>JALPQD010000267.1:3226303-3270112 GCA_023101885.1 Typhlomys cinereus
TCTCGTCCCCTCCCCTCCCCTTCCTCTCCTTTCCCACCTCCCTGGGCTCCCTTCCTCGCTGCCCTCAACCCCGCTCAAAACCCCAACACCCCAATTCCATAATCACTACCCCATCCATCTGTTCACAACCTCAACACAGCATTCCGCCCGAATAGAGATTGAATATCCCTCCCCAAAAACCCCCTTCGCCCCAATCCCAGGGGTTTCAAATGGCTTTTTTCCATGGTACCCGCAGGAGACGGACACCCAATAAACTGAGAATATACCAAAAGTGTTTTATTTATAATGTGAACTGAAGTGAAAGAAAGGAAAGTTGGACGGAGGGAAAGCGAGAGACGAATGGTATGATGTAGGTCATGGTGTGGTGGTACGGATGTTGCTGGTGTGGTGATGAAGTTGTGTGTGTCGTGTGTTTTTGCCTGCCTTATTAATATGTATGGCGATTTCCTTGTTTCTTGCAGAGAGTGGGGATCCCAGGTTGGACCTCACTTGAGTATGGGAACGGATGTTCTTCTTTACAGGGGCAACGGAAGCAGAGGAAATTTTTTTCCCTAGGAGACCGTGGATCGCGATAAGACAGAGAGCGGCTTGATCGACAAAACTGGGTTTCCGCCTTCATCCTCCTCCTCTCTTCCTCCTTTTTTTGTTGGTTTTCTTTTTTCTTTCTCTTTTTTCTCTTTTTTTCCTTTTTCACTTGTTTTTCTTCTCTGCCTGTGTGGGATCTGTGCCAGCCTGCAAAAATAGCCAGCACTACAACCAACAGTCAGCAGGAAAGCCGCTTTTCCAGTTACAGGTGCTAGATGGCTTTATATTTCTTTAATTCCCCAACAAATCATAAACTATTTCACGGCATTTATTACAAACCCCTATATTTCTCATTCTCTTATTTGGATTCTTTCCAATACCTCCCCGTTCGACGCCCTCTTCTAATATTAACATTTTTAAAAAAAAAACTAACATCCTTCATCATCTAATAATCGCTTAAATCACTCCAACCTCCACTATCCTCCTCTAAAACTATCCATCACAACAACACCCTGGATCAAAAAAAACAACTCTCACATGTCCCGATACCCACCTCCACAAAGAACAACACCCCAACAAAACTCTCCTTTGTATACAACGTCCTCAAACAAGCAAAACAACCCTTCTCAAAAAACACCAAACCAAAAAACAAACAAAACATAACCAAACCAGAAAAACAACAAATCTACCAGAATAACTGCAAATTGGATACCAACAATACTAACATAAAAAACATACGTCACCCACAATAAATAAAACCTCACAATAAAACTAAAACCTCCAAAAAACAAACAAACTACTCAACTAAAAAACGACTCACTCCCACTTAACCAGGACTCCCACCCACAAAAAAAAACCGACCAACAAAAGAAAAAAAAAAAAAAACACAAAAAGCACACACAAAAACAAAACAAAAAAAAAGACCAAAACAACACCAAAAAACACCAAACAAAAACCAAAAACACAAAAACAAAACAAAAAAAAAAAAAAACCAAAACACCAAAACCCAACAACAAAAAACAACCACCAAACACGTTATCTCCAAGATCCTGAAGATTCTGTTTTCTGCTTTGTTAGTTCTGCTGATAAGAGTCTCTGTGGAGTTCTGGGTTGAAGATAACTTGTCTTTTAGCCCAGTTTTAAACTCTGCTTGAGTCTGCTTTAACTGCTCTATGCCAGTTTTTGTTTCTTGTACTTTTTTTCTCAACTCCTCCTAGTGTCTGTTGTGTTCCTCTTCAAAGCGATTGATTCGATTATGTAATTCCTCCCTGATTTCCTCTTTCATAGTATTGAACATGGTAATGATCATATTTTGAAGGTCGTTATCCTGGGTCAGGCTTCCTTGGCCATTTTCCATGTTAGAGTCTAACATTATGGGATTAATTCCTTCAGTGGGAAATTTGTTTACTTGAGTGTTGCTTCTCATGGATTTGCACTTTGACTTTGGCATTGTCGTTTTAACTCTTAAGATCTTCTTTCAATTTCTGTGCGTTTTTCACTAAACTGAATTATTTGGCCTGGGGTTTATGGCGGTGGGCGGAGACGGAGCTTACCTAGGTTGAGGAGAGTCCAGGCTGGACCCCGGCGTCCCGGGCGACGGAGTGGGGGAAGGAAGGATGGGGAGTTGGCAGGCGCTATTTAACCTGGGGGTCCTGGGGGAGGGGCCTGGGCACAGAGGGGGTGTCCTCCCCTCCTCCCAGGTCCTGAGTGCTCGGCTCCCGGGGACAGTTTCTTTTTAGCTCAGGGCTCCAGAGGTTACATCTGCAGCCTCTGATTTTGTTTCTGGGCTGAAGCATTGGTTGAACATGAAGGCTAGAATGCTGGCGGAGAAAAGCAGTCTACCGCATGGAGAGGGAGAGAGAGGGGGAGAGATTCACAAACCAGGAGAATGTGTAGAAGCATTGACAAGCACCAGGGACCTCCTTCTAACACACTGATCCCATGTCCTAAAGTTCTCATCACTTCCCCAGGTAACATCACCGATTAAGAACAACATTTGAACTCACAATCCTGTGGGTGAAATTCTAAATCCAAGCCAAACATGTATATTTTGAACTTTAATATAGACATTGTCTTTCAAAAATATCACATTAATGCTGTCTCTAGTGTTCCAGGTATGTGCTTCTCATGCACAGATTTGATCCCAGGCCTGGGTCAACAAGTTATCTGAAGTTTTCTAAATGGGGTTCATCAGAAGATACAAAGACGGGGAGTGAGAGTCATAGACACTCCCTCTCAGCCAAAGTCAGACAGACATGTTAGGGCTGTCATGCCTTCCCATGATCCATGACAGTTAGGGGCAGTGGCACACACCCAGCATTCAGTCATTCAAAGAACATTCTCTGTGTGGACCACACACAACTCTATGCCAGCTTCCTGTACTATATCTCTCAAGACTCCATGTGTCTCTTCTGGTGCTGAGAACCAATCATAAAGCACAATGTGGAAAGTTCCAGAATCATGCTGATCCCAATAACACCCATCATCCATTAACATCAATGCAGACACGAAGCTTCCTATCTCAGTTATAAAACACATACATACTTTGGCCCTGTGCATTAGCTCCAAGGACAGATATCTTATCAATCTTCTGCATCTGTAAAACTGGTTTCCTCTATTGGATTTGTTTCTTTTCAAGAAAGGACACTAGCTGGAATCAAACCTCTATTTAGTTGGAAATCCTTCTTATTTTACTTTCTCAGTAAGCAAGTCTTTCTTCTTGTTTTGTTCTCAAATACTTACGCCAGTCATATCAACAAAGGCGGGATGGGGATCCAACTTGCAGTGGTAGAGACTTCAGAGAAAGCTGATGGGTTTGGGGTGATTTGCTCAGTGTGAGTGGTGATAGGTCTTAGAGTGTAAGGCCAGGCATAACTGTCTATGGGGTGTTCCAGATTCTGGTGTAGCATTTTAAATAATTACTTAGCATTTACTCATGTTCTAGGTCTGGGGTAAATTCTTCATCAGGGTGGTGAGAGGCAGCTGAAGCAATGTTGGGTAGCAGAAGAATATTAAGAATATGAAGAATATTAAGTTCTCAAGAGAGATTTGAAATTCCCAGTGCACTGAGCTCGTGTATTGTTCAAGGAGAGTATTATTTCCTTTATTATTAATGTTTTTAATATTGTTTAAACAAGCGGGCTTCATAATGATGGTCTCATATATGTACTTACTTTGTATTTATTCACTCTTGGCATTCCCTCATTTTATTTATCTGCCTCATTCTATATGTCAGTCTTACTTTTATATTATTTATACATAAATGTGCACTTATATACATTACATGTAATTTCATAATTTTTAAGTATTATGTATATACTCTCTATTTTAACAGAAAAATTATTACACATAATATATATTTCCTATATTACATATCTCTATTTCTTTATAACAATTATAATATATTATAGAAATATATTGATATATATTATATAATATAGAAATATATACATACTACATACCATGTATATATATATATATATATATATATATCATTTTTTATTATTTTTTTCCTACTCATGCAAACTTGATATGTACTCTGGTCCCCTCCATCCACCCCTCCCTGATCCCCTTGCTTTCTCTCCCCTTTTCCCTTTTCTTTCATCCCCCTCCCTCCTTTTCTCCCAGTGTTCCTCCCCCCAATCCCTGGAGCATCCTTTAGTGTAAATGTCAAACTTCCCTCTGCATCCTCTGCTCTGAGTCAAACCACATATATTTTATATACATTCTATATTACATATAGTATGAAATGTATGTTACATATTTTACATAAATTTCTATAGAAATAGAGTCTAAGGCCAGGCATAACTGTCTATGGGGTGTTCCAGATTTTGGTGTAGCATTCTGGTGTAGTATAGAAATAATTTTATAAATTGTTTCTATGTAAACATATGGTATGTATTATAATATATGTACCTACATTGAATGGGATTATTGAATAGCATGCTATATATTCTATATATATTTCTACATATGTTATATATGTAGATACATATATTTTATAGATACTCTATATATCTATATATTCTGTGAATATTTGTACATATCTATAGAATATATATTTTATAATTATATTGTATTATCTACAATATAGATATGTCATATATATCCTACATGTATTTTTGCCTTGTATATTAAGGGGAAGGAAAATATATTCTGAAGTATACATATTCTATATGTGTTATACATATCTGGAATATGCTATATAGAATATAAAATAATATAAAAGAATAGAATGATAGCATATATTCATTTATATTTATATGATGTGGAAATTAATCATAGATCTTCCTCATCCTCACATTTCCCATTGCAGTGGATGAGGATCAAGTTATCTGCCAATTCACATAACTGGCATGAGTTTAGTTTAACATGAGCAAAACATGTCCATTCAAATACTGAATATATTATTTGTTTTAAATTCCATGTACAGAGAAAACTCATGTTATTTGTCTTTTTGATTAGTTTTTCTTACTTCTTCATACATTCCCCTTCTATTTTCTTCAGTCTACTCCTTACACCAAAAAAAACCTGAATTTTGCATATGAAAACAAATGAATTTGTCTTTCTGAGCACTCTATACTGAGTTAAACATGGTCTTCATTTTTTAAAATTTTTTTATTATGTATTCAGTTGTGCATGTATGCGTGTGTGTGTGTGTGTGTGTGTGTGTGTGTGTGTGTATGTAGAACCACAGGCGAATTCGGGAACCACCATGGATGCCTCCACCTCCTCCTTGTTTACTCTGCCCCGGGATTCACAGGCTCCGGCCTACCAGGACCAGAAACACAGGCCGTCCCCGCTTCCGCCTGGCGTCTATACATGGGGCTAGGATCCGAACTCAGGACCTTCTGCCTGCAAGGCAGAGGCTTAACTCCTGAGCCACCGCTCCGGCCCCCATGGTCTTCATTTTTATAGAAAATCTATCATCTGAATCGACTGTTTCAGATGTGTTGCCTATGGAATTCCTGGTCCCATAAATTGGCAGGTCTGAGTCTTATGATCTTGTTGATATAGACGTAATACTTTCAAAGTTTGGTCTGTTTCATTTCTTGGTGAATGAGAATGTAACGTAATGCAGCAGAACTTAGCAATCAATGTGCAATTGGTTGCTTGGAATTGTTCTTCTAAGTGTAGTGTATTACAATGGACATTTTCATAAGTCCATGGATATAAGAAGGTTGCTTCCTACTTAAATGTAGCACACTCAACTATATCCAATGCAGAAGAAAAAGGAATTGGATCTTTAAAAAGTGCCACATCCTTATCTGACCATCCTGGTGGACAAGGTCCCAGCATGGCAGAATATTGTTTTAAGGAAACATTTTCTGGAAAAAGGATGGGGCATTATTTGAAATAAATAAGAGAAATAAGGAAAATGTGGAGATAGTCAGGCCTTAATGTTACTGCCTGCTTAGTGTTACTGTCTGGTTCTGGCCTAAAGCCTGCTAGCTTGGGAGTGATACATTAACATCTAAATGGGCAATTGCTAGATGCTAGGGGTTCTCCCTGTGTAAAGTTTTGCCTCTGGCAGGAGGATTCCTTTCTCTGGAATTTGAGTATACCTTCTGTATGTTCTTAGTTCTTTTTTAATGTTGTTGTTGTTTTTCTCAGGACTAGCTAGATCACAGTCCCTTCCCTATACATTTGATGTTTATACATAAACCAGGGAAACTCTACTTTGAAACATTCTTTGTCCCTTTGCTTTTAGCAACTGAGTGTCATGCCTGCTTTAACTCTACCTGGAGACATCATGTCTGTTCCAACCCAGAAAATATATGTCACTTCTGCTCTTCCTTTATTACCTGGAATGAATACGTTTTACATAATCCTGTAAAGAATTTGGTCCTGCTTTTCTTTGATGCTTTCCCTATGGGCATAGTGACACATCCCCTGCCCTTTACTCTAGATTTTCTGAAGTATATAAACTCTGCTAAAAATTTCAATAAAGGGTTCAGATTCACTCAGCCCAGAGAGCTGTCTGTGTGTCCTCCATTTGCTGAAGCCTTGCCCATCTAATTGAGGGGAGCCCTGGATTCGAGGTTGCAGCTTGGACTGCAACAAAAAAGGTTCCCCATAGATTTTGTTTTTAACTGATTTTTCCTTCATATGAGATCTAAAGTAAAGTTTATCCAATTTTACAATGATATGTAAGTCTATATATGTGTATCTGTGTATGTATGTAAGTGAATGTGTGTGTCTGCTTATATGCATGACTATTTAGCAGGTGTGAGTCTGTATGTGTTTTTGATTGTGTGACTACTGGATTTTTCTTTGGAGTGTCTGTTGGTATATGTGTCTTTGTTTTTTATGTCTTCTTTTTTATATATTTGTGTGACTACTATATTTTCCTTTGGGGTGTCTGTTGGTATATGTGTCTTTGTTTTTTTATATCTTCTTTTTTATTTATTTTTTCCACTCATACAAATTTAATAGGTACCCTAGGCCCTCCCTCCCTTCCCCCTCCGTGGATCCAATTGATCGCTCCCCCAATTTCCCCTTCCTCTTCCCTCCCTCCTTCCCTTTCTCCCAATGCCCCCTCCCCCATCCCTGGAGCATCCTTTAGTATGCATGGCAAACTTCCTTATGGGTCCTCCTCTCGATGAGGTATAAGGACTCAGTAGCATTGCCTAGAGTTCTTTTGTTCCCCTTTAGTATAGGAACACTATTGTGGATGTTAACACCTTGCCTCTAAGGAACCTAGTGCCTGTGATCCATGCTAGAATTTGGGGAGTCAATGATATGTTGGTCATTGCACAGGTCATGCAAAGTCCTATTATGATTAGTCCGATTATGGCTACTGAGTCCCTAACTTGTGTGGAGTATCTTGCATATCATTGCTCCTCTCCATCTTTAGACTCTCCAATCTTATCATCCTCTTTTCCCCAAATTTTCCTGAGCTTTAAGATGGGGAGAGATTAGGCTGGCCTAGTTCCTGGTGATTAATGTAGGGTCTCTGATGTTCTGAATTATGGTTTGTTGGGTTTTTTTTTCCAGTTTTGCTGTTCCTGCACTGCCCTTGACTCCATTCTGATGGGTATTGGATGTCACTTCCTATCCAGAGATAAAAGGCCACTAAAATAGAGTCTTATTATAAGAGTAGACTTAAAGGTAAATGGAATAAGAGTAGGAGACCACGGTGATGGGGATCAGTCTCCCATTTGCAGGATGGTATATGTGTCTTTGTATGTATGTGTATGCATGTGTTTCTGTTTGTGTGGCTGTCTACTTACATATGTGTATGTGTGTATATTTTGTATGTGTGTACATGCATGTATTTTTGTGTGACTGTGCATTTGTGTCTCTGTATGTGGTTCTGTTTGTGTATGTGCATGTGTCTGTTTTTGTGTGTGTACATGTCTATTTGTATGTGTTCATGTTGTGTGTATCTGTATATATACATGTGCAAGTGTGTTCATTCATGTGTAGGTTTTTGTATTATCTATGGTGTATCTGAGTGTGAATGTATGTGTGATTTGTATGTGTGTCTGTGTGCATCTGTGTGCATGTGTGTGTATGTGTTTTCTATTATTGTGAGTGTATATGTGTGTTGGCAAGTGTATATTTGTGTTGGCAATTGTGGGAAGTGTTAATCACCATAAAGTAGCTTTTATGCTCAAATTTTGCCCTCAAATTTTATGGAAGGGTAAAAAATTACAGCAGTAAGTTGGTTTAAGAAGACAGTAGACCACTTAACCCACATAGTTGTATGCATCATGCTGTGGTCACTGGTTTCCTGATCTTTTCAGACTAGACTTGATCTATTCGTTATACTGTAGGAACATAAATTGGTATTTGCTACTACAATAAAGGAAGAGCAGAAACAGCATGTGCCCCAACTTCCCCTTTAAAGACAAAGTAGGAGTTGATATTATGGCTCAGAAAGTAATGGATCCTATGTACAGACCTGGCATCAGAGTTCAATCCCTAGAGTGCACATGTTGAAAGAAAGAGCAGACCTGTGAAAGTTGTCAACTGACCTCCACCAATGATTCATGGCACATGCCTGATCCACCCCTCACTCTCTTTTAACAAGTAAATAAAATGCAAATTTTAGAAAAAGAACAAATCAAACTTTTTAGCACCAGAGTACAATACTGGCTATGGTAACAGCTACCCAATATCAGGCCAGGGTTGGGACAAAACGATTCTAATATGTGTCTTTGGGAGATGATTTTGGAACCTTAGTAATAACAGAGCCCTTTACAAGCCCCTACTTAAATAAAACTACTTCTGGGAACCAAGCATATCTTTCAAGAGGTTCAGATTTCTTTTTATTTTTCCTTTTTTAAACTTGAAGCTATTTAAAATTACAATGTATTTTTGTTTCTCCCCATATTGCCTACCTCATCTGCCCCCTTCACTCTGAGACATATTTTTTTCCTACCTGAATATTCTTTCTTATGTGAGAAACCCATTGAGTCCATAGAGGAGGTTTGTTCTTATATGTACCTGGGTACTTGCTACAAAATAAGTGATATTCCAATAGGGGTACCCCAGATGCCTAAGAGACCACTTACTCTGGCCAGTTTTGACCATTATTGATCACTCCCAAAAGGAATGGGATCACCTGAATTCCCACATAATTCACTGTGGTAATTGATGGTTTATGTTTGCAAATGCTTTTATTTTCTCCCATGCACTGAGTAAACATACAATAAGGGAGATAATCAATTTGGAATTAAAGCTTGAGTCAACACATAGTCATTATGATCTCATCCTTGATGAGGTCTCCACATACCTTGTTCTTTTTGTTGAGAAATATGATAGAACCAACTTAAGGGAAAAAAATCCTTTGGATTTCAGTTTCAGGACTCTGTCCTTCATGATAGGAAAGGTATGGTGGCAGGAACGTGACATAGGTGGTCACATGACACATGCATTTGGTAAGGAAATAGGATGCTTGGAGGTAATCAGCAAGGTATTTTCTTTTTCTTCATTCTGAGACCTCAGTTCATGGAAAAGAACTGCCCACCATTAGTTTGAAGACTGCTCATATCAATTAACACCATTGAGAAACTTCCTTAAATTAACACTGAGAGATGTGTCTCCTATGTGATTCTGCACCTGAAATCCAGTTGACATTAAATATTAATTACTGAAATTCTGTAATCCCAACATTCTCAGTGTACATTGCAAAATAGTGACAAGTGACAAAATCTTTACAAAGTCATCCCTATTGCACAATATTCTCTCTGCATCATTTTCTCTATTTCTCTCCAAGACCCCAGTCTTCATTGCCCAAATGCCTTTTATGCACCAGTGAGAGTCTATTGAAATGCCATTTCCAGGAAGTTCCTTTTCCCTTTAGAAAAAAAAAGTTATTTATGAGGAAATAAAAGGAATACCTTCTCTCTGCATTAACATACTCAGTTTTCATTCAGCAATTAAATTGTATCACAATGAAATTTACCACCTTTCTCCCTCATCGTCACAGATGGGCTCTGGATTACTAGGGACACCTTTCATTTTGGAGGATAAACAAAACACTTCCACTTTTTCCAAAAAATACTCTAGGTGATATTGCTGATGAGAGAAAATGAGTAGAGGAAATGCTGGTAAAACTATACCAAAGCCACTATACAAATACCCTCAAGGAACCAGTGTGATTCACATATTAACAATTAATATCACAGAGTAGTATTGGAGAATTAAGGTTGTGTAGCCTCACATTCTGGCTTTATGTAATTTTTCACAAATTCTTTAGAATGTAAGACATTGAAAGGGGGCACTGAGAGATAGGGAGGGAGGGGAGAAAAGAAAGGGAAAAAGGGGGAGGAAGCAAGGAGGTTCAGGAAAGGGTAGAGGGAAGGAGGGGACCGAAGTTTGTTGAAAAAGAAAAAAAGGGGGCTGGAGAGGTGGCTCAGGGGTTAAGCCTCCGCTTTGCAGGAGGAAGGTCCTGAGTTCGGATCCCAGATCCCACGTATAGACGCCAGGCAGAAGCGGGGGCGGCCTGCGCTTCTGGGCCTGGTAAGGCGGAGCCTGTGAATCCCGGGCCAGAAGGAGGTGGAGGCGTCCATGGTGGTTCGCGAATTCGTCCGTGGTTCTACACATACACAGACACACACACACACACAGACATACACACATGCGCGCACATACACACGCACATGCGCACAGTTGAATAAATAATAAAAAAATTTAAAAAAAAAGATTGTTTTTAATTTTTGAACTTTTGAAGAGAATCTCTGTCTGGTCTTAGCAAAACAACATAGCATTTTGGGACAAAAATGCCCACTAGTAGGCCTGCACAGGAGGCCAAGATGCAGAAGACTTCCACGGCCACCATGACCTTCCCCTTGGTGCTGTGGTAGACAGGGAGGAAGGTGACCCACACACTACAGAACACCAGCATGCTGAAGGTCAGGAACTTGGCTTCATTGAAGGTGTCAGGCAGGTTCCTGGCCAGGAAAGCCACAGTGAAGCTCCCCAGGGCCAGAGAGCCCAGGTATCCCAGTACACAGTAGAAGGCAGTGGCTGAGCCCTTGTTGCACATGATGATGATGTGGCCATGTTCAGAATGTATGTCTGTGTCAATAAAAGGAGGACATGTTACAAGCCAGACTCCACAGAAAATAAGTTGGACCAAGGTGCAGATAGGGATGATGTAGTTAGGTGCCCCTGAAACCAGCAACGACCTCATCTTTCTTCCTGGAGCAGTGAGCTTGAAGGCCAGAACCACAGTGATTGTCTTGGCCAAGACAGTGGACACAGCTACAGTGAACACAACTCCAAATGTGATCTGCTGCAAGATGCAGGTGACTGTGTTGGGATGTCCAATGAAGAGCAAGGAGCAGAGGAAACAGAAGATGAGGGAGATGAGTAAGATGTAGCTGAGAGTGCGGTTATTGGCTTTAATGATGGGAGTGTCTCGGTGCTTCACAAAGACCACAAGAGCAAGAGCTGTGAGTGCAGAGAAGCCCAGGGACATGCAGGCCAGAGACATCCCTAAAGGGTCTTCATAAGCCAGAAAGGACATTGACCTTGGGAGACAGTAGGTTTGCTCTGTGTTTGGATAGTGATCATCTGCACACTTCACACACTGATCCATCCCTGATGCAGAAAGAAAAATGTCACCAACACATCATAGTGCTTCTCTCGTATTCACAGCACACTTTAAATAAGTGTGGAGTAATATACTAAATAGTACAATAATAAAAATAATAAACAATAAAATAACAAATATATGATTTTCTGTAGATTGCCCTAGGACAGTAATTCCCTATTTCATCTGTTCACAATTTTATGGTAAACAGATACCAAAAATTGCATATTCTTTTACTGAATCATACAGAATGATGTTTGTTATCTTGACTGGGGAGAAAATGCTTATATGATGATATAACAAGAGTGAGCAGACTGAGTACCTCACAAAACCAAACTTTATAATTTTTTCTCTCATAATTTCTTTTTTTCCTTTTTTCCTAATCATTCAAACTCAATAAGTACCCCAAATCTCTCTTTCCCTCCTCCCATCCCCAGTTATCCCTCCTTATACTCTTCCTCCTTTTCCCTTCCTTTCACCCCCATCCCTCCCTCCCTATCTCCCAGTGACTCCCCTTCCTCCCTCTCATTCCCTGGTGCATTCTCTTTTGTGAACTCCAAACCTCCCTGTGAGTCCTTCACCAAAGTGAGGGTTTAGGGCTCAGTGGCATAGCCTAAGCCCCTTCTTGGACTCCCGGTTCCTATGGGAATTCTATTATGACTGTTGAATCCCTTGTCTTTAAGGATCCTACTGCCTGGATCCTTCTCCGCTATGAGTCAGCCATTGTATAGGTCACAGAACATCCAATCCTCATTGCTGCAGCCCTAACTTGTGTGGAATATCTTGCATATCATTGGTCCTCCCCATCTTTAGGTTGTTACAATCTTGCTGCCACTTCTTCCTAAAGGTTTCTTGAGCTTTATGATGGAAAGAGATTTGGCTGGTCTGGTTCCAGATGATTAATGTAAGGCCTTTAGTGTTCTCAATTAGGGTTGTTGTTTTCAGTTTTACTTTTCCTGAACTGTTCTTGGTGCCATCCTGATTGCTATTGAAGGTCACTTCCTAACCAAAGATGAAAGACTGTTTAAATGAAGATCTTAATATAAGATAAGACTCAAAAGTAGATGGAAGAATGAGACTAGGACACAGCAGTGAGGAAGGATGGTCAGTGTCCCATTTGTGAGATGGTTACCATCTATCTGCCAGTCCTTATGTACTCCCTGATTGTTGAGATCAAACCTGTTCAGTTGCAAATGACTAGGAAGGGAAGTGAGAGTGAGCTGCACCAGATGTCTTGTTACTTACATGCAATACTTGATCGTGGCCTATTTTTTTTTTTTTTTACTGAAACATGATCCTCTATCTACTTTTTTGGGGGGCCCTCCTTCTGTGTCCCTCCTATTTATAAACCTTTGTGACTACAGTAGACATTGCAGAGATTTATGTTTGAATATGTATTAAGTGGGTTTAATACTAGGATTCACCTATTAGGAACTACACATGGTATCTAATTTTCTGTATCTGGGATACTTCACTCAATATAATTTTTTTCAAATTCCATCCATTTCTGGCAAATTTCATTAATTCATCATTTTTGATGGCGTATTATTCCGTTGTATAAATGTACCACATTTATCTTATCCACTGGTCAACTGTTGGGCATTTGGGTTAATTCCATGACTTTGCTATTATAATTAATGCTATAATAAGCATGGTTGGACTTGTGTCACTGTAGTGAATTTCTGCATTATTGAGGATTGATTATCCAAAGTGGAATAGCAGGGTCGTATGGCATTTCAACCTTTAAGTTTTTTTAATAATCACCAAAGTGATCACCAGAGTGGTTGTACAAGCCTGCATTCCCACCATCAATGTATGAGAATTCGTTCTCTTCACATCCTCTGCAACATTTGTTGTTGTTTGTATTGTGTATTTTTTCCATCCTGACCAGCTTGAAATGATATCTCAGGGAAGTTTTGATTTGCATTTCCCTGATGGCTACGGATGAGAGGATTTTTTTAGATATTTGTTAGACATATCAATTTTGTCCCTTGAAAAACTTCTTCTGAGTTCTGAGACCAATTTCTGAGTTGGGCCATTTATCTTGTTGGTGTTTAGTTTTTTTTAAAATTCTTTGAGCACTCTGAATAATAGAGCTCTGTCAGATATGTGGTTAGTGAAATTTTTTTCCTGTTCTGAGGATTGGCTGTTTGCTGGGTTTACAATTTCTTTATCTGAACAGAAGCTCTTTAATTTCATAAGATCCCATTTGTTGAGTGATGGTTCTACTGCCTGTGCAATTGGGTTTGCTAATCAGCTCAAGGGATTTCCTTACCCTTTCAACTAGGGTTTTTATAGGGTCTGGCCTAATAATAAGGTCCTTGATCCTTTTGGAATTAATTTTTGTGCATGGTGACAAGTACATGTCAGTTTTAACATTATGCATGTGGATATCAAATTTTACCATCACCATTTGTTGAAGATGCTGTTCTTTTTCCATTGAATTTTTGGTCCCTTTTGTCAAATATCAAATGGCTATAATTGTGAAGGCTTATATCTGTGTCTTCAACCTTTATTCATTGATCTGTCTATTTTGGAGTCAATACTAGGCTTTTTTATTACTATGGATTTGTATTATAGATGTGGTTTGTTACAGTGATAACTCCAGCAGTGTTTTTGTTACTCAGGATGGTTTTTGCTCACCTGACTTTTTGTGCTTCCATGTGAATTTTGATATTGTTTGATCGATTTCTTTAAAGAAATGCTTAGGGATTTTGTTTGTTATAGCATTGAATCTGTATAGTGCTTTTGGTAGGATGGTCATTTTTATGACATCCTGATCTGGGAGCAAGAAGGGTCTTTCCACCTTCTGGCATCTTCTATAATTTATTTCTTTAGGGTTTTAAAGTTTTCATTATAAAGGTCTCTGATGTCATCGGTTAGATTTATACCAAGGTATTTCATTTCTTTAGGGGCTACAGTAAATTGGATTGTTTTCTTTGGACTTCACTTTTTTCATCCTTGGTGTATAGGAAGGTCACTGATTTTTGCATGTTTAATTTGTAACCTGCCACTCTGCTGAACTTCTGTATTAGTTGCAGGAGTTTCCTGGTGGACGTTTTAGGATAACACAGGTATAGGATTACATCAACTGCAAACAGAGATATCTTGACTTCTTCCTTGCTGATTTGAATCCCTTTTATCCACCTCTCTTAAGGAACTAGCTAAGATTTCAAGTACAATATCGAATAGAAGTGGTGAGAGTGGACAGCCTTGTCTAGTTCCTGATCAAAGCAAGAATGCTTCACGTTTTTCCCATTGAGTATAATCCTTGCTTTTGGCTTCTTGTATACAGCTTTCATTATGTTAATATAGTTCCTTCCATTCCTACTGTCTCTAAAGTTTTGATCACAAAAGAATGTTGAGTCTTGTATAAATTTTTTGTGTGTCTACCTAAAGTATCATAATATCCTGGATTTTGGACTGTATTATATAATTGTTTACATTTATTAATTTGCATATGTTGAACTAAACTTGTGTGCCTGGATTAAAACCTACTGGATCACATCGAATGATATTTTAATACATTTTTAATTCGATTTGCTATGATTTTGTTGAGAATCTTTGCATCCGTGTTCATCCAAGAGATTGGCCTATACTTTTATTTTTGAAGTCTATCTTTATTAAGTTCTGGGATTATTATGATATTAGCTTCATAGAAAAAATTTGGAAGAGTTCCTTCCTTTGCTATTTTAAGGAACAGTTTAATGATTACTGGTGTTAGTTTTTTTTTAAATATCTGGTGGAATTTTGTGCTGAACCCATCTGATCTAGGACATTTTTTGGTGGGAAGAATGGAGATTACTTCATCAATTTCCTCATGTTTATAGGACTATTTAAGTAATTCAATACTTCCTGATTCAATTAGGTATGTCGTTCTTTTTCAGGAATTCATCCATTTCTTGCCACAAAATGAATTTGCCACAAAACGAATCTCCACATATACAGGAAAGTTGAAATTCTAGCCTGTACACTATCAGACCACCATGGTATAAAGCCTGACATCCACAACACAATAAAGAACAGAAAATACACTAACTCCTGCACACTAAACACTATGATGCTGAATGAAAATTGGATTCAGGAAGAAATTAAAAAGGAAATTCAAGATTTCCTGGAAGTGAACGATAATGAAAATAAAACTTACCAAAACCTTTGGGACACAATGAAAGCTGATCTAAGAGGTAAGTTCATAGCTCGTAATGTCTACATAAAAAAAATGGAAACATCACAATTAAATAACAATGCACCTTAAAACTTAAGAGACAATATAGCAATCCAATCCCAAAAGCAGTAGAAGAGAGGATATTAGTAAAATCAGGGGAGAAATATCCAAAATTGAGATAAGAAAAATGATATAGAGAATCAACCAGTCAAAAAGTTGGTTCTTTGAAAAAATCAATAAGATTAAAAGGCCCCCTAGCTAAATTAACCAAAAGCAAGAGAGAGAAAGCCCAAATTAACAAAATTAGAATTGAAAATGGAGTTATCACTACTGTTACCCAAGAAATTCAAAGTATTATAATGTCATATTTCAAAAACTTATACTCGGTGAAATTTGACAACACAAAAGAGATGGATGAATTCCTAAGTAAACACAACTTACCTAAATTGAATCAGGAAGTTGTGAATTATTTAAATAGTCCCATAACATATGAGGAAATTGAGGAAGTAATCTCAAATCTTCCCACCAAAAATGTCCTGGACCAGATGGATTCAGCACAGAGTTCTACCAGACTTTTAAGGAGCTAATAACACTAATACTCCTTAAACTGTTCCACCAAATAGCTAAGGAGGGAACACTACCAAATTCCTTCTATAAAGCTAATATTATCTTAATCCCAAAACCTAATAAAGATACACTTAAAAAAGAAAACTATAGGCCAATCTTTCTGGTGAACACAGACGCAAAGATTCTCAACAAAGTCTTAGCAAATCAGATTCAAAAACATATCAAAAAGATCATTCAAGAGGATCAAGTAGGCTTTATCCCAGGCACACAAGGTTGGTTCAACATACGAAAATCAATAAATGTAATTCATCATATAAATCAGTCCAATGTTCAAGACCACATGATACTGTCGATAGATGCAGAAAAAGCTTTTGACAAGGTCCAACAGCCCTTTATGATCAAAACCCTAGAGACATTTGGAATGGAAGGAACCTTTATCAATATAATAAAAGCTATATACAACAAGCCAACAGCAAGGATTATATTCAATGGGGAAAAGATTGAATCATTCCCGCTTCAATCAGGAACTAAACAAGGTTGTCCATGCTCACCACTTCTATTCAATATTGTACGTGAGGTCTTAGCTGAGGCCATAAGACAAGAAAGGGACATAAAAAGGATTCAATTCGGCAAGGAAGAAGTCAAGTTATCTCTATTTGATGATGATATGATCTTATACATGAGTGAATCAAAAAACTCCACCAGGAAACTCCTGGAACAAACACAGAAGCTCAGCAGGGTGGCAGGATACAAAATAAACATATAAAATCAGGCTCAGGATGAAAGAAGTGAAAAAGCCCTGAGATAATCAATCCCATTTACGATAGCCCTTGAAGAAATGAAATACCATGGTGTAAACCTAAACAAGGAGGTAAGAGACCTTTACAATGAAAACTTTAAAACCCTTGAGAAAGAAATTACAGAAGACACCAGAAGGTGGAAAGACCTCTCATATTTCTGGATTGGCAGAATCAACATCATAAAAAACGTTATCCTACCATAGGCAATATACAGATTTAATGCTATACCAATCAAAATCCCAAAGCAATTATTTAAAGAAGTTGACCAAACAACCTCAAAATTCATATGGAAGCACAAAAGACTGAGGATACCAAAACAATCCTGAGTAACAAAAACACTGCTGTAGGTATAACCATACCAAATCTTAGTATATACTATAAATCCATAGTTGTAAAAACAGCCTGGTATTGGCTCCAAAATAGACACACAGATCAAAGTATAAGGGTTTAAAACTCAGGCATAAGCCCACACAACTACAGTCATTTGATCTTTGACAAAGGGGCTCAAAAAATTCAATGGAAAAAGAACAGCTTCTTCAACAAATTGTGCTGGCAAAATAGGACATCCACATGCAGAAGATTAAATTGGACCCCTACTTGTCACCATGTACAAGAATTGATTCCAAATGGATCAAGGACCTCGATATATGGCCAGAGACTATAAAAACCATAGTTGAATGTGTAGGGAATGCCTTCGAGCTGATTGGGCTAGGCCAACAGTTCCTAAACGGACATCCATAGCACAGTCACTACAACCACCACTCAATGGATGGGATCTTGTGAAATTAAAGAGCTTCTGTTCAGATAAAGAGATTGTAACACGAGCTCAAAGGCAACCCACAGAATGGGAGAAAATCTTCACTAACCACATATCTGATAGAGCTCTACTGTCCAGAGTGCACGAAGAATTTAGAAAACTAAACACCAAGGAAACCAATGGCCCTATTAAAAAATGGGCCCTGGAACTTAAAAGAAACTTTACCAGGGATGAAATTAAAATGTCTAACAAATATCTTAAAAAATGCTCCACTTCTTTAGTCATCAGGGAAATGCAAATCAAAACTTCCCTGAGATATCATCTCACCCCGGTCAGGATGGCAAATAACCACAATACAAACAACAAATGCTGGATAGAATGTGGAGGGTGGGATGCAGGCTCATACCACCACTCTGGCGAGCCGTCTGGAGATTCTTAAAGAAATTAAAGATTGAAATGTCATATGACCCTGCTATTCCACTTTTGGGAATAACCCCACATACAGTAAAAATTCACCTCGATAGGACAAGCACAACCATGTTCGTAGCAGCACTGCTTACAATAGCAAAGTCATGGAATCAACCCAAATGTCCAACAGTTGATGAGTGGATAAGGAAACTGCGGTACAGCTATACAATGGAGTACTACTCAGCCATCGAAAATGATGAATTACTGGAATTTGCCGGGAAATGGATGTCATTTCCAAACAATTGTATTAAGTGAAGTATCCCAGACCCAAAAAATTAAGCGCCATATGTACTCCCTAATAGGTGGCTCCTAGTACCAAACTCACCCAGCCCACCTAGAGACACTCAAAGATAAATCTCTGTAATACCTACGGTAATTGCAAGGATTATGAACAGGAGGGATTGGGTAGGAGGGCCACACCAGAAACAAGAGAGGGGGCCATGTTACAGCAGAGAAAATAGGTCTCCAGCAAGGACTGCAAGTAAGTAATGAGACATCTGATTAAGGTCACAGACTTTCCTTCCTGATCATTTGCAACTGAGAGGGTATGATCTCACCAGAAGAGGAGGGCATATAGGCTGCTAGATAAAAAGTAACCATTTTGCAAATGGATGATAGACCCCTCTCTCACCACAGTCTCCTACCTTTATTCCATCTACCTTTGAATATACTCTTATAACAAGACTCTATTTTAACAGATTTTTTTTTTTTATCTTTGGCCAGGGGGTGACATCCAATACCCGTCAGGATGGAGCCAAGGGCATTTTAGGAGCAGCAAAACTGAAGAAAAAAAACCCATAATTCAGAACATCAGAGTCTATATCAACCACCTGGAACTTAGAAAACTAAACACCAAGGAAGCAAATGCCCCAATTAAAAAATGGGCCTTAAAAGTTAAAAGAAACTTTACCAGGCCTGTTTTCTCTTCTGTAGCATGATCCCCTGTTTCCTTGTTTCTGGTGGTACCCTCTTTCCTCTTCCCTCCTGTTTATAATCTTTGCAATTACTGTAGATATTATTTGTGAGTGTGGTGCTAAGTGGGTTTTGTACTAGGGATTCCACACAGGGTTTAATTTTCTGTGTCTGTGATACTTCACTTAATATAATTTTTTCTAATTCCATCTGTTTCCCGGCAAATCTCATTAATTCATCATTTTTGATGGCTGAGTAGTATTCCAGTGTATAAATGTACCACATTTTCCTTATCCACTCATCAATTCTTGGGCATTTGGGTTGATTTCATGACTTTGCTATTGTAAACAGTGCTGCTATGAACATGGTCGTGCTTGTGCTATCAAGGTGAATTTTCTCTGTACGGGGATTATTCCCAAAAGTGGAATAGCAGGGTCATATGGCATTTCAATCTTTAACTTTTTTAAGAATCGCCAGATGGCTGGGGAGTGATTAGTCTGGCTTGGTTCCAGTTCGTTGATGTAGAGTCTCTCATTTTCTGAATTATGGTTTGTTGATTTTTTTTTTTTTTTAGTTTCGCTGCTCCTGCCTAATCTCTCCCCATCCTAAAGCTCAAGGAAATTTGCAGAAGAGGGGGAGGTAAGATTGTAAGAGCCTAAAGATGGGGAGGAGCAACCACATGCAAGATACTCCACACGTTAGTGCCAAAGTAATCATAATAGGACTTTGCATGACGTGCGCAATGAGCAACATATCATTGAACCCCCAAAGTCTATCATGGATCACAGGCACTAGAATCCTTAGAAGCAAGGGGTTAACAGCCACAATAGTGTTACTATACTAAAGGGGAACACAAAAAAGAGCTCTATACAATGCTACACCTCCAGATAGGACGACCCAGAGGGTAGTATGACATCCACACTAAAGGATACTCCAGGAAATGGGAGCGGATGGTAACTGGGAGAAAGGGAGGGGAAATGGGGTACCTATCAAATTTGTATGAGTGGAAAAAATAAATTAAAAAAATAAAATTAAAAATAATTCATCCATTTCCTTTGTTTTATCAAATTTTATGGAGTATAAGTTTTTGAAATAAGATGTTACAATTCTCTGAATTTCTTGCATGTCAGTAGTGATAACTTCATTTTCATTTCTAATTTTGTTATTTTGGGTTTTATTTCTCTTGATTTTGGTTAATTCAGCAAGAGTTGCATAAATCTTATTGATTTTTCAAATAACCAGCATTTCAACTGGTTGATTCTTTGTATGATTTCCCTTATCTTAATTTTTAGGATATTTTTCCTCTGATTTTGCTAATCCCCTCTCCTCTACTGCTCTTGTGTCTCTAAATCTTTAAGCTGCATTGTTATTTATTTGTGATGTTTCTATTTTTTATGCTGCCATTAAGAACTATAAATTTACTTTTTCAGACAGCTTTCATTGTGTCCCAGATTTTGATATGTTGTGTTTTCATTATTGTTCATTTCTTCCTGAACCCAATTCTCATCCAGTAGCATAGTGTTTAGTTTCCAAGAGTTAGTGTATTTTCTGCTGTTTGTTGTATTGTGGATGTCAAGCTTTAGACTGTGTTGGTCTGACAGGGTGCAGGGTTTAATTTCAATTTTCTTATATATGTGGACATTCATTTTGTGGCCCAATATGTTGCTTATTTTGCACAAAGTTCCATGTGCTGAAGAAAAGAATGTTTATTCCATGGTTCTTCAATGGATTGTTCAATAGAGATCTGTTAAGTTCATTTCAGTAATAGTTTGGTTTAATACTAATGTATCTCTGTTGAGTTTTTGGGCTTTTGATATATCCCGTGTTGAGAGTGTTGTATTGTAGTCCCCAACTATTACAGTTTTGGTATTGATTTCTTGTTTTAGATGTTGTAGTGTTGGCTTAATGAGCATGGAGGAGCCCATATTAATTGTGTACATCTTCAGTTTTGTGAGGTCTTCCTGATGAATTGTTCATGTGACTAAAATGTAATATCCTTTTATATTTTTTATGCTTTTCTTTGGCTTGAAGTCCACTTTGTCAGACAGCATAAGTGCTACCCATGCTTTTTCCTTGTTCCATTATCTTAAAGAATTTTTGACCAGCCTTTTACTTTTAGAATATGCCTATCTTTTATGATGAGACATGTTTCCTGAATGCAGCAGATGGATGGGTTTGGATTTCTAATCCAAGATTGCACTTTTTGTCTTTTGATTAGTGAGTTAATTCCATTGACATTTAGTGGGTTTTTTTGAGAGCTCTCCATCCTCATATATAGTTTATTAGGACACATTAAAATATGTTACTGAAAAATGCACATTTTGGAGAACCAAATGAGAAATATGCTTAAGAAATCCGAACACCTGGCAAAAAACATGAATTGAAGGGAAAACCAAAGGAGGGGGATGGCTCCCAAATGAAACTTTTCATAATCTTTATTGTCCATTCTTTTCCTTTATCCTTCACTTTCAGCTTTAAGAGGGAGAATGCACACTGTTATGCAAAGCAATATTCCTAACACTGCATTAAAGAACTAATCACTATGCTAAGAGTGGCTGAGGAGAATAATAAGTTTTTTACATATGGCTCCATACACACACACACACACACACACACACACACACAAAATGGTAAATTACTTTAAGTTCACATTAGTCTGCAACTGCAGTAACCATTTGCAGTGTCACTTGGATATTACCCTTTGCTTCCAGATTTTTCCATGGAAAAAGGATGGAAAATGTCAGCAACCCTAAGCCTTCAATACTCATCTGTTTTTCCACCTGGCGTTTTTTTTTTTTTTTTTTTTTTTTTATGTGGGATCTGCGATCCGAACTCAGGACCTTCTGCTTGTGAGGCAGAGGCTTAACCCCTGAGCCATCTCTCTGGCCCTCATCTGTTTTTTATTATATATTTTGCCCCAATCATACAGGATTAATAGGTACCCAGATCCCCTCCCTACCTCCACCCTTCCTCAGGCCCCCTTTCACTCTCTCCCCTTTTCCCCTTCCTTTCACCCCCTCTTACCCCTTCTCCCAGTTCCCATTCTCTGGAGCATCCTTTTGTGTGAATGCCAAACTTCCTTCTGAGTCCTCCACTCTGGTGAGGTGTAAGGACTTAGTGGCATTGCCCAGAGCCCTTTCTTGAGCTTCCCTTTAGTATGGGAACACTATTATGACTGTTAATCTCTTGCCTCTAAGGATCCTAGTGCCTGTGATCCATGCTAGACTTTGGGGAGTCATTGACATGTGAGTCATTGTGCAGGTCATGCAAAGTTCGGCCCTCACTTGTTTGGAGTATCTTGCATATCATTGGTCTTCCTCATCATTAGGCTCTTACAATCTTGCTACCCCTTCTTCTGCACGTTTCCCTGATCTGTTTCAATGGAATCTTACTGTAAGAGGAGATTCAAAAGTAGTTGGAATAGGAGTAGGAGACTTCAGTGAGGGGGCCAGTCTCCCATTTGCCAGACTCTATATCCTCCAAGATTGGTGAGATCAAACCCACTCAGTTGCAAGTGACCAAGAAGGAAAATTAGGGTGAGCTTAATGTACCACATTTTCCTTATCCACTAGTCAACTGTTGGGCATTTGGTTTGATACCATGACAAAAATGCCCAGGTCAAAGTACAATTCATCAGAAACAAAAACCAATACAACAAATCTCCTATTGAAATAATTAACCTATCTAATATTTAATCTATCTAATGATAGATTTCAAAGAGAACAAACTCACAGAAAATAGCCCAGAAAGCCATACCCAAGATAATGCTTTTCAAAGACTGATCTTTCTTATTGATCAACACTATGAAAGAGCAAATCAATAAGATTGATACACTTCTAGTTAAATTAACCAAAATCAAGAGAGAGAAAACCTAAATTAATAAAACTAGAAATGAAAATGGAGTCATCACCACTGATACCCAAGCAATACAGAGAATTATCAGGTATGTAATGAGACATCTGGTTAAGTTCACAGACTTTCCTTCCTGGTCACTTGCAACTGATGGGGTATGATCTTACCAGAAAGGGAGGGCATACAGTCTGGCAGATAAAAGGTGACCATTTTGTAAATGGGAGACCGACCCCCCACTCACTGTGGTCTCCTACACTTATTCAATTCACCTTTGAATCTACTCTTATAATTTAACAGCTTTTTATCTCTGGCCAGGGGGTGACATCCAATACCCATCAGGATGGATCCAAGAGCATTGTAGGAGCAGCAAAACTGAAAAAAAAATCAACAAACAATAATTCAGAATGCCAGAGGACTCTATATCAACCACCTGGAATCCAGCCTGCCTAATCTCTCCCCATCCTGAAACTCAGGGAAATTTGCAGAACAGGGGGCAGTAAGATTGTAAGAGCCCCAAGATGAGGAGGAGCTATGATATGCAAGATACTCCACACAAGTTAGGGCCAGAGAAATCATAATAGGACTCTGCATGATCTGGGCAATGACCAACATATCATTGACCCCTCAAAGTCTAGCCTGAACTAAAGACACTAGGATCCTTAGAAGTAAGGGATTAAAAGCCACAATAGTGTTCCTATACTTAAGGGGAACACAAGAAAGAGTTTTAGGAAATGTCACTGAGTCCTTACACCTCATCAGAGAGGAGGACCCAGAGGAGAGTCTGACATACACTTTAAAGGATGCTCCAGGGATGAGGGGAAGGGGCACTGGGAGAAAGGGAGAGAGGGGGGAAAGGAAAGGGGAAAACGGGAGGAGGGGGCCGGGAGGTTCAGGGAGGGGTTGAGGAAGGGAGGGGACCAGGGTACCCATTAAGTTTGTATGAATTTAAAAACAAATAAATACATTATTAAAAAATATATATATACTCCATGAAATTTGATAGCACAAAAGAAATGGATGAATTCCTAAGGAAGCACGACTTACCTAAATTGAATCAGGAAGTTTTGAATTATTTAAATACTCCTATAACACATGAGGAAATCAATGAAGTAATCTTGATTCTCCCCACCAAAAAATGTACCAGGCCAGATGGATTCAGCACAGAATTCTACCAAATATTTAAGGAAAAACTAACACCAATACTCCTTAAACTCTTCCATCAAAATGTGAAAGAAGGAACACGTCCAAATTCTTTCTACAAAGCTAGTATCATATTAATCCCAAAACAAAATACAGTGAAAGAACAAAACTATCGTCCAATCTCTTTGATGAACATAGATGCAAAGATTCTCAACAAAATTTTAGCAAAAGAGATTCTAAAACATATAAAAAAGATCATTCACTGTGATCCAGCAGGGTTTAATCCAGGCACAAAGGATAGGTTCAACATAAGCAAATCAGTTAATGTAATCCATCATATAAACCAAACCAGTCCAAGACCACATGATACTCTCCATAGATATAGAAAAAACTTTTGACAAAATCCAACAGCCTTTTATGATCAAAACTCTAGAGACAGTTGGAATGGAAGGAACCTTCATCAACATAATAAAAGCTGTATACAACAAGCCAACAGCAAGGATTATACTCAATGGGGAAAAAGTTGAACCATTGCTGCTTTGATCAGGAACTAGACAAGGCTGTCCATTCTCATCACTTCTATTCAATATTGTACTTGAAGTCTTAGCAGAGTCACAAGACAAGAGAGGGAGATAAAAGTGACGCACATAGGCAAGGGAAGAAGTCAAGATATCTCTATTTGCAGATGACATGATCATATACCTGAGTGATCCTAAAACCTCCACCAGGAAACTCTTCGAATTAATATCGAAGTTCATCAGGGTGGCAGGTTACAAAATAAACATGCAAAAATCAGTGGCCTTCCTATACATCAAAGACAAAAGAAGTAAAAAAGCTCTAAGAGAAACAATCCCATTTATTGTAGCCCCAAACAACATGAAATACAATACTATAAACCTAACCAAAGAAGTAAGAGACCTTTACAATGAAAACATTAAAACCCTAAAGAAAGAAATTACAAAGACACCAGAAGGTTGGAAGACCTCCCATGCTCCTGGATCAGCAGAATCTACATCATAAAACTGACTATTCTACCAAAAGCAATATACAGATTCAGTGCTATACCAATCAAAATCCCAAAGCAATTCTTTAAAGAAGTTGACCAAACGATCTCAAAATTCATATGGTAGCACAGTAGACCCATGATGTAAAAACAATCCTGAGTAACAAAAACACTGCTGGAGGTATCACCATTCCAAACCTCAATTTACAATACAAATCCATAGTAATAAAAAAAGCCTGGTGTTGGCTCCAAAATAGACATGTACATCAATGGATAAGGGTTGAAGATCCAGATATAAGTCCACAAAATTACAGAAATTTGATCTTTGACAAAGGGGCCCAAAAAATTCAATAGAAAAAAAAAAACAGCATCTTCAACAAATGGTGCTGGCAAAACTGGATGTCCACAGGCAGAAGATTCAAACTGTACCTATATGTGTTACAATGCCAAAAAATTAATTCCAAATGGATTAATCACCTCACTATTAGGCCAAAGTTGATAAAAACCATAGTAGAAACACTAGGAACTCTCTGGAGCTGATTGGACTAGGCCAACAGTTCCTAAATAGAAATCCAATAGCATAGTCACTAGAGCCAACACTCAACAGATGGGATCTTATGAAATTAAAGAGCTTCTGTTCAGATAAATAATTGTAAACCAACCAAAAAAGCAACCCACAGAATGAGAGAAAATCTTTAATAACCACATATCTTATAAAACTCTATTATCCAGAGTTCACAAAAATTTAGAAAACTAAACATCAAGGAGATAAATTGCCCAATTAAAAATGGGACTGGGAAATCAAAAGAAACTTCTCCAGGGATGAAATTGAAATGTCTAACATATATCTTTAAAAAACGTATCCAGTAAATGTGAATCAAACTCTTAGACATCCAAGTGAACAACACTAAATACCCGGAGAGGATGTGGAGCGGAGGGAACTCTCCTACACTGTGGTGGGAATGCAGCCTTATACAGCCACTCTGGTGATCTGTCTGGCAATTTTTAAAGAAGTAAAGCTTGAAATGCCATATGACCCTGTTATTCCACTTCTGGGAATAATCCATCATGAAGGAAAAATTTATTACAATGACACTATACAACCATGTTTATAACAACACTATTTACAATAGGAAAGTCATGGAATCAACTCAAATGCCAAACAGTTGACGAATGAATAAGGCAAATATGGTACATTTATGCAATGGAATACTACTCACCCATCAAAAAGGATTGAGTTAATGAAATTTGCTTGGAAATGGATGGAATTAGAAAAAATTATATGGAATGAACTTTCCCAGACACAGAAAATTAAACACTGTATGTACTCCCTAATAGGTGGATCCTAGTACTAAACCCACTTAAGGACTTATTCAAAGATCAATCTCTGTATTACTTACAGTAATCACAAAGATTATAAATAGGATGGAAGGGAAAGGAGGCCCCCAGAAATAAGGATAGAGGAGTTCATGCTTAAGTAGATAAAATAGGCCACCATCAAGTATTGCAAGTAATTAATGAGACATCTGGTGAAGCTCATTTTTGCTTTCCTTCCTGGCCACTTGCAATTGAGGAAGATTGATCTCACCAATCACGGAGGGAATAAAGACTGGCAGATTGATGGTAACCATCCTGAAAATGGCTGACTGCCCCCCCCTCACCATGATCTCCTAGTCCTAGTCCATCTACTTTGAATCTCCTCTTACAGGAATATCTTCATTTAAACTGCCTTTTATCCTTGGTTAAGAGATGACCTCAAATACCAATCAGGATGGAGACAAGGGTGGTGCAGGATCAACAACGTTGAAAACAACAAACCATAATTCAGAACACCAAAGACCCTACATTAATCACTTGGAAACAGATCAACCAAATCTCTCTCCATCCTAAAGCTCAAGGAAACTTGTGGAAGAGAGGGGGTATGACTGTAAGAGCCTAAAGATGGGGAGGGCTAATGATATGCAAGATACTCCACACAAGTTGGGGATGCAGCATCCATAATTGGTCTTTGCATGACCTGCACAATGACTGATATTTCAATGACCCCCAAAGTCTAGCATGGATCACAGGCACTAGGATTCATAAGGGCAAGTGATTAACAGTCACAATAGTATTCCCATACTAAAAGGGAGCCCACAAAAGGGTTCTGGGCAATGCCACTGAGTCCTTAAACCTCACTAGAGTTGAGGACTCACAGGGAAGTTCGGGATGCACACAAAAGGATGCTTCACGGGATGAGAGGGTTGAAGAGTGAGGCACTGGAAGAAGGGGAGGTAGGCAGGTGAAAAGATGAGGAAAATGATGGGAAGGTGCAAGGAGGAAAGGGGAACTGTGGAGGGAGGTAGAGGACTGGGTTACTTATAGAGGTTGTGTGATTGGGGAAAAATAAATAAATAAATTTATTTTTTTAAAAAATAATATCCTACAATAAGTATCAAAATCATTTAACCTACAGTGTGTGCCTAGAAGGTTAAATGACAATAAAATGAATATGAACACAGCATTAAATGCATAGAATCACTACAGAGCCAAATGCAGAAAATCAGTGGCTAGACTCCCTAAACTGGATTTCTTCATGTCTCTCTACCCAATGCTCTGGGAAACTTTGAAGGAGAAGTGGTAGAAATGTCAAGATTGCAAGGTACAGTGAGGTACTGTTAATTAGAATCTCCTGTACATTACAGAGATACTTCACATGTGAACACACTGCACTATATCTTCTTCCACAAGATATGCAGAGTTGGCCTGCAAACATTTCATCATGGAAGAGGGAAGGCCTTGTGAGGTCAGAGACTTTGGAGGGTTAGTGCTATGTTAGGGGAATAGGAGCAGTTTTCCTCAGTAATACATCCACTGATATATCATCAATGCTCCAGCAAGTGTTTAGATAAAAGACAGCATGGGCAACCCAGATGAAGCTCAGTGGACTAACATATAAGGAGGAGTCTGTTTTGGAAGAAGGTTTACATGGAAAAAGGAAGGAGGAATATGAAATCATAATAAGGGGTGAAAATTATATCAATCTATTGTATTTATGTGTGGAACTTTCAAACAATAAAATAAAAGTATCCACCTGGCAATCTTTAAATTTGCCTATTGCTAAAATTCATGATTTAGAAGGAAATGAATTTTGATTGTATATTACGAGGTGTTGCAGTCCGCCTGCATAGTTGCTGATAAATGACCATTCCACAGCTTAAGGGAATAAGGAGTTTACTTTCTTATGATAATCCGGTTACAGTTCTCAGTCCAGATTGATAGGAGAGCATGCACCAAACCAAGACCGAGTGAACTAGCCACACCGTCACTGCATAACAGCTGAGAGATGGACAATCCTTACTTGCCAGATCAGCATGTCTGGCGAAGTGAACAGAAGGATGCCAATTCTCTCAACCAGCTCTCTATGATTTATCCAGGGCCTAATCCCACCCACCATGGGCTGGGTCTTCCCCATCAGATAGACAGTCTCCTCCAGGTTTTCTCTGGGCTATGCTCAACCATCAACTCTCTACAACTGTGCCTAGAGCTCAAACCCTCAATGGTCAAGATGACAGCTATGCTTAACTATGACACCAGGATAGAAACATCTGGATAAGCTCAGATTTGCATTTTACTTTGTAGTACTTTATTATTCTAAATGGTTTTACAAATGATTATTGCCATCCTGTGATCACCCAATATAGCACTGATTTCACAAATTACAAAAGTTTTTGAACCATGAAAATGTGGATATTTTCACATCTATGACCCCATTGGCCATTCTTCATGCATTTACTGGAGATTTATGAGAATATCCACAGATCACTTCTTCATATGCTGACTTCCCTCTTACCTGTTGCTAGAAGATATACAACCACCTAAGTGTTGGAGTTCTGCACCATGTGTACTATGTTGGACATCACAAATGTGCTAATATGCTGAAAGAAGACAATGAAGGTGAAGAACTTCCCCCAAAACATGGAGTTACCTGTTGCATTTGAAATCTCATTCTCTGGACATGGAGAGCATTCAAAACAGCAGGTAGCTTTTCCCTCCAGCTGGAATTTCCTGAAACCAGGATTGCAAGGCACACTGCACACAGAGGAGGGAATCTGAGGAAGAGAAGTTGCATCTTAGTGACAGACTGGATTTTAACCTCTTCCTTTCATAACCATATTGTCTTAGTGGAAAACCATATGAGCAACCATCCCTCTCTGAGAGAACCCTGACAGTTGCTGTCTGGGGGGAAATGAAATCACATGCTTCAGTGGTGCACTCATTTATACATCCTCCATGTTCCAGCAAGTGCTCAGCCACATGTGAATGCAGTCACCCAGATGGAACTCAGTGGGCCACACAAACAAAGACACTAAAGGATGGAGTCTGTCGAATTAAAGGATGCCAGCAAGAAAAGGAGTAGTGATGAGGTCAGGTAGGATGGAATAAAGATTACTGACGTTCATTGTATTCATTCATGGAAGAATTGAAGATAAAATTGGAATTTGAGCAAAAGGATGGGAGGAGCAACGATTTGCAAGATTCTCAACAATAGTTGGGGCCAAAGCAATCATAATGGAAATTTGCATGCCCTGCGCAATGTCCAGCGCACTGTTGCCCTCATAAAGTCTAGCATCTGTTAAGGGCACTGAGACCCCTGGAGGCAAGGGATTGACAGCCATAGTAGTAATCTTATGCTTAAGGGGAACAAGAGAAAGGGCTTATGGAAATGCCACTGGGTCCTTATATGTCATCGGAGAGGAGGACCCAGTGGAGAGTTAGGCGCACACAATAAAGGACTCTCTGGGAATTGGGGGGGAGACACTGGGGGAAGGGGAGGGGGGAGGGAGGGAACTGGTAAAAAATTTTAAAATGTATAATTAAATTTTTAATAAAAAAAATTGGAATTAAATGAATTATATTGAACCTATTTAGGAAAATCTATGAGGGTCGGGACGCGTAGGCGAGATCCAGCCGGGCCTCAACGCGCGCTCTAGGACCCCAGGTCAGCCCACGGGGACCCGGCTCCGACTCCCGCCATCCAGCCGGAGCCGCGCGGGGGCCGAGGGAACCAGGAGGACCTCCCCCTGCGCCCGGGCCCCGCCCCAGCTGCCCTCGGGTTAAATAGCTCCACGCCGACGCGCCCATCCTCCCTCTTTCGCCCCACCCCGCTCCGCCGGTCGGGACGCGTAGGCGAGATCCAGCCGGGCCTCAACGCGCGCTCTAGGACCCCAGGTCAGCCCACGGGGACCCGGCTCCGACTCCCGCCATCCAGCCGGAGCCGCGCGGGGGCCGAGGGACGAGGAGGACCTCCCCCTGCGCCCGGGCCCCGCCCCAGCTGCCCTCGGGTTAAATAGCTCCACGCCGACACGCCCATCCTCCCTTTTCGCCCCACCCCGCTCCGCCAGTCTGGACACGCAAGCGGTCCACCCGGGCCTCACCCCGCTCCCTAGGTAAGTCCCCGTTCAGGCCCCGCCCACCAGTACCCCAGGCCAAATAATTCAGTTTAGTGAAATTGAGAGATCTTAAGAGTTAAAATGACAATGCCAAAGTCAAAGTGCAAATCCATGAGAAGCAACACTCAAGTAAACAAATCTCCCACTGAAGAAATTAATCCCATAATGTTAGACTCCAAAAAGAACAAACCCGCGGAAAAAGGCCAAGAAAGCCTGACCCAGGATAACGACTTTCAAAATATGATCATTACCATGTTCAATACTATGAAAGAGGAAATCCGGGAGGAATTACATAATCGAATCAATCGCTTTGAAGAGGAACACAACAGACATCTGGAGGAGTTGAGAAAAACAGTGCAAGAAACAAAAAGTGGCATAGAACAGTTAAAACAAACTCAAGCAGAGTTTAAAACTGAGCTAAAAGACAAGTTATCTTCAACCCAGAACGCCACAGAGAGTCTTATCAACAGAACTAATGAAGCAGAAAACAGAATTTCAGACCTTGAAGATAAAGTGGGAGTACTAGCCAGCTCAATGGAAGAGGTTGTTAAAGCCAAAAAGATACTTGAGAGAAATATCCAAGAGATATGGGACACCCTGAAGAAGCCTAACATGCGTATTCATGGAATACCGGAGCAAGAATCTCAAAATACCACCCCTGAGGAAATTTTTCAAACGATCATCAAGGAAAACTTTCCTCATCTAAAGAAAGAGAGGCCTATTCATATACAAGAGGCATTCCGCACCCCAAACAGATACGACCAAACTAGAAGCACACCGCGGCAAATAATAGTTAAAACACTCCACATTCAAGATAAAGAACTGGTGCTGAGAGCTTCAAGGGAGAAAAAACAAGTAACTTTTAAAGGCAAACCTATTAAAATAACAAATGACTTCTCAGTTGAAACAGTAAAAGCAAGAAGAGCTTGGAGAGACATACTTCAAGTATTGAATGAGCAAAAATGTCAACCCAGGCTGATTTACCCTGCAAAACTATCAGTCATGATCGAGGGAGAAAGAAAAATTTTCCAGCACAAAGACAACTTTAAGGGATACATGGCCACCAAACCAGGCCTTCAAAAACTGCTAGAAATGATACTCAAGCGTGAAGAAAAAAACAGGCATATCCAGGAGAACAGAAGGCAAATATAACACCATTAAAAGCGAAGCAATATACTTATAAAAGCTACTAAACATAATAAATGTCTGGAATTAACAATAGTTTCTCCATTATAACACTAAATGTTAATGGACTTAATTCACCGATCAAGAGACACAGATTACAAACTTGGATTAAAAATCACAATCCATCAATCTGCTGCCTGCAGGAAATCCATCTCACCACAAAAGATAGGCACGCTCTAAAAATAAAAGGCTGGTCAACAATTCTACAAGCAAATGGAAGCAGAAAACAGGCAGGGGTAGCCATTATGCTATCAGACAAAGTGGATTTCAAACCAAAAAAAATTATAAGAGACACGGATGGATACTACATTTTAGTCAGAGGTACAATTCACCAGGAAGACTTCACAATACTGAACATATATGCACCCAATACGGGCCCCTCCACATTCATTAAGAAAACCCTACAGCGTCTAAAGCAAGAAATCAACCCCCAAACAATAATTCTTGGGGACTTCAACACCGCCCTCTCTACATGGGATAGATCAACAGGTCAAAAGCTTAACAGAGACACTTTGGAACTTAATCAAACCCTGAAAGAAATGGACCTCACAGATCTCTATCGAACTTTTCACCCACGCACCAAAGAATACACATTTTTCTCAGCAGCACACGGAACTTTCTCCAAAATAGATCACATATTGGGCCACAAAATGAATCTACACATGTACAAGAAAGTTGAAATTCTAACCTGTGCCCTATCAGACCACCACGGCCTAAAGCTGGACATCCACAACACATCAAACAAGAGAAAATACACTAACTCCTGGAAACTTAACACTATGATGCTGAATGAGAACTGGATTCAGGAAGAAATTAAAAAGGAAATTCAAGATTTCCTGAAAGTGAATGATAACGAAAATACAACTTACCAAAATCTCTGGGACACAATGAAAGCTGTTCTAAGAGGTAAGTTCATAGCTCTTAATGCCCACATCAAAAAAATGGAAACATCAGAAATAAACAACTTAACAATGCAGCTTAAAGCTTTAGAGAAACTAGAGCAATCTGATCCCAAAAGCAGTAGAAGAGAAGAGATTAGCAAAATAAGGGGAGAAATATCTGAAATCGAGACTAAGAAAACGATAGAAAAAATCAACCAATCAAAAAGCTGGTTCTTTGAAAAAATCAACAAGATTGATACACCCCTAGCTAAACTAACCAAAAGCAAGAGAGAGAAAACCCAAATTAACAAAATTAGAAATGAACATGGAGTTATCACTACGGATACCCAAGAAATCCAGAGAATTATAACATCATATTTCAAAAACTTATACTCTGTGAAGTTTGACAACACAAAAGAGATGGATGAATTTCTAAGTAAACACAACTTACCTAAATTGAATCAGGAAGTTGTGAATTACTTAAATAGTCCTATAACATATAAGGAAATTGAGGAAGTAATCTCGAATCTTCCCACCAAAAAATGTCCTGGACCAGATGGATTCAGCACAGAGTTCTACAAGACATTTAAGGAGTTAATAACACCAATACTCCTTAAACTGTTCCATCAAATAGCAAAGGAAGGAACACTACCAAATTCCTTCTATGAAGCTAATATCGTTTTAATCCCAAAACCTAATAAAGATTCACTTAAAAAGAAAACTATAGGCCGATCTCCCTGATGAACACAGATGCAAAGATTCTCAACAAAGTCTTAGCAAATCGGATTCAAAAACATATTAAAAAGATCATTCATGGGGACCAAGTAGGCTTCATCCCCGGCACACAAGGTTGGTTCAACATACGCAAATCAATAAATGTAATTCATCATGTAAACCAGTCCAAAGTCCAAGACCACATGATACTCTCGATAGATGCAGAAAAAGCTTTTGACAAGATCCAACAGCCTTTTATGATCAAAACGCTAGAGACAGTAGGAATGGAAGGAACTTTTATCAATATAATAAAAGCTGTATACAACAAGCCCACAGCAAGGATTATGCTCAATGGGGAACAATTGGAAGCATTCCCACTTCGATCAGGAACAAGACAAGGCTGTCCACTCTCACCACTTCTATTCAATATTGTACTTGAAGTCTTAGCCGAAGCCATAAGACAAGAAAGGGACATAAGAGGGATTCAAATTGGCAAGGAAGAAGTCAAGCTATCTCTATTTGCAGATGACATGATCTTATACCTGAGTGATCCCAAAAACTCCACCAGGAAGCTCCTGGAACTAATTGAGAAGTTCAGCAGGGTGGCAGGATACAAAATAAATGTGCAAAAATCAGAGGCCTTCCTATATGCCCAGAATGAAAGAAGTGAAAAAGCCTTGAGAGAAACCATGCCATTTACTATAACCCCTAAAAAAATGAAATACCTTGGTATAAACCTAACTAAGGAGGTAAAAGACCTTTACAATGAAAACTTTAAAACCCTAAAGAAAGAAATTGCAGAAGACACCAGAAGGTGGAAAGACCTCCCTTGTTCCTGGATTGGCAGAATCAACATTGTAAAAATGACCATCCTACCAAAGGCAATATACAGATTCAATGCTATACCAATCAAAATCCCAAAGCAATTCTTCAAAGAAGTTGACCAAACAATCTCAAAGTTCATATGGAGGCACAAAAGACCCAGGATAGCAAAAACAATCCTGAGTAACAAAAACACAGCTGGAGGTATTACCATACCAAACCTAAGTCTATACTACAAATCCATAGTTATAAAGACAGCCTGGTACTGGCTCCAAAATAGACACACAGATCAATGGATAAGGATTGAAGACCCAGATATAAGCCCACAAAGATACAGCCATTTGGTCTTTGACAAAGGGGCCCAAAGAATCCAATGGAAAAAGAACAGCATCTTCAACAAATGGTGTTGGCAAAACTGGATCTCCACATGCAGAAGATTAAAGCTGGACCCGTACTTGTCACCATGTACAAGACTTAATTCCAAATGGATCAAGGACCTTGATATCAGGCCAGAGACTTTAAAAGCCATAGTTGAAAGGATAGGGAACTCCCTCGAGCTGATTGGGCTAGGCCAACAGTTCCTAAACAGACATCCAATGGCACAGTCACTGCTACCAACTCTCAACAGTTGGGATCTTGTGAAATTAAAGAGCTTCTGTTCAGATAAAGAGATTGTCGCACGAGCTCAAAGGCAACCCACAGAATGGGAGAAAATCTTCACTAACCACATATCTGACAGAGCTCTACTGTCCAGAGTGCACAAAGAACTTAGAAAATTAAACTCCAAGGAAAACACTGGCCCAATTAAAAAATGGGCCCTGGAACTTCAAAGAAACTTTACCAGGGATGAAATTAAAATGTCTAACAATTATCTTAAAAAATGCTCCACTTCCTTCGCCATCAGGGAAATGCAAATCAAAACTTCCCTGAGATATCATCTCACCCCGGTCAGGATGGCAAAAATCCACAGTACAAACAACGACAAATGCTGGAGAGGATGTGGGGAGAGGGGAACTCTCCTACATTGTTGGTGGGAATGCAGGCTCATACAGCCACTCTGGCGAGCCGTCTGGAGATTCTTGAAGAAATTAAAGATTGAAATGCCATATGACCCTGCTATCCCACTTTTGGGAATAACCCCCCAAGCAGCAGAGGTTCGCCTCGATAGCACAAGCTCGACCATGTTCATAGCAGCACTGTTTACAATAGCAAAGTCATGGAATCAACCTAAATGTCCAACAGTTGACGAGTGGATAAGGAAACTGTGGTACATCTATACAATGGAGTACTACTCAGCCATCAAAAATGATGAATTACTGGAATTTGCTGGGAAATGGATGTCATTAGAAAGAATTATATTAAGTGAAGTATCCCAAACCCAGAAAATTAAGCGCCGTATGTACTCCCTAATAGGTGGCTCCTAGTACCAAACTCGCCCAGCCCACATTGGGACACTCAAAAGTAAACCTATGTAACACAGTAATTGCAAGGATTATGAACAAGAGAGATGGGTTAGGAGGGCCACACCAGAAACAAGGAGAGAGGAGACCATGTTACAGCAGAGAAAATAGGCCTCCATCAAGGTCTGCAAGTAAGTAATGAGAAACCTGGTTAAGTTCACAGACATTCTTTCCTGATCTCACCAGAAGGGGAGGGCATATAGTCTAGCAGATAAAAAGTAATCATTTTGCAAATGGGTAATGGACCCCGCCCTCAGTGAGGTTTCCTACTCTTATTACATCTACCCTTGAATGTGCTATTACAACAAGACTCCAGTTTAACAGCTTTTTGTCTCTGGCCAGGGGGTGACATACAGTGCCCAGCAGAATGGAGTGAAGGGAATTGCAGGAGCAGCAAAACTGCAAAAGAAAATCAACAAACCACAATTCAGAACTTCAGAGACTCTATATCAATCACATAGAACTAGGACAGCCTAATCTCTCCCCATCCTGGAGCTCAGGGACATTTGCGGAAGAGGGGGCGGTAAGATTGTAAGAGCAAAAGGATGGGAGGAGCAACGATTTGCAAGATTCTCAACAATAGTTGGGGCCAAAGCAATCATAATGGAACTTTGCATGCCCTGCGCAATGTCCAGCGCACTGTTGCCCTCATAAAGTCTAGCATCTGTTAAGGGCACCGAGACCCCTGGAGGCAAGGGATTGACAGCCATAGTAGTAATCTTATGATTAAGGGGAACAAGAGAAAGGGCTTATGGAAATGCCACTGGGTCCTTATATGTCATCGGAGAGGAGGACCCAGTGGAGAGTTAGGCGCACACAATAAAGGACTCTCTGGGAATTGGGGGGGAGACACTGGGGGAAGGGGAGGGGGGAGGGAGGGAACTGGTAAAAAATTTTAAAATGTATAATTAAATTTTTAATAAAAAAAAAAAAAAGAAAATCTATGAATCATTGTGCTATATAGAACCAAATAATACAAAGTGATATAAATTTACTGTAGAAGAAATGGTTTCAACTCACCTGTACATCTCCTATGGCCCACTCCATCAGGTCTTCATATAAATGCAATTGCTGTCCATTTGGAACATATGAAGAAAACTCTCCTAATTTCAGTTTTAGCCCAAGACCCTGTGGAAAATTCCAGTTGATGAGAATGTCGTACTCTGCATCCAAGTGTTGCTTCTGGTTCAAGATCACTGTGTCTCCCACAGGGTTAGTGAACTGCAGGTTCTTCAGAAAGGCATGGATCTAAAAGATGTAAAACTTGAGCACAAAGCATGTGCTATAAGGAATGAACCTAGTATCTATAATCTCTATTAGATGACAATTTGTAACTTTAGATTTGGCCAGATGACTCATGAGTACCTTCACTTATCCAAATCCTAGAAAGTCTCACCATCTGAGTTGGATGCATGGTACCCACATGGTTTAAGGGAAGAACCAACTACTTTATTTTTGAGACAGAAAATCATGTTTTGCCCTCCTGTTAGTTGAAGGTTTTTCTTAAAATACTACTGAATAGGCCGGCTATCTTCTTTATAATTTTTTTTAAATTTTTTTATTATTTATTAAGTTGTGCGTGTATATGTGTGTGTATGCATGTATGTGTGTGTGTGTGTGTGTGTGTGTATAACCACGGACGAATTTGGGAACCACCATGGACCGCCTCCTCCTTGTTTACTCTGCCCCGGGATTCACAGGCTCCGCCCTACCAGGACCAGAAACGCAGGCCACCCCCGCTTCCATCTGGCGTCTATACGTGGGGTCTAGGATCCGAACTCAGGACCTTCCACCTGCAAGGCAAAGGCTTAACCCCTGACCCATCTCTCCAGCCCCTATAAATTATTTTTATTCATTAAAATTTTCATATAAAATCACAAAGAATTATTGAGTCATCCCCAACTATTTACCCCCAATCCCCTTCCAATCTACCTCATGAGATTTTTTTTCCAGCCAGTCTCTCCTGCTTGGGTTCCATTGTACATAAATGATCTACTGGGTGCCATCCAGGACACTTACATTGGCAAGTATCTGGACACTTCTTAAGGCATCAAAAGCTGACCAGCGACTAACTGTTGACTAACATATTCCCCTTCCACTGGCAGGCATTAGTCTCTAACAGTCTCTTTGGGTGGCACACTGTCTCCTGAGATCCTGCCTCCTGCATAGGGAAATGCTGATAGTTCAGCTGTATGGAGTCTATGGACTCTCACACACTGCTGCGAAAATTTTGTGCATGGTAGCCTTGGCATGAACAAAGGCAACTGTCTGGCAGTACCACTCCCCACTATTCTCCACTTGTATTCTCATAGTTCATTCACACGGTATGTCACCTCTGTGGAGGTGACAAATTTGAGTATCCATTGTTGTTATTAGAAAGGATCATAAGCACACAACACTGAGCTTATCTGCTTATATTTAAGAGTGTCCCATGCATGACACTATTCCCACTGTACCTGCAAGCATGTGGCCACTGCTTCTATATCATTATTTGCTGACTGTATGTCTAGGTGCTGGAGCATCATTTGATGCTGTGCGTGGGCCACAGCATACATAGCATTGTATAAATCATAGCACTCATCATTCAGGGCCATATCAAATGTGTGCTGTGGTAACCATTCCAAGGAGATGTTGGATAAGCAGTTGCTTTGTGTTTCACATTCAGAATCAGAGACTGAACAGTTAAAATGCATCCACCCCAATTTTGACGAAAAAATGTCCCGTGGCTCTGTAGAAATGTTCCATTTTGGGATGTAATCTTTCAGACTTGAAATCTCCCCATGGTGGTGTGAAAAAGTGAAATGTCCATGGAATGAGTCAAGGGGGAAAGTTCTTTTCCTTGTGCTGACATTCCATTGTGAGGTGGAGACCCATATTCTCTGTATTCCCAAATATTCCCATCTTCTAATGCTCACTTCTAAGATAGAGTTTATGTCCCCAAAAACAATAGTAACATATGCTGATGAAGTCATTATCTGCTTATAATATTTTTCAGCTTTGCTTGGTATGAGTTCATGTTGTCTGGAATCTCATTCACAAAGGCTAAACAGACTCCATTTTTTTTCATTTGTACCCTCAAGTCTGAGAGAAACTGGATACTCTGGTCATCATCAGAAATGACCAGCCCCACCCAGGTCCATCCAAAGTGAATCATCAGGGAGACTATGGCAAGAGGGAGAAATGTGTCCTTGGTGCCATTTGATACAGATAAGGAAAGTGTCATTGTCACTCAGAATGGGATGAAATGGCCCAAAGGCAATCTGAAACAAAGAAAACACATGAAACTCAGGTAGAAGAGAATTTAAATCAACCGCAAAGTCACATTTGAATTGCGTTCAGAAATATCGTTGTTTCATAAGAAATGCAGTGTCATCACTCCATTCTTTTATTTTTTTTTGCTTTGTTTTCATTTGCTTTTTTTAAATTATTTTTTCCAATCATACAAACTTAATAGGTACCAGGGTCCCTGACAGACTTGCTCACTTCTCCCCTTTTCCCCTTCCTTTTACCCCACTCCCTCCCTTTCTCCCAGTGACCCCCCCCCCATTTCTGGAGCATCCTTTAGTGTGAATGTTAAACTTCCCTCTGGGTCCTCCACTCTAATGAGGTGTAAGGATTCACCTTTCTTGTGTTTCCCTTTAGTATAGGAACACCATCATGGCTGTTAATCTCTTGCTTCTAAGGATCTTAGTGCCTGTGATCCATGCTAGACTTTGTGGGGTCAATGATATGTTGGTCATTGCGCAGGTCATGCAAAGTCCTATTATGGTTACTTTGGCCCTAACTTGTGTGGAGTGTCTTGCATATCATTGCTCCTTCCCATCTTTAGACTCTTACAATCTAACTCCCCCCTCTTCTGTAAACTTCCCTGAGCTTTAGATGGGGAGAGATTAGGTTGGCTTTCTTCTAGGTGGTTAATGTAGGGTCTCAGATGTTCTGAATTATGGTTTGTTGGGTTTTTTTTTTTCAGTTTTGCTGCTCTTGCACTACCCTTGGCTCCATCCTGATGGGTATTAGATGTCACCTCCTAGCCAGAGATAAAAGGCTGTTAAAATAAAGTCTTACTATAAGAGTAGATTCAAAATAGATGGAATAAGAGTAGAAGAATGTGGTGAGAGGGGGTCAGTCTCCTATTTGCAGGATGGTTACCATCTATCTGCAAGTCTCTATGCTCTCCCTGACTGGTGAGATCAAAACACCTCATTTGCAAGTGACCAGGAAGGAAAGTGTGAGTTAACCAGATTTACTTGCAGTCCTTGATGGTAACCTATTTCTCTGTGGTAGCATGATTCACATTTCTCCTTGTTTCTGGCAAGGCCTCCTTCCCCGTTCCTCCTGTTTATATCTTTGTAATTTCTAGGTATACAGAGATTTATCTTTGAGTATGCCACTAAGTGGTTGGTAGTAGGATCCACCAATAGGGAGACATAGCACTTAATTGCTCTGTGTGCCTTGAATACTTCATTCAATATAATTTTTTTCTATTCCATCCATTTCCAGCAATTTCATTAATTCATCTTTTTTGATGGCTGCATATTCCATTGTGTAAATGTACCACATTTTCCTTATCCACTCCTCAACTGTTGGGCATTAGGTTGCTCCATGACTTTACTATTGTAAACAGTGCTACTATGAACATGACGTGCTTGGGCCATTGAGGTGAATTTTTAATCTTTCTGGCATGTGGACATTACCAGCACCATTTGTTGAAGATGCGTTTCTTTTCCATTGGATTTTTGGGCCCTTGACAAAGATCAAATGGCTGTAGTTTGTGGGCTTATATCTGGGTCTTCAACCCCTATCCATTGATCTGGGTGTCATTTTTGAGCCAGTACCAGGCTGTTTTGTAACTATGGATTTGTAATGGTGATACCTCCAGCATTGTTTTTGTTACTCAGGATATTTTGCTATCCTGGGTCTTTTGTGTGTCCATACGAATTTTGAGATTGTTGGTCAATTTCTTTAAATAATGCTTTGGGATTTGATTGGTATAGCATTAAATCTGTAGCTTTTGTTAGAATGGTCATTTTTATGATGTTGATTCTGCCAATCCAGGAACATGGGAGACTTTCCACCTTCTGGTTCTTCTAATTTCTTCCTCTAGGTTTTTAAATGTCATGGTAAAGGTCTCTTACTTCCTTGGTTAGGTTTTCTACCAAGGTATTTCATTTTTTTAGGAGCTTAGTAAATGGGATTGTTTCTCCTCAGGGCTTTTTCTGTTTCTTTCATCCTGGTCATAGAAGGAGGCCACTGATTTTTGACATTTATTTTGCATCCTCCCACACTTCGAACTTCTGTATTCATTCCACGAGTTTCCTGGCTGGAGTTTTTGGGATCATTCAGGTATACAATATATCAATCTGCAAATAGAGATAACTTGACTTCTTCCTTTGCGATTTGAATCCCTTTTATCCCCTTTTCGTGCTTATGGCCCCGCAGCTAGGACTTCAAGTACAAATATTGAATAGAAGTGTTGGAGAGTGGGCAGCCTTGTCTATTTCCTCTGATGAAGTGGGAATGTTTCCCAATTGTTCCCCATTGAGCATAATCCTTGCTTTGGGCTTATTGTATTAGCTTTTATTTTATTGATAAAGGTTTCTTCCATTCCAACTGTTTCTCTGGGTTTTAGTCAAAAAGGCTGTGGATCCTCTCAAAACTTTCCTGCATCTATCGAGATATCACGTGGTCTTGGATTTTGGACTGGTTTAATGATGAATTATATTTATTGATTTGCTATGTTGAAGCAACATTGTGTGTCTAGGATACAGGCTACTATTCCCATGAATGATCTTTTTTATAGGTTTTTAATTCGATTTGCTACATCTTTGTTGAGAATCTTCGCATCTGTGTTCATCAAAGAGAGTGGACTATATTTTCCTTTTTTAATATATCTTTATTATTTTGAGTTTTTGATAAGATGATATAGCTTCAGAAAGATTTTGGTAGTGTTCCTTCGCTATTTGATGGAACAGTTTATGGAGTATTGGGTTATTTGTTCCTTAAATTGTCTGGCAGAAATCTGTGCTGAATCCATCTGGTCCAGGAGATTTTGGGGTGGGAATATTTGAGATTACTTACTTCACATTTTCAATGTTATAGGACTATAAAAAAATATTCAAATTCCGTATTCAATTTAGGTACGTGTTGCTGCTTAGGAATTTATCCATTTCTTTGTGTTATCAACTTTCACAAGTGTATGTTTTTGAAATGTGACCTTATAATTCGCTGAATTTTCTTGGGGTCTGTAATGGTAACTCCATTTTCCATTCTAATTTTGTTTAATTTGTGTTTCTCACACTTGTTTTTGGTTAATGTAGCAGGGCATATAATCTATTTATTTTCAAAGAACCAGCTTTTTAACTCATTGATTCTCAGTATCGTATTTCTATCTCAATTTTGGATATTTCTGCCTTGATTTTGCTATCTCTCCTCTCTTCTACTGCTTTTGGGATCAGATTGCTCTTGTGTCTTTAAAGCTTTAAAGCTGCATTGTTAAATTATTTCTTGGTGAGTGTTTCTATTTTTTGATATGAGACATTAAGAGCTAAAAGTTACATCTTGAGGACAGTTTCATTAGGTCCCAATGATTTTGATAAATTGCATTTTCATTATCATTCGCTTTCAGGAAATCTTGAATTTCCTTGTAATTTCTTCCTGATCCAATTCTCATTGAGCACCATATTTTAGTTTCCATCTGGTCTCTTATGATTTTTCTTTGGTTGGAATCCACTTGTGTCCGAACGCATCATTGCTACCCTTTCCTGTTTCCTGTTTCATTAGCATGCAAGATTTTGGACCAGCCTTTCATTTCTTAGGATGTGCCTATCTTTTGTGGTGAGATTGTTTCCTGAAGGCACAGATTGTTTGGATTGTGTGTTTTTAATCCAAGTTTGTAATCTGTGTCTCTTAATCAGTGAGTTAATAACCAGTGACATGTAATGTTATAATGGAGAATATCTTTTAATTCTGGACATTTTTTATGTTAGGTGGATTTTTAAGCATATGTGTTTGATTATTTATGTTTTGTGGTATTATACTTCCTTCTGGTCCTCCTGGTTACGCTTGTTCTTTTCTTCAAGCTTGAGAATCTTTTTCTAGCAGTTTTGAAGGCCTGCTTTGGTGACAGATCCCTTCAAGGTTCTTGGGCGGAAACTTTTCTTTCTCCCTTCAATCATGACAGATAGTTTTTCCGGGTATATCAGTCTGGGTTGGCATTTTGCTCATTTAATACTTGAAGTACTCTCTCCAAGCTCTCTTTGCTTCCATTGAGGTAGTCATTGTTATTCTAATAGGTTTACCTTAAAAGTGATTTGCTTTTTTTCCTCTTGAAGCCTAAGCACTTCTACCTTTTCTTTGTCTTGAATGTGGGAGTGTTTTGACTATTATTTTGCTGTGGCAATTTTCTGTTTTGGTCATTCTGTTTTGGAGTGCGAAAGCCTTTGTATTTGGATAAGCCTCTATTCTTTAGTTGTGGGAGATTTTCATTTATGATGAATTGAAATATTCCCTCAGTGTGTGTATTTTGGATTCTTGTTCTGGTATTCATGAATGCGCAGTTAGGCTTCTTCAGGGTGTCCCATATCTTCTTGAATGTTCCTCTCAAGTATCTTTTGGCTTTAACAATCTCTTCCATTGAGCTGGTTAATTCTCCCACTGTGTCTTCAAGATCAGAAATTCTATTTCTGCTTCATTTGTTCTGCTGATAAGACTCTGTTGAGTTTTGGGTTGAAGTAATTTGTCTCTTTCAGTTCAATTTGAAACTTTGCCTGAGACTGTTTTAACTGCTCTATGCTATTTTTTGTTTCTTGAACTGTTTTTTCTGAACTCTTCCCAGTGTCTGTTGTTGTTCCTGTTCAAAGTGGTTGATTTGGTTTGTTTAACTCTCTTGAATTTCCTTTTGGATTCATACTCTGAAAGTCATTACTTGAGCCTGGCTTCTTGTCTGTTTTCTGTGAATTTGCTCTGTTTGGAATTTATCATTATGGGGTAATTATTTCGGTGGGAGATTGTTTTCTTGGTTTTGTTCTCATGGATTTGTACTGTGACTTGGGCATTGCGGTTTTTTATCTCTTATAAGGCCTT
>JALPQD010000268.1:0-132084 GCA_023101885.1 Typhlomys cinereus
GCCCAATATGTGATCTATTTTGGAAAAAGTTCCGTGTGCTGCTGAGAAAAATGTGTATTCTTTGTGCGTGTGTGAAAAGTTGATAGAGATCTGTAAGGTCCATTTCTTTAAGGGTTTGGTTAAGTTCCAAAGTGTCTCTGTTAAGCTTTTTTTTTAAATTTTTTATTATTATTTATTCAACTGTGCGCATGTGCGTGTGTATGTGCGCGCGCGTGTGTGTCTGTGTGTGTGTAACCACGGACGAATTCGCGAACCACCATGGACGCCTCCACCTCCTTCTGCCCGGGATTCACAGGCTCTGCCCTACCTGGACCAGAAGCCCCCCCGCCCCCCCTCACAGGCTCTGCCCTACCTGGACCAGAAGCCCCCCCCGCCCCCCTCCCCCGCTTCCGCCTGGCGTCTACACGTGGGATCTGGGATCCGAACTCAGGACCTTCCGCCTGCAAGGCGGAGGCTTAACCCCTGAGCCACCTCTCCAGCCCTCTGTTAAGCTTTTGACCTGTTGAGCTATCCCATGTTGAGAGGGAGGTGTTGAAGTCCCCAAGTTATCGTTTGGGGGTTGATTTCTTGCTTTAGGGCTGTAGGGTTTTCTTAATGAATGTGGAGGGGTCCGTATTGGATGCATAAATGTTCAGGATTTGTGAAGTCTTCCTGGTGACTTGTACCTTGACTAAAATGTAGTATCCATCTGTGTCTCTTATGATTTTCTTTGGTTTGAAGTCCACTTTGTCTGAAAGCGAATTGCTACCCCTGTCTGTTTCCTGGTTCCATTAGCTTGCAAGATTTTGGACCAGCCTTTCATTCTTAGGATGTGCCTATCTTTGTGGTGAGATGAGTTTCCTGAAGGCAGCAGATTGTTGGATTGTGGTTTTTAATCAAGTTTGTAATCTGTGTCTCCTTAATTCGGCGAGTTAATACCATTTGACATTTAATGTGATAATGGAGAAATTATTTTTAATTCTGGACATTTTTTATCTTTAGTAGATTTTGTAAGCATGTGTTTTGATATTTATATTTTGGTGGTATTATACTTCCCTTCTGTCCTCCTGGATACGCTTGTTCTTTTCTTCAAGTTTGAGTATCATTTCTAGGATTTTTGAAAGCCTGGTTTGGTAGACATGTATCCCTTCAAGTTGTCTTTGTGCTGGAAAACTTTTCTTTCTCCCTCAATCATGACAGACAGTTTTGCCGGGTAGTATCAGTCTTGGTTGGCATTTTGCTCATTTAATACTTGAAGTATGTCTTTCCAAGCCTCTTCTTGCTTTTATTGTTTCCATTGAGTAGTCGTTTGTTATTCTAATAGGTTTACCTTTAAAAGTGAGTTGCTTTTTTTCTCTTGAAACTCTCAGCACCTTTTCTTTGTCTTGAATATGGAGTGTTTTGACTATTATTTGCCGTGGTGATTTTCTATTTTGGTCATATCTATTTGGAGTGCGAAATGCCTCCTGTATTTGGATAGGCCACTCATTCTTTAGTTGTGGGAAATTTTCATTTATGATGAATTGAAATATTTCCTCAGGTGTGGTATTTGGGATTCTTGTTCTGGTATTCCATGAAATGCGCATGTTAGGCTTCCTTCAGAGTGTCCCATATCTCTTTAATGTTCTTCTCCAGTATCTTTTTGGCTTTAATAATCTCTTCCATTGAGCTGGTTAATTCTCCCACTTTGTCTTTCAAAATCTGAAATTCTATTTTCCTGCCTCATTTGTTCTGCTGATAAGACTCTCTGTTGAGTTTTGGGTTGAAGATAACTTGTCTTTTAGTTCAATTTTAAACTCTGCCTGAGACTGTTTTAATTGCTCCATACCTATTTTTGTTTCTTGAACTGTTTTCTCAACTCCTCCAAGTGCCTGTTGTGTTCCTGTTCAAAGTGGTTGATACAGTTGTTTTAAACTCTTCTCGGATTTCCTCTTTCATAGTATTAATCATGATAAGGAATACTCTGAAGTCGTTATGTTGGGTCTGGCTTTTCATGGCTATTTTCTGTGGATTTGTTCTGGTCAGAATCCCTCATTATGGGATTGATTCTTTCGGCAGGAGATTGGTCTTCTTGGATTTTGTTTTCTCGTGGATCTGCACTTTGACTTGTAGATTGTTGTTTTGTTTTTTAGGACCTTTCCGTTTCTGTGTGTTTTTCACTGAATCAACGTAGTTGGTATTGTTACGCTGCCAGTTATTACTAGTGCTTGTCTTGGATTTGGTATGTTTGTGTATTGTTATTATATCCTAGATGAGGCTACTAGGCTGTTAGTACATCAGTTAAGTCAGGTTATGTTACCAGGGGTGGAATATTAGTTTGGTAGTGCACTTTTACGATTTAGTATCTTGGTGAAATGTGGGGGTGAGTGGTGTACTCCCTGGAGTTGTATGTTGTGGGGTGGCTGTATGAGAACGTTGATCTACAGCATTGATACTTTAAAGGATCAGTAAGGTGAAAAGAAACAGTTTACTTATCTTTGGGCTGGATGAGAAGAATCTCACCCACGTGATATAATGATTGTAGTGGAGTCCAGATGTATGGCCTGTGTTCCCTTTGTTCCTTAGAATTTTGCTTGAGTTTCCTTTGGGCTCTATTGAATTCTGAGTAGCAGTGTGTCTTCCATGGACCACGTGCGTAGGTCCCCAGTGGGCCACAGAGGCAGAGGGTCTGATGTTGCTGGCAGAATTCTTCACCTGCCACCTGGGAAGGTGGGCTCAGAGAGGGGCGGGGCCCTGGGGGCAAAGCCGGCTGCTGTGCAGTGCAGTGCTGCTGGCCAGGTGGCTCCCGGGTGGGGGCGGGGCTGGGTTGGGCTCTTTCGCTCCCTGGCTCAATGGCAGAATCGTTCACCTGGGATCCAGGGGGATGGCTAGGCGCAAGGGGCGGGAGGATGAGAGGGGCTTGGGTCCGGGGCGGGGCCCAGGCTAAGCCGCAGTCGGCCTGTGTGCTCGCTGATGGGAAGCGTGGGGCTCCGGGGTGGTTGGGGGCTGGGCTGAGCTCTCTCTCTCTCACTCACCTTGGGTAGTGGTCAGCGGGCAGCGGGCAGGGGCGGGGCGGCGAGGCACGGAGGGGGGCTGGGGTCGTCCGGGCAGGAGGCGCAGGCCAAGCCGCAGTCGGCCTGGGTGCTCGCCGCCGGGACGAGTGGGGCTCCGGGGTGGTTGGGCCATGTTGATATTCTTGACAAAAAGTTCCTAAGTTGTATTATGGAGATTTTTTTTTCAGTAGATACCTTTCCCTTCAACTTATAGTAACAATATCTTCTTGTAGTAACTGCACACTTCTAGAAGAAAGAGGTAGATAGATCAGCCAAGAAGTATAACATTCAGCACCAGCTACAGCATTGTCACTGAGCAGGTACACAGTCATTCTATATAATTTGATGTTCCTTAGATTTAGATTCATAGTCAAGACTTCAGGTCAGATAGATATAGGATAAATTCAGCTCTCACATTCACTAGTTTTGTGACCTAGGGCACATAGGTAGGCTTTTAGAGCCTCAGTGTTGTTTATTGCAACTGGATTGCAATAGCAATCTTTTCTATATGTGGCATATCTAACACACTCTCAGGCTTATATGAGGTGCACTACCTCATATTAATATTGTAGTAATTATAATTGTTAAAATGAGATCTTCCATTCGCATAGGAGATTCTTTTATTTTGGTTCATTTCCTAATCAGTAGGAATAAACTGTCTCTCATGAGTGCAGGACTGAGCTCTCCTAGTCACCCAGATACAGATACACACACACACACACACACACACACACACACACATACACACATGCATGCACACACAAACACACATATATGCAAAAAAAAAGACTGCTCATTGTTGTGTTTAGATCTCATGGATTAGAGCCTTCTTAGGAAACACTGAGATAAACTCCTTTGTACATAGCTCAGTTACCACCAAGTAGCCAAAGTTCATTTAGAATGTGTAGCCACCAAGTAGACAAAGTTCACCAAGAATGAGATTTGCTTACCTACTCTCTGCTGAAACCTACTGTGATTATATAGTAACTTGTCTGTGTCCCTAGTATGTTTTTCATCTTAGTATCTCCAGGGTATAGGATAGATTTTTGTCATTTTGTAAGCACATGCAGTTGTTGAATTGATTGATTGATTACTCTTATTTGGGCACCAAAAGAGTAACATTTCAGAGTGAGGAATTTGGAGAAAAATTAATAAATAATAGACTATGAGACCCAGGCAGGAATTCCAAGAGTATCTCACATTGTCTTACCCAGAATCTTTGGATTCCAGATTCTTCTATATCAGGTCAGTATGGACCATTCCAATCATGGACCATAACCAGCAAGGTATTGGGAAATGGCACAGTAGAAGTTATTTATTTCCATCCAGAGGCTACACTGGCAATTGGTTTAAGCTGCCACCTGATGGTGCCTGATTTATGGCCTCAATCTGAAAAGCTTTACTGGTCACAAAGCATGATTAACTGAGTTACACGAATAGAATGCATTTGTAGTATATTTTTGAGTTAACCTATGCTGTTTCCTTAAAATTTATTTCAAATGAAACAACAAAATAGGACTGCATTTTTATTAATTTAAGAATAATATTAAACATCATCATTTAAGGTACACATGATAAAATACACCAAAGGGACTCAGGGTAATATTCTAAAACCATGTGAGCGTTCATTGTAGGGTTTTTCTTATGAATTTGTAATGTACTATTTGTCTTGCCTATTTTTGAGAATACTTGTAAGCACACTGTGAAATAATCATATGAAAGTGTTTCTAATCTGTGAGATAAACCCTAGTGATCATTGTGATTCCTGTGATTTTCCTTAGAGGAAGTCACACAGGCCTTTGAATGACTTATAAGCACAGATTTCCATGTTGATCACTACTACACTATGAAATGGCACACATAAGAAAGATATGCAGCTTACATGGCACTGGGTATAAAAGTGGGCACCTACTAGTTTTATGCTGCTAGAGCCAGAAAATGAGGCTAATGATATCTATCCATAGGAAATTATAAATATTATATCATTCATATTTCTTCCCAAAGCAAGGTAAAAATTTTCAATTTTACTGTAATTAGAAAGTGATTATTTTCCCTAAAGATAGTTTAAAGCAACTTAGCATAGCATATTGGAAAAGAATATATGGATGCTCAGGAAGACCGGAATAAGAGGGCATGAATATACCACATTCTTCTTCCCAGTCAAAAAAGAGAGGGTAATTTTATCTTCTACTGTATACATTTGAGATACCATAATAGGATTTGATCTAGTACTCTGCCACAAACAACCAGAAAGCTGAACACAGTGTGTGTGGAAACAGTTTTTTTTTTTTTTTTTTTTTTTGTGCATTAGACAGTCTGCAGCCTAGGACAGTGATATCTGAAAGGGAGTAACAAGAGAAGTCCTATGAATAATTGGGATTCCTGCCAGGAATCACTTTCCAGATGTGGACTTGCAAGGGACAGTCCAAACACAGAATAGTTTTCTCACTGAATTATGGAAAGATCAGAGTTGGCAAAGGCTAAATGGCTGGAATTTGAGAGATAAAGTAACACAAAGGATGATTTTATGCACAAACCTGAATAAAAGTGGCCTTATTCTATTGCCAGATACTAAGATGTGTATGATCTCACTGAGTTACTTCTAAAAAAGAGCAATAAATTCAACAATTTCAAGAATTAATTAGGATGGATTAAAAAGGAGGATGATATGTATCTGTGTGATTTGTGTGCAGGTACATGAGTATATAAGTGTATTTGTAAGGATATATGACAGAGAGAGAGATAGAAGAGAGCAAGAACAAGCAAGAAAAAGAAAGTAAGAATCATAAGTATCAATCATGTGACATGTTAATGTGTGATGGTGCATGTTAGTATGGAATCTAAAAGAAAATGAATGCATTCCAAATCCACAGAGAAAAATATTTTTTCCCATTTCTGTGTGTATGTGGGTTGGGGATGCATCCATATGTTCTGGTGTGTGTGCATGTAGAAAGTTGCACATGATACATGTGCATCAAGGGCCAGGGTTGGAATTTTTATATATCCTCCATCACTTTTTCACCTTTTTACAATAAAGCTAGTCTGGCTAGCTAGCTTGTTCTGTGAATTTTCAGTCTCTATCTTCTGAGGATGGAATTACATGTGGGCCACCACACTCATCCTCCATCTGGGAATCAGAAGTCTATTCCTTTAGCTTGTGTGGAAAGTGCTTTATCTGTTGAGTCATGTCCCCTTTCCTGAGACTTTTCTCTTGATATATTGGTCTGTGCAAATTAAAACTATATATTTAATATACATCATTATAGTATATCTTCAACAAAGCTTTGGGTGATTTTGTACAGTTCTAATCACTGGGTTCTTACAATTAATATTGATTTAACGAGTTTATTCTGGAAGGAGTGAAAATTTCATGGCTGACTAAAGGAAGTCAAATGAGCACAGAGCTGCTATATAGCTTTAGTCAGCTATTAGTTAACATAGTTCTGCTTTACAATCCTGGCTCTTTAGGATATGCCTAAGATCAAGAATTGGGTTGTGACAAACAGGAAACTTTTTGGGTTCCCAAAATCTATCTTGATTATTTTATACAGTGTCATTATCAGTATAAATCTGAGTAAGTAGCAACCTTTCCCAAACTGTCTTTATGTTGTGTACTTTTGTTAAGTCAGGAAGTACATTTTAAAATTTTGCTGATTCACTTCTAACTGTTAAGTTGACATGGAGGTCCATTGATTAAAAGGAAGCTAAGACAAGCAGAACATTAAAAATGAGATTTCATTAGAGCTAATGGCCCTATGATTATGGGAGTCATAGTTAACCTTAAGGTAAAAGAACATTAGGACAGAAGATGTACCTTAAAGTCAAAGAAAATAGGGAACTGTCATGGGTAGCATTGTGGGGGAACTCTGTAGAGCCCACAGGGAAAAGGGTCCTTCTACATTTTATAGCTTTCAGATATTCTTAAGGGGTTGTCAGTGGAGTAGGGCAGTAGGATACAAAGGAATGGGAGACGAAGATAGGGAGATCAGGAATCTGGGAAGGCAATCTGAGAGTAGGTTATGTGGTTGGTTCTAGGAATGGCCACATTCCAGTTAGGGTGAAAGAGTTTAATAATAAAGTGATCTCACTATAGATAGCATACACTTTAAAGGATGACAATTCTAAAGAGCCAAAGATCACCAATAAGTCCATGTGAGGGAAATGTATCTATTTAAATATCTGTCATCAAAACAGAACTAACCTTTCTGACCTTTCTATTTGGCCATGTAAAAGGGATAAACAGCAAGGGAGTAGAAAACTTTGTTAGTAAGGTTAGCAGACCTTATAGAGAAATGATTATCTTTAGTTTCACTGTAATGGTTACTCTTAACTATTGCTGTGAGAGAGCACCCAAAGTCAAGCAACTTAAGGGAGACAGGGAGATTTAATCAGCTTATGCTTCCAATAGGAAGATACAGTCTTTCAAAGTAGGGGTAGCATGGCTGGTTTGACAAAACTGGATGAGGCTATGTCACTGCAGGCATCTTCAAACCTGAGAGCTACAAGTCTGCTTGCTGCAAAGGCAGACTTTTCCTGGAGGTAGGGTGGGCCATACTTCTAGGTACCAACTTCTCTCAGCTTCACAAACAACTTCGCATTGTGATACCAGATGCTCTTAATCTCACAGCAATAGCCCACTATCCAGTACCAATTTCTGTAATAATTAATCTTAACTATTTCTGTGAGAAAGAATCCAAAGTCAAGCAACTTAAGGGAGACAGTGAGATTTATTCAGCTTATGGTTTCAGAGGGAAGATGCAGTCTTTCAAAGTGGAGGCAGCATGGCTGGCTGGCCAAAGCTGGAGGAGGCTATATCACTGCAGACGTCTTGGAGGCTGAGAGCTACAAATCTGCTTGCTGCAAAAGCAGACTTCTTCTGGAGGTAGGATGGGACTAATCCACTTCAAGATGACTGCCTTGTGACTGCCTTGATCCAGCAAGGCTCCACCTCTCAAGGTGCCATGACCTTTCCAAACACATGAGACTGTGGGGGACACATTTCAAACCTGACACTCACATTCTTTCATATCCTACTGTCCTATTCCACTGGCAGCCCCTTAGCAACCTTCTAGTATCTCCTTGAAAACTGAAACTGGATATCCTATCTAATTGTTATCTATCAGATCTAACCTACTGAAAAGGTAAGCATTAATTATTTACCTACAGTGCATACTTCATTACTCTCTACACACACACACATATATAAAGTAGTATTGAATGAGAGAAATTAAACCACTAGGAGACACAACTTCATATTTGTTTATGCTTATTTATTAGAAGGTCTATTATAGAAATATGACATATATAACTGTGAGAATGGGTTAAACGATCTCTGTCAGACTGTTACCATCTTCAGATCTCATATTAACAACTGAAGAGTAGATATGAAAAAAGAAAGTTGGCTTTAAAGTGAGGGAAAGCGTGGACAGGATGAAGCAGAAGTTAGAGTTGTGAGAACTGACTGACCTTCTGGTTGCTGCTGCTTCTGACTTCAATGGTATGGATGCTTTACAGAAACCCAGGCTATTTTTCACAACCTAACTTAAATGTTTAAGAAGCTAAAAGAGGATCCAGGAAGAATGAGCAATGACAGACCCTCCAATGAAATAAACTAGCAGAAATACAATGGTGTGTTTAACATATACAATGGTTACTGTTTCCCTTCCATTCTCCAAAAACAATGTAAGCAGAAACTCTCATGAACCAGATTTTGAAAATATCTCTTAGATAAATCAAATGGACACTATACAGTGCCATTACAGTACAATATTGAGGAGAAAAATAGAGGAGAAATTGAGACCAGAATTGTATTATGTCATGGTTAGTCATGAACACAGCTGGGTCTTAATTACAGTTTTCTTCTCACTTGAACAGGACAAGAAAAGAAAGCAAACAGATACTAATAGGAAGAATAGTGGGTGGACCAAAATGCCATTTCAGAAGACATCAAGCATAATATGGATACTTGTAAGTACTGATGCTGTTGCAGCACAGTTGCACAGAAATCCTAGTTAGCAAATTGATGCTGGGAGTACTTTAAAGTTCCATGATTTAACCAAGATACTTGGTAAAATTCGCTTGGAAAAATAAGTACTATATATGCTATTCAACATGATGGGCAAATCCACTACACATTTGCCTTTAGAATTATTCAAGGAAATGGCTCTGAAGTCGGAAGGTCATATAGAAGACTATGTAAACCATACATGTACTGCAGGGAACTATACTACTTCAAATAAGTTTGGACAATTTAATATACATTAATTACTGATTGATTAAACATGAATTATCAGTGTCCACCCAAAGATCATGTAGGCACGCACACATACACACACACACATACACACACTGAAAAAAGTTTAAAACTGGACCATCGTCTGACTTTATTCAGATTCTCTGTCTACTTACTGTTGCTATGAGTACAGCGTGTCTGCTTTTTCAGACTAACTAGAAGTGATGATAGCAACTAAGCCCTTTCAAGAAGTCCCATCTTATTTTAAAGGTGAGCTTTTTAATATCATATCACCAAATCGCACATCTTCAATTATTAGGAAATATCCCTCTCCCATTCTAAGAAAGAGTAGGAAGGAAGCATCTGCTATATAAGAAAGAATTGTTCAATTTATGGAGATGACTAATAGTGTCAAAAGTAGGGTCATTTATAATACTAAGTGTCAGATGGTTTGCTGAACGAACAATAGACCAAACTGGATTGTCTTGGAGAGAAAGGTGAGGATGTGACAGGTGGGCAGTCAGTTCCAGAGATCCTGGTTTATTAAGCATTTCCTGTATCAGACAAGCTGCCATTCAGCCTGCTAAGCTCCAGAAGGATTCCTCCTCCACTTATTCTGGCTGACTGGAATGGCAAGGTGGGAAGGGCAAAGTTAGACTCTTCTTTTTCATATTTACACATACTTTATGCATGTAAAATATAACTCATGTCAGTCACAGGATGGACAATCCATTGCATTTACTTTTCATGTGATCCTTTCATGTGATCATTGCTTAAGAACTTGAATTTCAGGTTCTTTATTTTAGAGTCTCACTGAAATAAACATCCATTTTGATTGTATTAGGTCTGCAGGTATTTTAAATAGTTTGGAGAATTCAAAATGAAGGTAGCTTACCTTGTAGCCAAATAAAAATCCAAAAATTTGCAACCAGTCTATAGATATATTTCCTTGGCATTTTAACTTGTATATCCTCAATCTAGCAGTATGCATCTGCTGGGAATGTCCATTATTTTGCAGAAGGCAAAACACCAGATGTTCAAAGGGGACTGGAGTAATCTGTTCTCTTTCACAACAGATGAACAGTTCCTTCAATGTGAGTATCATTTTAATTTTGTCATATTGTAACTTAAAATGATTAAAGGCGAAAAGTCTTATTATGTATATTGGATGTAAAACACATCAATTTTATCATTATTTCCAAAGTTGGCATGCCTTTGAAAATGTAAATAACATGGAGCTAATGCAGCATATGTGATTTTGAGAGATTAGGGATAAGTGTGTTCAAGAGAAGCCTGGAGGAACTTTCTTTTTTTTCACTTGAATCTTTCAGACCTCAGACATAGGCTTGATGTAGTGTTAGAGTGTTTCTAATTCATTCCTCATCCTTAGAATGGGCAACTTCAAAGGGATCATACAGTGTTGCACAACCTTCACACAAAGCAGTTAATAATTGAGGCCAATGAATTCAACCAAGGATAGGCAGAAACATGGGCATCCAAGGTCAGGACTATTGCCATTCACTTTTATAAGTGTTTTAAGCTAGGGGCCATGATACACTTTGCTTGAATGTTGGTGATAAATTCATGACCAAATGGATTAAGAGAACAAGGAGTTTTATTTTGGCTTGTAATTGTCCCATTGCATTTCCTTGTCCAGCATGGCAGGAGAGTCCACACTAGCACCAAGAGCCAAGGGAAATGATCACACCAAATCCATAGGTTTGCTGAAAGAGGAATACATATATCGATGACTCAAAGCCACATTTTGAATCTTCATTAATCAAGATGGGTAAATGTCAGGCTTTAGTTTGGAGGACTAATGACTCAAGCAGCATACTCAGATCAAAGCATAAACTCAAGAATCTTCTAGTAGAATAGCTGTGTTTCTAAGCAGACATCTTGGTTTTGATTTCTTTCCTAATCCCTTTTTAAAGACCTCTCCTGTCTCCTAACTGCAATGCTAATGTCTTTAAAGATGTTCAAGTATACTGTATGGCTTTGGAAAATTCAGATATGCCTGTAAGAAAAACATGAAAAGTTTGAGTGTCTAGATCTTTTGGGAAATTAATTGCCACAAAATAAAGTGAAAATTTCTATGTATTTTTTTGTTAAGAATTTTCATTAAGGGTTGAGAGATGCCTCAGGGTTTAAGACTCCTACTAGTAAGCAGAAGATAATGAAAATGGATCCTAGGTCCCACATAACAATGCCAGGCAGAAAAGTCAGTGGTCTATACTTCTGGCTCTGGTTCATGGAGCCTGGGAAATCCCAGAGCCAAGCAAAAAGGAGACAGAAGCAATCCAGGATGATTCCTAAAGTCACACTTGGTCCTTCACAGGACACACTTGATACACACACACACACACACACACACACACACACACACACACACACACAATTTTTGTTCAAATTTTTTACAAACATAATGAGTTGTTCTTTTCTCCTCTTGCTCTCTCATCTCTTCTCCCATTCTTCCCTTTTTCTGAATCCATTCTTGTCCCTTCCATCCTTATGACGCTGCTTGTATGGACCACAGGGCTCCCTTTGGGTTGTCTGTACTAATAGGGGACTAAATCTCTGTGGCAGTATAAGTGATTCTTCCGTGGGTAAATGCAGCCAACTGGGCAGGTAAACCCACTGGTGAGGACACTCCCCTTCATCTGTCTAGTATTTAGTTCTATAATTTCCACTGCATGTAGTTATTTTTTCTAATTTCGTTGTTGACACATGTTGGATTATTGTCATGTCAGAGCTATTGTACAGATCTGGTGGGGGTAGATCTCATTGCAGTGAGTTCCTGAGTGCATCAGCCCTGTCATGGTTGGACTGACCTGCCCTGAAGTATACCTTCCCATCTTTAGGTTTTTATAATGTTGCAGCCTCCACATCTACAAGGTTCCCTGAGACTTAGGATGGAAAAAATTTTAATGGCCTGAATAGGACTGAGTGTTTTGGGGTTCCCAATACTTTACACTCAGGATAGTTGTGATAGTCTACTTCAATATTCTTCTGTTGCAATAGGCTGCACCTTGGTTGAGTATTGAGATCTTTTCTTATCTAATAACATAATGAGAGATGTTTTATATGGTGGTTTACTATTAGGTATGTATGGAAAATACTAAAGTATCTGATCCTGTCTAGTGTCTATTTTGTCCCCTTCTGCTGTTATTTGGACAGGTTTACAATGCTGGATATATGTTCCCTGCCATTAATGGTGTGTGTGGGGGTAAAAGTTGGTGTGTTTAACTGTACTGACTCTATCTTATCTCAATCCTTTCTTCCCTTATAAACTTTTCTTTAGTGGATGCCTCATTCATCTATTATACATGTTCTTTTGTCTCTATTCTTTTAGAATATCCACAATTCTGACTTATGTTTATTTGACATTTGTGTTATAAAAACTCCTATCTGATTACATCGTTCTGAAAGTTCAATGCTAGATTCCACTATAAAGGAATGAATATGCATTATCTGTCTTTGTGAATATGGAGTATTTTTCTTATTTTAATTTCTTCTCATTCCAGTCATTTACCAGCAAATTTCATTAATTCATTTTATCTTACAGCTGCATAGTATCCCATTGTAAATACATACCACATTTTCATTAATCATTCTACTTTTGGATATCTAGGCTGATTGCATTTTTTTTGCTACTGTGAATAGAGCTACTATGAGCATGGATGTGCACATGACTTTGTAACAGGACACAGTGTTCTTTGGGGATATTTCTAGGACTGGTATAGCTGAGTTATGTGGTATTTCAATTTTTAAAAATTTTAGGGACCTCCAAAGTGATTTCCAAAGGGGTTGTATAAGTTTACATTCCCACCAGCCCTGTATGAGGGTTCTCCTTTCACCCTATTCTCACCAGCATTTGTTTTTATTTGTATTTTGGATCACAATAATTCTGATTGAATTGAGATGATATCTTGGCATGGTTTTAATTTGAATTTCACTAATTACTAGTGAGATGGAGCATTATTTAAGATATTTATTTGACATTTGAATTTCATCCTGTGAAAAGTTCTTTTTAGGTCAATGACTCATTGTTTGACTGGGTTTCTTACTTCCTTGGCATTCAATTTTTTGAGTTCTTTGTGTTCTCAGAATATTAGTACTCTATCAGATGTGTGATTAGTAAAGATTTTTCTTCCATTCCATGGATTGCCTTTTTGCTCAATTAACAATATCTTTTCAAAAAAATAAGTTTTTTAAATTAAGAATTCTCCTTTTAAGGCATCATCATACCAAAGTTTAATCCATAGTACAAATCCATAATAAATGAAGACAGCATGGTATTGGCCTCAAAATAGACACATAGATTAATGGATAGGAATTAAAGACATAAATATAAGCTCATACACCTATAATCAACTGATTCTTGACATAGATGCTTAGAAAATCATTGGAAAAAGGACAGCGTCTTCAGCAAATGGTGCTGGTGAAGTCAGATATCTACATGCAGAAGATTGAAACTGGACCCTTACCCCCTATGAAAATCAACTCCAAATGGATCAAGGATTTTAATTTTAGACATGAGTATAAAATCCCTAGAAAAAAAATGAATTCCTTCAAACCGACTGACCTAGGCCAACATCTTCCAAATAGGAACCCAATTGTACAGAAAATAGGACTAACACTCCACAAGTAAGATGTCATGAAATTAAAGAGCTTCTGTTCAATAAAAATATTAACAAGTGAGCAAAAACACAACCCACACAATGGTAGAAAATCTTTGCTAACTATACATCAGATAGAGGACTAATACCAGAATACACAAAGAAATCGAAAAAAATTAAATACCAAGGAAGTAAACAATTAGAAAATGAGTCTTAGAACTTAAAATAAACTTTTACCAGGACAAAATTAAAATTTCTAGCAAATACCTCAAAATATATTTCACCTCCATAGCCATTAGGGAAATGTAAATCAAAATCACCTTGATATAGCATCTCACTAAGGTCAGAATTGCTAAAATCCAAAGCACATACAACATATATAACACATGCAATATATATAACTAAAACACATTCAAAAAATGCTGGCAATGATGTGGCGAGATGGAAACCTTTCTCCATTTCTGGTGGAAATGCAAACTTGTATAACTGCTCTGAAGATCAGTATTGTGGTTCTTAAAAAAGTTAAAACTTGAGATGCCATATAACTTAGGCATAACACTCCTGGAATGTTTCTAAAAAATGCTTCATTTTAGTAAAGAGACAGATGTACACCCATATTTTTGCTATTATGAATAAAAATGAACATTTAATAGGTCTAAATGCACAGGTCTAAATGAATGGATAATGAAAATGTGGTTCATATACACAAGGGAATACTGTTCAACTATAAAGAAAAATGAATTAATAAAACTTTTTGGTAAATTGATCCCAGACACGAAAGGACAGATGTCATGTATTTTCCCTTATAAGTGGAACCTAGTACTAAGCTCTCAAAAAGACATATTCCAGGGACGATTTCTATGACATCCACTGTAACTGTAAAGGAACATAACTTGTACAGGGAGGGAAGATGACCTCAAGAGAGTGAACACAAAGGAACACAGATAAATAGATAAATAAAACCACTGTGGAAGTAAAGCCCATGAGAAAGAAAATAAGGTGATAGGACTTAATAAGGGATGAGGTAGGGAAAAAAAAAAGAGGCAAGTGGTTCAATGGAAAAAGAGATCAAGGACCTAACCCAGTAATGAACACTGTAAACCAGTACAACTCCAGTAAAAGAATCCATAGGAGTAATACAGGTATGTAAGTTCCATGGGAAAGCAATTGCTCTCTGAATGGGTTCTAAACCTCTTAATGTCAGGGAAAGCAAATAAGAGTAGAAGGGAAGTAAATGGATAGTAACAGATATACTAGTGTTAATTCTAAAAAAGTGATAATAAAACCTTAGATAAGAAAACTTCTGGATCCAGCCAGGCCTCACCGCACGCCCTAGGACCCCAGGTCAGCCCACAGGGACCCGGCTCCGACTCCCACCATCCAGCCGGAGCCGCGCGGGGGCCGAGGGACGAGGAGGACCTCCCCCTGCGCCCGGGCCCCACCCCAGCTGCCCTCGGGTTAAATAGCTCCACGCCACGCGCCCACCCTCCCTTTTCACCTCACCCCGCTCCGCCGGTCCGGACACGCGCGAGGTCCACCCGGACCTCACCCCACGCCCTAGGTAAGTCCCCGTTCGGGCCCCGCCCACCAGTACCCCAGGCCAAATAATTCAGTTTAGTGAAATTGAGAGATCTTAAGAGTTAAAATGACAATGCCAAAGTCAAAGTGCAAATCCATGAGAAGCAACACTCAAGTAAACAAATTTCCCACTGAAGAAATTAATCCTATAATGTTAGACTCCAACAAGAACAAACCCGCGGAAAAAGGCCAAGAAAGCCTGACGCAGGATAACGACTTTCAAAATATGATCATTACCATGTTCAATACTATGAAAGAGGAAATCAGGGAGGAATTACATAATCGAATCAATCGCTTTGAAGAGGAACACAACAGACATCTGGAGGAGTTGAGAAAAACAGTGCAAGAAACAAAAAGTGGCATAGAGCAGTTAAAACAAACTCAAGCAGAGTTTAAAACTGAGCTAAAAGACAAGTTATCTTCAACCCAGAATGCCACAGAGAGTCTTATCAACAGAACTAATGAAGCAGAAAACAGAATTTCAGACCTTGAAGATAAAGTGGGAGTACTAACCAGCTCAATGGAAGAGGTTGTTAAAGCCAAAAAGATACTTGAGAGAAATATCCAAGAGATATGGGACACCCTGAAGAAGCCTAACATGCGTATTCATGGAATACCGGAGCAAGAATCTCAAAATACCACCCCTGAGGAAATTTTTCAAACGATCATCAAGGAAAACTTTCCTCATCTAAAAAAAGAGAGGCCCATTCATATACATGAGGCATTCCGCACCCCAAACAGATACGACCAAAATAGAAGCACCCGCGGCAAATAATAGTTAAAACACTCCACATTCAAGATAAAGAACTGGTGCTGAGAGCTTCAAGGGAGAAAAAACAAGTCACTTTTAAAGGCAAACCTATTAAAATAACAAATGACTTCTCAGTCGAAACAGTAAAAGCAAGAAGAGCTTGGAGAGACATACTTCAAGTATTGAATGAGCAAAAATGTTAACCCAGGCTGATTTACCCTGCAAAACTATCAGTCATGATCGAGGGAGAAAGAAAAATTTTCCAGCACAAAGACAACTTTAAGGGATACATGGCCACCAAACCAGGCCTTCAAAAACTGCTAGAAATGATACTCAAGCGTGAAGAAAAAAACAGGCATATCCAGGAGAACAGAAGGCAAATATAACACCATTAAAAGCGAAGCAATATACTTATAAAAGCTACTAAACATAATAAATGTCTGGAATTAACAATAGTTTCTCCATTATAACACTAAATGTTAATGGACTTAATTCACCGATCAAGAGACACAGATTACAAACTTGGATTAAAAATCACAATCCATCAATCTGTTGCCTGCAGGAAACCCATCTCACAACAAAAGATAGGCACGCTCTAAAAATAAAAGGCTGGTCAACAATTCTACAAGCAAATGGAAGCAGAAAACAGGCAGGGGTAGCCATTATGCTATCAGACAAAGTGGATTTCAAACCAAAAAAATTATAAGAGACACGGATGGATACTACATTTTAGTCACAGGTACAATTCACCAGGAAGATTTCACAATACTGAACATATATGCACCCAATACGGGCCCCTCCACATTCATTAAGAAAACCCTACAGCGTCTAAAGCAAGAAATCAACCCCCAAACGATAATTCTTGGGGACTTCAACACCGCCCTCTCTACATGGGATAGATCAACAGGTCAAAAGCTTAACAGAGACACTTTGGAACTTAATCAAACCCTGAAAGAAATGGACCTCACAGATCTCTAGCGAACTTTTCACCCACGCACCAAAGAATACACATTTTTCTCAGCAGCACATGGAACTTTCTCCAAAATAGATCACATATTGGGCCACAAAATGAATCTACACATATACAAGAAAGTTGAAATTGTAACCTGTGCCCTATCAGAGCACCACGGCCTAAAGCTGGACATCCACAACACATCAAACAAGAGAAAATACACTAACTCCTGGAAACTTAACACTATGATGCTGAATGAGAACTGGATTCAGGAAGAAATTAAAAAGGAAATTCAAGATTTCCTGAAAGTGAATGATAACGAAAATACAACTTACCAAAATCTCTGGGACACAATGAAAGCTGTTCTAAGAGGTAAGTTCATAGCTCTTAATGACCACGTCAAAAAAATGGAAACATCAGAAATAAACAACTTAACAATGCAGCTTAAAGCTTTAGAGAAACTAGAGCAAACTGATCCCAAAAGCAGTAGAAGAGAAGAGATTAGCAAAATAAGGGGAGAAATATCTGAAATCAAGACTAAGAAAACGATAGAAAAAATCAACCAATCAAAAAGCTGGTTCTTTAAAAAATCAATAAGATTGATACACCCCTAGCTAAACTAACCAAAAGCAAGAGAGAGAAAACCCAAATTAACAAAATTAGAAATGAACATGGAGTTATCACTACTGATACCCAAGAAATCCAGAGAATTATAACATCATATTTCAAAAACTTATACTCTGTGAAGTTTGACAACACAAAAGAGATGGATGAATTTCTAAGTAAACACAACTTACCTAAATTGAATCAGGAAGTTGTGAATTATTTAAATAGTCCTATAACATATAAGGAAATTGAGGAAGTAATCTCGAATCTTCCCACCAAAAAATGTCCTGGACCAGATGGATTCAGCACAGAGTTCTACCAGACATTTAAGGAGTTAATACTCCTTAAACTGTTCCATCAAATAGCAAAGGAAGGAACGCTACCAAATTCCTTCAATGAAGCTAATATCGTTTTAATCCCAAAACCTAATAAAGATTCGCTTAAAAAAGAAAACTATAGGCCGATCTCCCTGATGAACACAGACGCAAAGATTCTCAACCAAGTCTTAGCAAATCGGATTCAAAAACATATTAAAAAGATCATTCATGGGGACCAAGTAGGCTTCATCCCCGGCACACAAGGCTGGTTCAACATACGCAAATCAATAAATGTAATTCATCATGTAAACCAGTCCAAAGTCCAAGACCACATGATACTCTCAATAGATGCAGAAAAAGCCTTTGACAAGATCCAACAGCCTTTTATGATCAAAACGCTAGAGACAGTAGGAATGGAAGGAACCTTTATCAATATAATAAAAGCTGTATACAACAAGCCCACAGCAAGGATTATGCTCAATGGGCGAACAATTGGAAGCATTCCCACTTCGATCAGGAACTAGACAAGGCTGTCCACTCTCACCACTTCTATTCAATATTGTACTTGAAGTCTTAGCTGAAGCCATAAGACAAGAAAGGTACATAAGAGGGATTCAAATCGGCAAGGAAGAAGTCAAGCTATCCCTATTTGCAGATGACATGATCTTATACCTGAGGGATCCCAAAAACTCCACCAGGAAGCTCCTGGAACTAATTGAGAAGTTCAGCAGGGTGGCAGGATACAAAATAAATGTGCAAAAATCAGAGGCCTTCCTATATGCCCAGAATGAAAGAAGTGAAAAAGCCTTGAGAGAAACCATGCCATTTACTATAACCCCTAAAAAAATGAAATACCTTGGTATAAACCTAACCAAGGAGGTAAAAGACCTTTACAATGAAAACTTTAAAACCCTAAAGAAAGAAATTGCAGAAGACACCAGAAGGTGGAAAGACCTCCCTTGTTCCTGGATTGGCAGAATCAACATTGTAAAAATGACCATCCTACCAAAGGCAATATACAGATTCAATGCTATACCAATCAAAATCCCAAAGCAATTCTTCAAAGAAGTTGACCAAACAATCTCAAAGTTCATATGGAGGCACAAAAGACCCAGGATAGCAAAAACAATCCTGAGTAACAAAAACACAGCTGGAGGTATTACCATACCAAACCTAAGTCTATACTACAAATCCATAGTTATAAAGACAGCCTGGTACTGGCTCCAAAATAGACACACAGATCAATGGATAAGGATTGAAGACCCAGATATAAGCCCACAAAGTTACAGCCATTTGGTCTTTGACAAAGGGGCCCAAAGAATCCAATGGAAAAAGAACAGCATCTTCAACAAATGGTGCTGGCAAAACTGGATCTCCACATGCAGAAGATTAAAGCTGGACCCGTACTTGTCACCATGTACAAGACTTAATTCCAAATGGATCAAGGACCTTGATATCAGGCCAGAGACTTTAAAAACCATAGTTGAAAGGATAGGGAACTCCCTCGAGCTGATTGGGCTAGGCCAACACTTCCTAAACAGACATCCAATGGCACAGTCACTGCTACCAACTCTCAACAGTTGGGATCTTGTGAAATTAAAGAGCTTCTGTTCAGATAAAGAGATTGTCACACGAGCTCAAAGGCAACCCACAGAATGGGAGAAAATCTTCACTAACCACATATCTGACAGAGCTCTACTGTCCAGAGTGCACAAAGAACTTAGAAAATTAAACTCCAAGGAAAACACTGGCCCAATTAAAAAATGGGCCCTGGAACTTCAAAGATACTTTACCAGGGATGAAATTAAAATGTCTAACAATTATCTTAAAAAATGCTCCACTTCCTTCGCCATCAGGGAAATGCAAATCAAAACTTCCCTGAGATATCATCTCACCCCGGTCAGGATGGCAAAAATCCACAATACAAACAACGACAAATGCTGGAGAGGATGTGGAGAGAGGGGAATTCTCCTACATTGTTGGTGGGAATGCAGGTTCATACAGCCACTCTGGCGAGCCGTCTGTAGATTCTTAAAGAAATTAAAGATTGAAATGCCATATGACCCTGCTATCCCACTTTTGGGAATAACCCCCCATGCAGCAGAGGTTCGTCTCGATAGCACAAGCTCGACCATGTTCATAGCAGCACTGTTTACAATAGCAAAGTCATGGAATCAACCTAAATGTCCAACAGTTGACGAGTGGATAAGGAAACTGTGGTACATCTATACAATGGAGTACTACTCAGCCATCAAAAATGATGAATTACTGGAATTTGCTGGGAAATGGATGTCATTAGAAACAATTATATTAAGTGAAGTATCCCAAACCCAGAAAATTAAGCGCCGTATGTACTCCCTAATAGGTGGCTCCTAGTACCAAACTCACCCAGCCCACATTGAGATACTCAAAAGTAAACCTATGTAACACAGTAATTGCAAGGATTATGAACAAGAGAGATGGGTTAGGAGGGCCACACCAGAAACAAGGAGAGAGGAGACCATGTTACAGCAGAGAAAATAGGCCTCCATCAAGGTCTGCAAGGGGTGACATACAGTGCCCAGCAGAATGGAGTGAAGGGAATTGCAGGAGCAGCAAAACTGCAAAAGAAAATCAACAAACCACAATCCAGAACTTCATAGACTCTATATCAATCACATAGAACTAGGCCAGCCTAATCTCTCCCCATCCTGGAGCTCAGGGACATTTGCAGAAGAGGGGGCGGTAAGATTGTAAGAGCAAAAGGATGGGAGGAGCAACGATTTGCAAGATTCTCAACAATAGTTGGGGCCAAAGCAATCATAATGGGACTTTGCATGCCCTGCGCAATGTCCAGCGCACTGTTGCCCTCATAAAGTCTAGCATCTGTTAAGGGCACCGAGACCCCTGGATGCAAGGGATTGACAGCCATAGTAGTGATCTTATGCTTAAGGGGAACAAGAGAAAGGGCTTATGGAAATGCCACTGGGTCCTTATATGTCATCGGAGAAGAGGACCCAGTGGAGAGTTAGGCGTACACAATAAAGGACTCTCTGGGAATTGGGGGGGAGGTACTGGGGGAAGGGGAGGGGGAGGAGGGGGAGGGAGGGAACTGGTAAAAAATTTTAAAATGTATAATTAAATTTTTAATAAAAAAAAAAAGAAAACTTCTCACAGTCAATCAAGTTGTATCCTGTTACAATGACTAGTGAGGCAGAAAACCACATCAGGCCAGAATAAGCTGCAGTCAGTTGTCCTTGGTGTGTTTTTTAACATGGGACTTGGGATCTCAACTCATGACCTTCTGCTTGCGAGACAGAGACTTTACCACTGAGCAATCTCTCCAGCTCTTGCTTTAGGATTTTGTTTAGTGTTGCATTAAATCCATGTATTGCTTTCGGTAGGATGGTCATTTTAACAATGCTACCTCTGCAGATCCAGAAACATGGAAGGTATTTGCACCTTTTGGTGTCTTATGTAATCTCTTTAGAGTTTTAAAGTTTTCATTGTATAGATCTTTCAGATTCTCTTAGATTTATCCCAAAATATTTCATTTGTTAGGAGCTATAGTAAGTGAAACTATTTCTTTTAGTTCCCTTTTGCTTTGTTCATACTTTCTGTATAAAAATTTCATGGCTTTTGAAGATTAATATCATAGTCTGCCACTCTGCTGAACATATTTATTAGTTTCACAAGGTTCTTGGTGGAATTTTGGGGAGTCTTTCAGGTATAGAATCATGTAATCTCAAAAAAGGGATAGCTTGACTTCTTTTCCTATTTATATTTCTTTTATCTCTTTCTCTTACCTTATAGCTATTGATAAGACTTTAAGTACATTACTGAATAGAAGTGATGAGAGTGGCCAGACTTGTTTAGCTCTTCATCTAAGTGGGGATACTTCAAACTTTTCAGCATTTAAGATGATTTTTGCTATAGGCTTGCTATATATGGCCTTTATTTATTGATATATGTTCATGTCATCCCTATTTTGTCTAGGGCATTTATCATAAAGGGTTGATGAATTTTGTCAAAAACTTGATGTCGGAGTTGGGTCCATTGATGTTTAAGTGTATCTTTGAGAAGAGTTTGTTGGTTTCTGTCATTTTGTGACTTTAGTTATTTTTTTGTGTTGGTAGTTCTCTGCTTGGTATATTTGTGTTGGCATTATTTTTTCATTCTGTCTTCTTAAGTGCTTATCAATTTCTTCAATCTTGAGTTCTCTTTCTAGTATCTTCTGCAGTCTTGCCTTCAGAAACATGTTGGTCTTTGTTTACTTTTCTTATGCAAGATCCTTCTTTCATTGTTGAATGTAACTTATAGATTAAATGGATAGAGCAGCTTGGTTTGATATTTGTGGTCATCATCTATGACCTGAAGAAAGCTTCTCCAAGATCTCTACTCTTCTGGCTTTTACTGTTTCAATTGAGAAGTGAGTTGTTATTCTGATAGTCTTACCTTTAAATATGACTTGTTTTTTCTTTTTTGCAACTCTTAGGATGCTCTATTTTTCCTGTGATATTTTAACTATTATCTGCCTTAGTGGTTTTTTATTTTAGTCATATGGATTGGTGTGCAATATGCATCTTGTACTTGGATGGGCATCTTTCTATAGAAGTGGGAAATTCTTATTTATTATTGTCTGAAAGATAGGTGCTGGAGCTTTCTTGGATTTATTGTTCTAGGATTCCATGGATGCACAGATTTGGCTTCTTTGTGATATCCCAGAACTCTTGAATACTCCTTTCATTTTTTTTTAAATTTCTTTCACTTTCTTTAATTGAGTAATCCTGTTCTGCCAGATGGTCTTCTGGATCTGATATTTTATCTTTTGCCTGCTCACTAATGCTGTCAATACTCTCTACTGAGTTTTCAATTATAGAAAGTGTAATTTTGACTTTCAGTTTGATTTCAGTTTGACATTTTTCACCTGTTCTAAAGCTTGTTCTTATTTTCTCTATTACATTTTTCATTTCACTCAGCTTTTTAAAAATTATTTTCCTACCTATATAAGGTCATGCATTTATTTATCTCTCTGAGTTCTTCACATTCCTTTTGTATTTTAATCTCTTTCCTTTTGTAGTTCTCACATTTCATTGATCATAGTATTAGCATTCCTTTGGAAGGTGTCATATTGAGTGTTGTTTTCTTGGCTCTTGTCCAGGAGGTTATTCTGATTAGAATCTATATCATTAGGGGGTTGGTGCTTTTTATAAGAGACATATTTTCTTGGTATTTGGTATATTTTGTGTTTCTATGATGCAATTTGGTAATCTTGTGTTTGATTTCTTTTGGGGGGATATATTTCTGGGTCCCTGAGTCTGATGAGGTTGTCTGATTTTGGCTGTTGTTGAAAAGTTTCCTTGGATTTATGTTTATGGGTTAGTGTTACTCAGTGATTTTTTTTAGGATTTAGTAGCTGCAGTGTGCTTGGGGTGTGACAGTCCAGCCCTACTTTGGATTTGAAATAGTTTATAATCTAAGTTTAGTTAAACCAAACCTCTTAAGGATCAAAGTAGTTGCTAGAAGAAAGACTAGGGTGGGTTTAATAATTAGGAGGGAGGGAGCTGCTGTTGAGGGCAAAACATAAACTTTATTGTTTAGGCATGTGATACAGTGAATGATCTTAGGTCATATTTTTTCGGGGTGTCTTAAGCATAAGTAACTACATTTTGTGGTTAAATGGGAAACAAATGAAAAAGAAGGGGATATGATATGGATGTCCCCTATTGGATTTAGTAGTTTTTGTGGTTCTCTATTTATTAAGGTTGGTTTCAACTCCTTTTGATGGTTCCTGTGATGCCTAGTCTGACCCTGGGTTATGGTAGCACAACTGGGACAAGCAAGGTGGGCTGAGCACTGATTCTGTTGTGTTGCTCACCTCAGAGAGTAGCAGGCATGTGTTGGCTAGACATGGGGCAGGTAGGTGGGTGGGCCAATTAAACTGAACATTTTTAATGCTAAACTTTGGTGAATTCTCATATGTATGTGAATATTAGTGTGTATGAGTTGCTATAATAAAATATTATAGATTGAGTATGTCAAACAGCAGGCAATTCCTTTACATGTTACCCATAATGTCACTCCACAGTACATGTCAGTAAGAATAATATTTACATGACTAGGTAGAGGAATGAATGGCACCTCCACTTACCATGGTTACCCACAAAGTTTATGAACTTTTTTCTTGTTCACCAACCCATTTCATTTGACAGGGAATTGAAGATCAGTGGAGTACTTTTCTTCCTTTCCCCCTCAAGACAACCAGTTCTGTCACTCTTTCCTCCCCAATCTGTTATTGCCTGTTGGTCAACAATCATCAAAACAGTTCAGTGCCACTCACATCAGTAATTATCTGAGTGGAATTAAGGATGGGCATTCTATTCCTATTTTGGAGAATTTACTCACTTTGATCTCTACTGGGTTTTCTAATGTAATCTTTTAAGTTCTTAATGTTCACAAGAAGTATCTCTCTATCTTTTTTTTACACTTAAACAAATTTTATTCCAATTACTCCAAAAGTTAACTCAGACATTTAACAGACTTAATCAAACTCATATAATCACATATATTGAAACAGCAGGTAATGTTTTGTGTTTAGCTATTTTTAATAATGAAAGAGGAAATTCATACCTGCCATTCTACCCAGCTTGGGAGTCACTGAGGGAAGTTTATGCATAAAGAGCATCAAACACCAAAAATCTCCAAATCTATGGAGAATTCAGTTCAAGAGTTTTGATAAGCATTTATTTATACAAAGAAAAAATACATTTAACAGAGGAAACCACATCTGAGTATTTGCTTCCAATGCAATCTCTTTATCTTATTGTACTTTCATGTCATCCTAGTTTGAGAAAACTTTTTTTGTGCGCACACACACAGAGGCCTTCCAGGGGCAGAATTGTAGGTTGAGGCCATATCTAATGGAAATTATTACATGAGATCTGGGAATCTGAATTTAGGCTCTTTTGCTTATGAAACCAAGACTTTAACCCATGAGTCATCTCTCTTACCATGAGAAGCCATTATGTTTCCCAAATGAATTAACTACAGAAGAACAGAACATAAATGAAGTCCAAGCCTAACATTTGACCTAGATTTGAGTGTCTTTTTATCACCAAGCTATGTCAAAAATGACTTTCCTTGGCCATAAAAGGAGATGGAACAACTAGCTTAGGTGAACAAATGCAAATATATTATGTAAATCATCCAAGTACAAGCCAAAAAATGACATGATGAATGCTGATGTCTATGTCACTGATTTGTCTTTATGATAGTAAATTTATGTTTTTTTATATACCTCCTTACAGGCAATTCTGAAACACAGGCTTTTAGTTAGCTTCTGTCAATCCCTTTAGTGTATCATCACATGCTTGCAAGCTGTTGTTGGAATTTAAGGATCTTATAACTGTACAAAAAGTTTTAAGGGGGTTCCAGGCAATGATATAAACCCAATTTGTTTGTAAATAAATAAATAAAAGAAGTTTAAAAGGCATTTGGAACCTTGCCAGATGCCAAAGAAATGTTGTTGAACATCTAAAAGCTTGAAACATCTTTGGAGACATCTTAGGAAATTAAATATTAACCTCCATTTTTGTACTGATTATAGTATTTAGTGCTTAGCATAGTACTTACATGTAGTAAGTATTGTATTTAGTAAGGTTGGAAGAACAAAAGACGATTGGGAAATATTTGCTTGGTAATAGATTTTAGTGGAATCTGTGACCCCATGCCCAAATTCTGGTGAAATGAACTGATAGAAAAATGGGGTGGTGATGTCTCCTAAAAAAATTATTAAAGGAGAAAGCAGAGGCTAAATTGGAGAAAAAAGTGAGGAATTAGGGTAATTTTCAACTAGAATATCTCCATGTTTAAGTACAGGGTAGAAAATGAACTCTTCAGCATTTTAGAAGGACAGTAGTAAAAGTGTAATGACTATAAATGTCAGAACGATTGGTAATTCTAGTTTAGAATCCCACTACAAATAATAGTGCTTTTACGACGGAAGCCTTCCTATTTTCATGTCCAAAGTGTAACTGCTAAAGGATAAATTTTAAATTAACTACATATGACTCCTATGCAACTGTTAGTACTTAGACTTGTCTCTGCCATATCTATCTCTGCATGTATAGGCAGTGTGGGCATGCCTGGACATATCCAGGGCAAACAATAAAAGATCAGAGAAAAGACTTCTTATCTGATTCAAACTAGGTTCTGTTTTAAATGAAATCATTTACCAGTGGTAACAGCAGACTTCCCAATGGTATTTCATTCTACCCCACTCAGAACTTCTTGCCAACTCTCCTGTGTCTTGGAATAATTCAGGAAATATTCCTAGTTCAAGCATACAACAATCTAAGTCATTAACATCTGCAAAAGGCAAATCCATGTGTGTTTATTCCCAGGTCACCAATTGAAGTGTATTAATTGAAACAGCTCTCTGCATGTGCAGAGCACATTTTGTCTCTGGCCATGATTTGGCTCATAGACAACTTTCATTATGTTGCCTAATCTTCAATGCCTGATGATCATGTGATTCTATCTATCATATACTTCAAATACATTCTAGGAGCTTTGAAAGTAGAAATCCTGGGACTGAGGAGATCTCTCAATGATTAAGGTCTCGGCCTCACAGGCAATAAGACCTGAATTTGGATCCCAAGATCCCACATAATACTGCAGGCCAGAAATGAAAATATAGATCCTTAAGTATCTACAGGGTAAGAAATTTTAAGAAATCAAGTAGCACCAGTGCTGGAGTAACTAAATGAATGTATTAGGAGTTAAGGAAGGAGATATAGTATAATCAAACAGGTAAAGCTTTTCTGTAACTGAACTCTGAATTTGAGGCTCAAATCAACATGTATGGCTTGTTGTAAAGCAGCAGTAAAAATTTATTGTACAAAAATCTTTTTAGTGTAATGAAATTCACTTACTTATTTCTGAAACCTATTTCTCTAATGTGGTAAATGTGATATAAATTTTGGCAAGATATCGTGAAGACATTGTAGGACAAAGCCAGAGGGCACTGGACTGGAAGGTGAGCTTCAGGAGATTTTAAAGAATCAGGCTAAAATCTGGTAGAACTTCCTTTCTTTGCAGTTTACATCTATAATAAAATAATCATCTTTGGACTAAAATGAATGGAACACACTGGAAAGTGAGAATTTAAACTATCATTCTCATTCAACTTGATGGCTCAACAGCCAAGAGTGCTCATTGAGCAAGCCTGATTATCTGAATTGGATCTCTGGAACCCACATGTGGGTAGAAGGATACAACCCACTCTAAAAAGTTGATCTCTAACTTCTATATATAAGATATGGCATATATGAAAACACACGTGAAAATGCACAGTGATAAAATTTTATCTATCTCTTTGAATCTACAATTGTTTTATATGATCTGCTATCTAAGAGAGCAAAAAGACATAAAATTTTATTTTCTTAAGATCTAACTGACTCCTCATGTCACAGGTGCCACACTAGCCACTATGTCCTGCTGCCCTGGACCCAGACCAGGGCAGACTCCCTGCTCCTCAGAATTTAACAGAATCCAGAGAAAATCCAACCAAAACTCTAGAAGAGAAACACCATATATCTGAAGTCCTCTAAAATCATCTCATCACATGGGACAGAATCTTAACATTCAACTCAAAGATAAGTAAATCCTTTTTACCATCTTCTTACTCTCGGTTATTAGTCACTATAGTTTAACATTTCCATATAGCTATCCCAAAATACTTGCAATTTCCAGGACTATACCATTTATCCTCACATATCACCAAAGAAGTAAACCAAAGAAGTAGACTGCCATACTGATCTTTACTCCCTATAAAGTAACCTGATCTAATTGATGTACTGAAAGCATTATCTAGGAAATAACACCAATACCAGACAAGCGTACCCAACTCCAAGGCAAACACTAGTAATAATTGCTCAAGTGTAGTAATATCATCTAATTCATTTAAGTCAAATACACACAGAAACAAAAAGAAGGTCTTAAGAGGTAAAACAACAATGCCAGGTCACAGCACAAATCCATGAGGAACAAAAACAAATCTACTACCAAAAGAATTAACCCCATAGATTCCAGCCAGAAAAACTCATATAAAATAGCCAAGAAAGCCATACCTAAGATAATGATTTTCAAACCTGATCTTTACTATGATCAGTACTATGAAAGGAAATCCAGGGGGAGTTAAATAACCACATCAACCACTTTGAACAGGAACACAACAGGCACTTGGAGATGAGAAAAACAGTTGAAGAAACAAAAATAGGCATAGAGCAGTTAAAACACTCTCAAGCAGAGTTTAAACTCAAACTAAAAAACAAGCTATCTTCAACCCAGAACTCAACAGAAAATTTTATCAGCAGAACTAAATGAAGCAGAAAATTGAATATCAGATCTTCAAGACAAAGTAGAAGAACTAACCAGTTCAATGGAAGACATTGTTAAAGCCAAAAAGATAGTTCAGAGGAATATTCAAGAGTTACGTTGAAGAAGCCAAACATGCACATTCATGGAATACCACAACAAGAATCCCAAAATACCACAACAGAGGAATTTTTTTAAATTATCAAAAAAGAAAACTTTCCTCATCTAAAGAAAGAGCGGCTCATCCAAATACAATAGGCATTCTGTATCACAAACAAATATGACCAAAATAGACACTCTCCATGGCAAATAATAGTCAAAACACTATACATAAAAGACAGAGAATGTGTTGAGAGCTTCAAGAGGAGAAAAAAAAAAAGTCACTTTTAAAGATAAACCCATTAAAATAACAAATGATTTTTCAATGGAAACAGTAAAAGCCAGAAGAGCTTGGAGAGACATACTTCAAGTATTGAATGAGCACAAATGTCAACCCAGGATGATATACCCAGCAAAACTATCAGTCATGATTGAGGGTGGAAGAAAAATTTTCCAATATAAAGACAATTTGAAACCTTACATTGTGGAGATCCTCAGGGATGGCAGCTCCATACTGCAGGCTGGTCCTACGGGTCCTCCACAAAGGAGACCGGGGAAAGGTCAGTGCCCTGTCTGCCTGCTTCCAGCCCTCCTTCCTGAGGACAACCAGACATGACAGGGAGTCTAGTCAAGCAGGAACTCATTTATTGCAAGTCCGTAGCCATCTTATAAAGGTAGAAACCCCAAAGGGAATTCCAGGGTGGGGAAACAGGCAACCAATCATCTTAAAGGTCAAGCCAGCATGCAGGCTATATGTGGCAAAATTTCTTTAAAACATCTTGAGCTACTCCCTCCTGACTTCCTCCATCAAAACATCCTGAGCTGTCCCATCCTGACTTCCTCCATCCTGAGCCATTCAACACATCCTGAGCCCCCCCTCCTGACTTGCCCTGAGCTGGTCAAAGCATCCTGAGCTGCCCTCAAGACTTCCTCCATCAAAACATCTTTGTCTAACCTTGACAGATTATTGAAGTCACCTAGACTGAGTCCACCACATAGCCCCCTTTTTTGTTTTGCAATGAGGTGGGCTCAAAGGGTTGTTCCTCGAGTGAACCCCAGGAGAACATCTCATGAAGGCTGCTGCACCCTTAAAGAAGTCATCTCTATTGAGGAACCCAAGCAACCTCTTGGAAGGCCAATTGTATCCAAGGGTCCTGAGGGCCTCCAGTCAGTTACTCCTCTAGGATCTGTGCAAGCATTATTATCTTTTGTTGTGTAGTATGATTATGGTGTATATAATCTTATGGCAAAGCAAGCCCAACAATACATACAGGCCATGGGCTGGGGGACTAAGTCCCAACCTATCGGTTGCAGCATACTTGGATTAATTACATAGCTCCAAAGAAATCCCAAACCCTCAAGTTCTACCCATAGCAGTAGCAAGAGCATCACAAGTCCATAGCCTTTAAGCCTTCTCTGATGATCCATGAGAATAGCATTAAGTATGTCCAGGTGAGAAAGACCACCAAGGTGATTTCAGTCTCTCTCAAAAGGTTGAATTGATCCCTCCAAGCCGATGTGTTGGGCCTCTTTACCAGGTCTGAGGCCTACTGGAACTTCCTGAGCCTGGCTAGAGTTTCAGGAGCTGACTTTAGGTTTCGAATCTCATCTCCACAGGAAAGTTTCGTTCCCTGGAATGATGTCACATCTATTCAATCACCTTCTGGTCACTTATTCACTTTCTATTGGTTACCCCATAATCACACCACCCCTCCCCCTTCCTCCTGCTGCACACTCTATATAATTCACTCCCCTGTTTAATAAAGTTGAGATCCTGCTTTGACAGACCTCCCGGCTCCATTGTGTTCATTGGGCCGTGACACTTATCACCCGCTCAACCCCACGGGTCGCCCGGCTGGTCCGGTCGTCCCTAACCGCACTACCTGCAGTGGCCCCAGAGTCCTGAACCGATGGATTAGGTTGGAAGTAGTCAAGGTGAGCCCCACAACGATGGCCCTTTCAATGAGGATCAATGCGATGGTCCATCCTGTGCTCACCATAGCCTGTGGGGAGATAATAAAATCTATCTCAAGGGTGATGTTGCCCATGGATCTGGTTTGGTCTGTTTTTTTTTTTTTTTTTCCTTCTTCTCCCTTTTATGAGTATTAGTCAAGAGCTTGCTGAGCCTGTTGCATAGCCACCATTCTTTTTGTTCTTATTAGTCTATGGTGGTGTCTGACTCTGGTTGGTCGGGGTCATCTTCCCCCCTGACAATAGAATTTAAGATTTCTAGCAGTCACCCATATGGGGTTTGAGCCTCCTAAAGGGTAGACACACCCAAAGCCTCAACCCATTGTTAATAATGGTTCTGGGCCTCTCCAATGTTCCACGATATGGTCTTTCTATCTTACCTGTAATTCAGGTCTCTGTGTTCTTGTTGCCCCCAATGTTTTTGGAAGCGAGACTCTATTTAATTTTTTTGAAAACTGAGAATGTTAATAGTGAACAAGGCCATATTTAATTGTTGGTGTGTGCTTATTTCCCCCTTTTGTTTTTGTAATTGAGCCTTAATATTTTGATGATTACGTTCTACAATAGCTTGGCCCTATGGGTTGAAAGGAATCCCTATAGTGTACTGAATCCCCCATAATGTGAAGAAGTCCTATAGGCTTTTGTTTATAAAGCATGGTCCATTATCAGTTTTTATCTTTTGTGGCAATCCTAGTATGGCAAAACATTAAAGGAAGTGGGATTGAGCATGTCTAGTCTTTTCTCCCCTGTGGGCTGTAGCCCAGCAGGCTTGGGAAAATGTGTCAATGGATACCAAGTGTATTTAAGCTTTCCAAATGGAGCATAATGTGTGACATTAGTTTGCCATAAAGAGTTGGGTCTCAAGCCTCGGGGATTTAACCCCAGTAGTTGTAATGGTGGTACCTGTAAAAGGGGCTGGCAGTACTTGTAGGTACATACAATCTTTTTTAAGTCTTTTATAGGGACCTGAGAGAACCTCTTATGGAGTCCCCTCCAGTTGACATGAGTGAGGTCATGTAGGTCCTGAGCTTTTTGTAGATTGGTGGACAGTATCTGAACAGAAGCCATTTTATCTGCTTCAGCATTGCCTTGAGATGTGAAGCCAGGCAAACCTTGATGTCCCCTAAGGTGTTGTAGAAAGATTGGGCTATTCCTTTCCACAAGAAGTGTCTGGGCTTGGATCATAAGGGGTGTAATGGGATTTTTGTCCAATTGGATGTGGGAATGCAGTAACTCAGGGAGAATATTAATTACATAGAGGCTATCAGAGAATAGGTTCATGGGGCTCCTTACTTCAGTTAATGCCATTGTAAGTACCATAAGTTCTGTGAATTGGGCTGAGCCTTTACAGGTATGAACGTACCTTATTGGCTCCTTGTTGTCCCCAGAGAAAATTATCATGGCAGACCCATGTTATACCTCATCAGTAAACACATTAAGTGCTCCTGATAATGGTTCCCTAGTAAATAATTTAGGTGTCTTCCATTGATGGGCCGGAAAAAAAGACACCCATTTGTAGGGCCCATAATGGCAATCCAGTTGCCCGAGAAAACCTTCTAGAGCTAGGGCTGTTTGGTTGTTGTTTCTGTTTAACCATTCTAGGTCTCTGATTCAATAAGGGGTGATCAATTTGTGAGGATCAATATCATAATGTCTGAGGGCTAAGTCCCTTCCCTTCTGTATCCGGTCAGCCAGTTGATCTGTAGGTGTGCCACTCAGGGATGTGTGAGCCCATTGAAGAGGCAGTCCATCTTGTACAAGGGTGGAAGTCAATGTCTCACCAGGGAGAACCCATAATTCTAAGGATTTATCAGTGAATAGCGAGCTAATTGAGCTTGATCTAGTGCCTTTTTTTTTTTTTTCTTTTCAGCTCACCTGTATTTTCCTTTCCGAGCAGACTGATTTGTTCTCAAGCCTCGTTCACTTACTTTCTGGCCAGTTTCAAGGCCTCGGGAAACTCAAGATCATGTTCACAATCCTTTGCTTTGGAAAACAAGTTCTGTGGACAATTCCTCCCACCCAGCTGTTTCAGCTAATGTACTCACTTCTAGACTAGTACATGCAAAGTTAACTACAGGGGATGGAAAAATCTCAAAAATAGATTCTAGAGGAAACTCAAGCCATTTTAACAACAACGAAAAAAATTTTTAAACATCAAGGTATATCTCAACACTTCAGTAACAACAAAAAAAAAATTTGGTCTACTTAGAATCTTGATAAACACTTTAGACCACAAAGTTAACAATAAGTCACGTTACATCTTACAGCAAATGTTCTACCAGCATGTTTGAAATAAGCCAGGTTGAAACAAGAAGCTGCTAGCTCTGCTCTGCTAAATATCACAGTATCACTTCAAAAGTAAAAGGAATCTTTATCTTCCCCTTTGTTATCATGCCACATTCTGAAAATGTTAACAAAAATAAACAAAAATCCTGAAAATATATTATCAGAAGGAATGAAGGTGAAGACTGAACTCGTGGTTGGTGGTCTTCTAAGCTTAGTCTACTTCCTCCATGCAGGAGGTGTCGTTGTTCCCCTCGAGGGGTGGCATCTCTTCCTGTGACGGCAGCACTGGCATCGTCAGCAGTGGGGTCATCCTTGTCAATCCCTAGACCGAGCTTGATCATCCTGTTGATCTAGTGCCTTTTGAATTGTGTGGAAGATCTCAAGATGTTGTGGGGTTAAAGTGATTAGGTCAGAGGGTTGTTTCCCATTTAGTAGTTGGAATAAGGATTCTAACATTTCAGTGGATATTGGTATCCAAGCTCTCAGACAATTTATTTCTCCTAGTAATTTTTGGAGCTCCGTTAAAGTCAATGGTCAGCTGAAGCTTTAGAGGACTCACCCCTTCTAAGTGGAGTTGGGTACCCAATATTTTAAAGGGTGGTAGAGTTTGGACCTTATCAGCCAATATATGTAGTCCTCCCCTTTGAAGACATTCTTTAGTAACCCTATAAAATTCTCCCAACAATAAAGGATTGGGTGCCCCCAGGATGATGTCATCCATATAAACATAGAGTGTGACCTAAGACACCTGTATTGCAGGTTTTAATAGGGCCTTTACATAGTTTTGACAAAATCTTGGACTGTTAGCCATGCCTTGAGGGTAAGACTGTCCATTCATATCTACTATCAGGCACCTGGTAGTTAGTAGAGAGTACAGAAGAGGCAAATTTCTCATAGTCCTGTGGCTGTAATGGTATGGAGAAAAAACAATCTTTAATATCTATTATCATTAGATATAAATCAGAGGGAATGGCAGGAATCCAGGGCATCCCCCTAAGTGGGGTGCCTACTAAGGTCATCCTGGCATTGATTTTATGGAGATCTTGTAGCATTCCCCATTTACCAGAGGACTTCTTGATAACAAAAATTGGACTGTTCCAAGGGCTTGTGGAAGGTTGGATATGTCCCAATTGCAATTGTTCTTGTATTATCTCTTGTAGGGCCTGTAATTTCTCTTTGGGGAGTGGCCACTGCTCCACCCAAACCAGGAATCCAGGGGACCATTGGATGGCAGGCACCCGAGGAGCAGTGGCCTCTAGAATTGGGGGTGTACCCGGGGCCTCTTTGGTGGGTTCCCCCGATAGTTGAAAAGAAAATCTTCTAGACGGGGAGGTACACGAGCACATTCTTCCATGTCTAAAATATCTCCATAAAAGGGCTTATGGTCAGTGATAATATAGGCTTGTGCCTCCTCCAGGATGACCTGTCCTAGGAGATTGGCTGATAATCCTGGGGCTTTTAAAGGGCAGACCTCGCCCTGAGTCCCATCTGCATCTTCCCAACAAAGCCAATCTCTGGTTTCCTCTGACTTTGTTTTTCAACCAACCCCTAGAATTTGGGGTCCCAGGACCAGGGACCAATGGTGGGAAATTTCTTGTTTCCTAAGTACAGTTCTATCTGCTCCTGTGTCAATCAAGCATTGGAACTTTTTTCTTGAATGAAAATATCCATTTTAGGTTGCAATCCTGGAATGATAGGAACCGTCCAATTTGCAGAGGGATTTCGGGTGGGTTGTGTTATAGGCATTGGGCTTTGACCAAATGAGGAGCTCTGTTTGATACCACCTTGGTTTGATGGGGCTGAAAGATGCCCCATAGCTAGTTTAAAGGTTTTCCTTCTATGTTAAATTTAGATCTGTAATCTCTCTGCCAATGGTAGCCTTTGTGGCAATGAGGACAGGGAGTTGTGGGCGTCCTTTTTGTGGTTCTCTGCAGCTGCAGGTCTGGGTTGTCTCCCACCCCTTGGGCAGTTTCTCTTAAGGTGTCCCAAGCATTGTCCTCCATTATTCTTAGTGAGCATCTCAACTCCTTTTCATTCCCAGGTCAAACCTGCAAAGGCCTGCATAAGTGCAGAAGTTAAAGCTTTCGTTTGGGCTTGTAGGCCATAGTCGTGGACTTAGTCTGTTGTGATTGAGTCCTTATGTCCTTAGACGCAATTATCCATTGGCTCATAGATCTATCTTTGAGGCCCCGCACAAGCCAATTTATGATCCCCGGTCATTCCTTCCCAGACCAGCAATTTGATAAATTGATCCCTCAGGGGGTCTGGTGGGAGCTTGCATCTTAAACTTTTTTCAACTCTATCTATGAATTCAGGGAGAGATTCTGTGGGCTTTTGAGTGACCCCCGCAATAAGAGCCTCTAATGGCCCTTCCTCCAGTTTTCCCCATGCAGCCAGCCCCAAGGCATGGACTTGGTCTGCATATGGGGGCAATAGCTGCCTGTTGTGGCCCAGTGGAGTACTGATCTGCTGATCCTGAGAGCATCCCAAATGAAATAGGGATCGGTGGGTTAGCTGCTTGGTTTCTCTCGTCTTGAATACGACATCATTTAATGAATGTGGGACTGGGGAGGATGGCCTTGCTGAGATCCATCCAGTCTTTGGTAGTACAGGACTGTTGGGCTAGACCCTGGAGTAATGTCTCTTCCCAAGGTGAGTTAGGCCCGTCTTCTGCTACAGCCTTTTTTAACTCCTTGAGGTCTTTAGCCTCCCAAGGATACCAGGCTGCAGGGCAGTCCCCCCCAGGGTTGAGGATTACTGGGAACACTTCAACGGCCCTATGGTTGGGTTCTCAGTTAAGGTCCCTGTAAGCTGGAGTTTGAGATTGTAAGGTTTCCTAATCCCCATGTCTCATTTGTCAGTTGGTGAGAGTGAACAGGGGAGAGTCAGTTACACCTGTTTAGGGGGTCTCTTCTCTGGAGATTCGTGTTGGTCCTCTTTAGTGGCCCTGGGGGACATTTTAGGCCAATCTGCCATTTTAGATAGGGGAGGTCTCACTTTTAGAACGTCCTTTCTTTCTTTACTGAATTTATCCCAATCCACAAAGAACAGATGAATGCCAGCCAGGCAAGGATCAAACAAATTAGCAGAGATGATCCAGGGGGCAAGTTGTATTACCACCTCCCAAACCTTTAAGGCATTGGAGTTAGAGATTTCAAGACCCCTACTTTTAAGCATGTATTTCAATACTTTAAGTGCTGGGTTCTGGAGCAGCAAGGGTAGAAAAAGGAGCAGCACAAACAAAAGGAGCAGCAGGAGCAGAAGCAGCATTAGGAGTATCAGGAGTATTAGGGGCAGCAAGGGCAGAAGGAGAAGGAGCAACACAAACAGAACAAACTTATTAGTTGTTGACCCCATCTCTTGGGGTCTCACTCACCTCGTAGACCGCCTAGCCCCAATCGGACTTTTTGGTACTCTCAAATCTTTGTGCCCCGTGTTGGGCACCAGATGAGGGATCCCTGGGGATGGCAGCTCCTTCCTGCAGGCCAGTCCTATTGGTCCTCCACAAGGGGGATTGAGGAAAGATGAGTGCGCTGTCCGGCTGCTTCCAGCTCTCCTTCCCGAGGACAACCAGACATGACAGGGAGTCTAGTCAAGCAGGAGCTCATTTATTACAAGTCCATAGCCATCTTATAAGTAGAAACCCCAAAGGGAATTCCAGGGTGGGGAAACAGGCAACCAATCATCTTAAAGGTCAAGCCAGCATGCAGGCTGTATGTAGCAAAATTTCTTCAAAATATCCTGAGCTGCGCCCTCCTGACTTCCTCCATCAAAACATCCTGAGCCACCCCATCCTGACTTCCCCTGAGATGGTCAAAACATCCTGAGCTGTGCTCCAGAATTCCTCCATCAAAACATCATTGTCTAACTTTGCAGATTATTGAGGTCACCTAGACTGAGGCCCCCACATTATATGACCACTAAACCAGGCCTTCAAAAAAATGTTAGAAAAGATACTCAAGCTTGAAGAAAAGAACAAGCATATCCAGGAGGACAGAAGGGAAGTATAATACCACCAAAACCTACAAGCCAAATAATCCACTTATGTAAGCCACTAAACACAAAAAGTTTAAGGAATTAGAAATAATTTCTCCATTATAACACTAAATGTCAATGGAATTAACTCAGGAATCAAAAAACAGATTAAAAACATGGATTAAAAATCACAACCCATTCATCTGCTGCCTTCAGGAAATGCATCTCACCACAAAAGATAGGAACATTCTAAAAGTAAAAGTCTGGTCAAAAATTCTGAAAACTAATGGAACTAGGGTAGCAATTATGCTATCAGACAAAGTGGACTTCAAATCAAAAAAAATCATAAGAGACACACAAGGATACTACATTTTAGTCACAGGAGCAATTAGATCAATAGGTCAAAAACCTAACAGAGACACATTAGAACTAAATAAAACCCTTACTGAAATGTACCTTACAGATCTCTATCAGACTTTCCATCCACACACCAAAGAATACACATTTTCTTAGCAGCCCACAGAACTTTCTCCAAAATAGACCACATATTGGGCCACAAAACAAATGTCCACATATATAAGAAAGTGAAATTTTAGCCTGTACCCTATTGACTACCATGGTCTAAAAGCTTGACATCCATAAGACAATAAACAGCAGAGAATACACTTACTCTTGGAAACTAAACACTATGATTCTGAATGAGAATTGGGTTTGGGAAAATATCATAAAGGAAATTCAAGATTCCCTAGAAGTTAACGATAATAAAATATAACATATCAAAATCTCTGGGACACAATGAAAGCCATCATAAGAGGTAAGTTTATAGATCTTAATGCCTATATCAAAAAATAGAAACATCACAAATAAATAACTTAACAATGCAGCTTAAAACTTTAGAGACACAAGAGCAATCCAATTACAAAAGCAGTAGAAGAGAGGAGATTAGCAAAATCAGGGAGACATATCTGAAATTGAGATAAGGAAAATGATACAGAGAATCCACCAATCAAAAAGCTGGTTCTTTGAAAAAAATCAATAAGATTGATACACCTCTAGCTAAATTAATCAAAATAAAGAGAGAGAAAACTCAAATTAACAAAATTAGAAATGAAAAGGGAGTTATCACAACTGATACCCAAAAAATTGAGAGAATGATAAGGTCATATTTCAAAAACTTTTACTCCATGAATTTGATAACATAAAAGAAATAGATGAATTCATGAGTGAGCGCAATTTACCTAAATTGAAACAGGAAGTTTTGAATTATTTAAATTGTACTATAATATATGAGGAAATTGATGAAGTAGTCTCAAATCTTCCCACCAAAAAAAGTCCTGAATCAGATGGATTCAGCACAGAATTCTACCAGACATTTAAGGAACAACTAGTACCAATGGTCCTTAAAGTGTTCCATTAAATAGCAAAGGAAGGAATACTTTGAAATTCTTTCTATGAAGCTAATATCATACTAATCCCAAAACCTAATAAAGATACACTTAAAAAAGAAAACTACAAGCCAATCTCTTTGATGAACACAGATGCAAATATTCTCAACAAATCATATCAAAAAGATCATTTACTATGATCAAGTAGGCTTTATCCCAGGCACACAAGGTTGGTTCAATATATGCCAATGAATAAATGTAATCCATCATATAAACCAATCCAAAGTCCAAGACTACATGATATTTTCAATAGATGCAAAAAAAGCCTTTGACAACATCTAATATCCATTTATGATCAAAACCCTAGAAACAGTTGGAATGGAAGGAACCTTTATCAACATAATTAAAGCTGTATACAACAAGCCAACAGCAAGGATTATACTCAATGGGGAAAAACTTTAAGCATTCCCACTTCGATCAAGAACTGTTGGGCCTGCCCAGGATTTGCCCTAGGGCATGGCCGAGCACATGGGACTAAAGTTGGCGCTGAGGGTAAGGGTCTTGTGCATAACATGATCGCTTCACAGAGAGCCCTAATTGCCTTTCAGGTATCTACCTGCTCCCTGTGCTGAGCGGCATTGAACTTGACCATTAGCACCTGTAGGATGTATTGACCTTGTGATACAATTGGATGCCTGTTTCGTGCCTTGGTGGCCTTTGTCTATAAAAGTTCCTTTTCTCCCCCCAATAAACGGAGATCTGCTTCTGACAATCTCCGTCTCCCGTGCCGAGTCTCTGGAGGTAGAGGTGGAGGTGGGGATGGCTGGAACCTGCTTTCATCACAGCCAGCAGCTGTGCGTTTAAGTGAGTGAATGAGTTCGTGAGTGGGCACTGGTTCCCACAAGTGGCGACCACGAAGCGACACTTCTGAAATCAGACGGAGCAAAGCAGGGTTCGGGGTAAGTGAAAACTTGGGAAATATGGGGAATTTAACGTGCAGGCTGGATCCAGCGCCATTAGCACTCAAGTCCATATTAAGGAGTCGTGGGTTTGACATTTCTGATCCAGGGATTGCCAGAGTGTCGGAATCGACTCTTGAGTTGGCTCCGTGGGCTCTGGCTACCAACATATTTTCATGGGACATGTGGAATAAAATAGAAGGTCTAGCCAGAGAGCGAGAAACAAATTATAGTATACTGCCTTCCGTGGAATTTTATTCCACAATTTCTGCGCTCAAGATGGCTTTCCTTCCCAATCCAATTCAGCCCCCACGGGAGCAAACAGTGCAGATAGAGAGGGAGGGGCCAGAGTCATTCCGGAGCATGGTTCCAGGGGGGTTGGAGCCAACAAGCCATCCCGGGTGCCCTGCAGAGGGCTGCGCTGATGAGTCGCCCGGGCCGGGGCTCAGGGGAACAGAGAAGCTGCTATGTCCAGGGAATGCGGAGTTGTGTGGGACCGCGGAGCTGGGGCTAAGCAGGCAAAGCTGTGGGCACGCTGAGCTGGGGCTGGGTGGGGATTCTGCTGGACCATGGCAGGGTGCAGGAAACCATGGGGATGGTGGGCATGCCTGCTGTTTAGAGAATGACAACGCATCACTGTACGGACGCCAAGAACGTTACACAGAGTTGTGGGCTTCAACCAGGGCACGCGGTACCAGTATGGAAGAGCCGCCACCGGTCAGCCGCTGTGGAGAGACTGAGCACGGCTACAGTGGGGCAACACGTGGGAATGTGGAACCGCTTGGTGGGGGAGCCGTGCAGGGCTGCAATGAAGTTGCACACAATGGGGGGGGGGGCAGAGATTCACAGAAGCAGACCAGCTTGTGGGCTGTCATATGGGAACAAGCTGATGCGAGAGGGAGTGCAGCTTCCCGTTTTGGAGGGCCATGAGGGAACAGCCAGTTGTCCAAGGTGAGGAAGAATGGTGCCTGCTCTGAGAGCCCAAAAAGGATGTGGGAAAGTCGTGAGAGAGAGTGCCCTGCTCCCTTTATCAAAGGGAAGAGGTTAGGAGTGCTCCAAGAAGAGGGAGTGGTTCCCTGTATCCAGATTTAACTCTGCTAGGGATGGAGATGAATTAGAAGGATATTTAAGAGAGATAAGTTGCCATTATGGCCCATCTAAATGGGTCATGCCCCTTCAACGCTTACCGCTTGCTGAGCCCAAACTCTTTGTTAAAACGCTTATACCAGGTGCCCCATATGTGTTCACAGATGGAGGAAAAACTGGATCCGTTTATACTACCTTTGCTCCAAGAAGTTCAATTCAGCCATACAAACAAAAGTACCAGCCTACCCAGGGATCAGCTAAGTATAAAGAGCTATTGGCAGTTATAATGACATTAAAGGAAAATGAAGAGGCTATGAACTTATTCTCTGACAGTCTATATGTTGTAAATTTACTTCCAGGGATGATAAATGCTCATATAAGATTAGATAGAAATCCCATATCATCCCTTATGGTGGAACTAAAATCTGCATTAGAAGGATGAGAAAAGCCTATATATTTACAACATTTAAGGAGTCACTTTGGTCTGCGCGAGTTCCTAACCCAGGGCAATGCCTTAGTTGATAAATTAGCTTTGCAAGAGATATGGACCCTTAACATTCAAGAAGCCTCTGACTTACATGGTTAAACTCATCTTAATTGGAGGGGCTTACTCCATAGGTTCCCTCAAGTTCCTATAAAGGACTTAGAGAAAATTGTTCAAATCTGCAAGTCTTGTCAACCTTTTCTCCAAGTCCACCCTTACAGGAGCCGGGGGTTAATCTCCAAAAACTAAAACCTAATATGCTGTGGCAAACAGATGTTATTCATTATACACCATTTGGTAAACTTAAATATGTCTTTGTTTCTATAGATACCTTCTCTCAGGCATGCTAGGCATCTGCACATACAGGAGAAAAGGCTAAACATGCACAGTTGCATTTTTTACAGTGCTTTGCCACCCTAGGGTTACCCAACCAAATTAAGACAGATAATGGCCCTTGTTTTACTAGTCAAACTTTACAGAACTTTTTTCAGAGTTGGCATATTACTCATACCACAGGAATCCCATATAATCCTCAGAGACAAGCCATTGTCGAAAGAAATCACCAATATTTAAAGGCCCAATTACAAAAACAAAAAGGGGGAGTAAGCCTGCACCAACAGCTGGGGTTGGTATTATTTACCATCAACGTTTTAAATTTTCAAAAGACAACTTAAATTGAGATCCCAAAGACACTGGGAAGCCTATTCCACCAAACCTTCTGTTAAGGTGCTTTGGAAGGACCCCCTAACTGGGGAATTTGGATGTGTCTTTCCAATTGTTGAGTCCTCCCCGATTTGGATTCCGACAAGGAATCTTAAATTCTATCCACAGGAGGATCCTCATGAAGGAGACCTAAAAGAATCATCCCCAGACTAACAAGCCAAGCCAAGGGACGAAAAGCCCTTGGGGCAGCTTTCTTTGCTTTTCTCTTTCAGAAACTATCCACGGTGTGCTCAAGGAAGATGTTAACTGTGATCCTTACAGGCCTGATTGATATCTTGCCTGGATGGAGTCAATCTGGGTTTGACCTAAGATCTAGAAAAATTGTTCTTTTAATAACTATATTGCTTAAGTGTTTTCTCAGCACATCTCTCAGCAGCGCTCCATTCAAGACCATGCTACAGGTGCCTATAGCCCATGAACATCCATGCTATGCCATCAAAAAGTCACCTGCTGCCATGCCTGGTGCTGATGCCAACTCGTCTTCTCTGCCATATGCATGACTCCTGCCCAGTGAAAGAATCTCTCCAGTCTAGTTAACTTGTCAAGTACAGTACATGTCCAATGTGTGATACAGGTCTTTAAATACGGCTCAAACCCTCAAGGTTGGTAAAGCCAACCTCATACAGAGGACTGGTAGCCAGAGACGGGTGGAAGCCTGGCCATGGATCAACCTAAGACAGGACTTGTAGTATTATACCTGAAGACTTCAAGATCCCATGACGGGTTAGACCACGGAGGTTTTTTTCACTCCTAAGACAGGCACAGTCACTCAAGACCATTTTGTCCGCTTGATCTCAGGTAGCCTCCTGGACTGTCTCTTACTAAAACAAAAGGGGGAGATGTTGGGCCCGCCCAGGATTTGCCCCAGGGCATGGCCGAGCACATGGAACTAAAGATGGCGCTGAGGGCAAGGGTCTTGGGCGTAACCTGATCGCTTCACAGAGAGCCCTAATTGGCTTTCAAGTTTCTACCTGCCCCCTGTGCTGAGTGACATTGAACTTGACCATTAGCATGCAGGATGTGTTGACCCTGTGACACAATTGGATGCCCGTTTCGCGCCTTGGTGGTCTTTGTCTATAAAAGTTCCTTTTCTCTCTCCAATAAACTGAGATCTGCTTCTGACAATCTCCCCATCCCATGCCAAGTCTCTGGGGGTAGAACCAGAGGTGGGGATGGCTGGAACCTGCTTTCATCACAGCCAGCAGCTATGCGTTTGAGTGAGTGAATGAGTGGATGAGTGGACACTGGTTCTCACAAGGAACTAGGCAAGTCTGTCCACTCTCACCACTTATATTCAATTGAAGTTTTAGCTGGAGCCACAAAGCAAGAGAGAGAGATAAAAGGGATTCAAATCGACAAGGAAGAAGTCAAGATATCTCTATTTGAAAATGACATGATCATATACCTGAATGATCCTAAAAACTCTATGAGAAAACTCCTGGAACTAATACATAAGTTCAGCAGAGTGGCAGGTTACAAAACAAATGTGCAAAAATCACTAGCCTTTCTATATGAAAAGGATAAAAGAGTGAAAAAGCCCTAAAAGAAACAATCCCATTTACTATAGCCTCTGAAACAATGAAAGACTTTGATATAAACCTAACTAAGGAAGTGAGAGACTTTTATAATGAAAACTTTAAATCCCTAAGGAAAGAAATTACAGAAGACACCAGAAGGTGGAAAGACCTCCCATGCTCCTGGATCAGCAGAATCAACATCATAAAAATGACCATCCTACCAAAAGCAATATACAGATTCAATGCTATACCAATCAAAATCCCAAAATAGTTCTTTAAAGAAATTGACCAAACAATCTCAAAATTTATATGGAAGCACAAAAGACCCAAAATAGCAAAAACAATGCTGAGTAACAAAAACACTGCTGGACGTAGCACCACACTAAATCTTAATGTATACTACAAATCCTTAGTAATAAAAACACCCTGGTACTGGCTGCAAATTAGACATGTAGATCAATGGATAAGGGATGAAGACCCAGATATAAACCCACACACTTACAACCATTTGATCTTTTTCAAAGGGCCCAAAAAATTCAATGGAAAAAGAACAGCATCTTCAACAAATGTTGCTGGCAATACTGGATGTCCACATGCAGAAGATTAAAACTGGATTTGTACTTGTCACCTTGCACAAAAATTAATTCCAAATGGATCAAGGACCTCAATATTAGACCAGAGACTACAAAAACTCTAGTTGAAAGGGTAGGGACCTCTCTTGAGCTGATTGGGCTAGGCCAACAGTTCCTAAACAGAAATCCAATAATAGCATAGTCACTAGAACCAACACTCAACAAATGGGATCTTATGAAATTAAAGTACTTCTGTTCAGATAAAGAGATTGTAAACCCAACAAAAAGGCAACTTACAGAATGGGAGAAATTCTTCACTAACCACATAGCTTGATTATTCAGAGTGCACAAAGAACTTAGAAAACTAAACACCAAGGAGATAAATGGCCCAATTGAAAAATGGGCCTTGGAACTCAAAATAAACTTTTCCAGGGACAAAATTGAAATGTTTAACAAATACCTTAAAAAATGCTCCACATCCTTAGCCATCAGGGAAATGTAAATCAAAACTTCCCTGAGATATCATCTCACCTTGGTCAGGATGGCAAAAATTCACAATACAAACAACACCAAACACAAGGGAGGATGTGGAGAGAAGGAAACCCTCCTACATTGCTGGTGGGCTTATACAGGCTTAGACAACCACTCTGGTGATCAGTCTGGAACTTTTAAGAAAGTTAAAGATGGAAATGCCATATGACTCTGCTATACTATTTCTGGGACTAATCCTGCATAAAGCAAAAATTCCCTACAGTGACACAACCACAACCATTTCATAGCAGCACTATTTACAATAGCAAAGTCATGGAATCAACCCAAATGCCAACAGTTGATGAGTAGATAAGGAAAATGTGGTAAATTTATACAACAAAATACTACTCAGCCATGAGAAAACATGAATTATTGAAATTTTCGGTGAAATGGATGGAATTAGAAAAAATTATATTGAGTGAAATTTCCCAGACATAGAAATTTAGATACTGTATGTACTCCCTAATAGGTGGATCCTAGTACCAAACCCACTTAATCATGTATTCAAAGATAAATCTCTGTAATACCTACAATAATCGCAAAGATTATGAACAGAAGGATCCCCCACCTGAAATAAGTAGAGAGGGGATCAGGCTTCAGTAGAGAAAATAGGTCACCATCAAGTATTGCAAATAAGTAGCGAGACTTCTGGTGAAGTTTACTTTCACTTCCCTTCCTGGTCTTGTGACTGAAGAGGTTTGATCTCACCAATCAGGGAGAATTAAGGACTGGAAGATAGATGGTAACCATCCTGCAAATGGGACACTGACCCCCTCCCTCACTGTGGTCTCCTACTCCTATTCCATCTACCTTTGAATCTACTCTTGCAGTAAGATCTTCATTTAAACAGCCTTTTATCTTGGTTAGGAGGTGACCTCCAATACCAATCAGGATGGATCCGTGCAGGAACAGAAAGACTGAAACAACAAGAAATCATAGTTCAGAACACCAAAGACCCTGCATTGATCACCTGGAACCAGACCAGCCAATTCTCTCCCCATCCGAAAACTCAAGGAAACTTGCAGAAGAGGGAGCGGCAAGATTGTAAGAGCCTAAAGATTGGGAGGACCAATGATATGCAAGATATTCCACACAAGTTAGGACTCAGTAGCCATAGTTGGATTTTGCATGACCTGCACAATGCCACTGAGTCCTTAAACCTCACTGGAGTCGAGGACACAGGGCGATGCTCCAGGGGATGGGAGAGGCTCTGAGAGAGGGGAAGGGGGGTGAAAGGAAGGGGAAGGAGGAGAGGGTTCAAGGGGGACTGGGGAAGTGTGGAGGGAGGGAGAGGACTAGGGTACCTATTGAGCTTGGAGAAAAAATTTTTTAAAAATTGGGAAAAATAAATTATTAAAAAAATTAACTGATTCCTTGTTTGTAATATAATAGCTTTAGGAAACTATGCTTTATCCTCACCAACCACATTGCTCTTTTTCCTATCTAAAATTAGGAAAAGGTGTGTATGTGTTACAGTGGAGGAGAGACAGTAATCCTATAACCGTCTATCACACAAAATTGATCTTCAAAGTTAATACTACAGATCTGATAGTCTTGGTAAGTAGAATTCACTTAGAAAATGTGATACCTGACATCATCCAATATTCACCACCAACCTTCTACTATCCACAAAGGTCCTTTGATAACCTCATTCTTTTTGCTGTGGCCCATCAGCTTCAGCCGAGGAGCTTGTTAGGAAATGAGTTACCATATTCTACCCTATACCTGCTAAGCAAAATTTAAGGCCAGAACCTAGGAAATCTATATTTTTTAACCAGCCTGTCAGATATCTATTATATTGTTAGTCCAGAATTGGACATGACTGATGTGGATTACAAATGTGAAATGTGGGAAAAGAAATACTTGACTTGAAGACAAGATGAACCAGTTCTTTAAAAAAATTACTTGATATACAGATAGAGTAGGTACACACATGCACCATTGTGGCTTCCAGGAATATGAACTCAGGCCTTCAGATTTGCAAAGAAGCACTTTACTAACTGAACTATCTCACCAACTCCAATGGTTAAGTTAAATCCATCATATTAACATATAAGATTTTTTTTAACAAACTAATCCTCACTATGTAAATCTCATAGAATGCTTTCATCAGAAAAGTTAAAACTCAAGTGCCTTCAAGATGGAAAGATATCAAAAAAAAGTTTCAGTCTGTATTTCATTTTTTTTTAAATCTTAGAGACTTCTTAACTCCTTTAAAGAGCACAATTGGCAACTCATGAAGAGAAGGGCTGTAGTACCCAGTCAGAAGACCTTTGGCAGCTTTAACCCTGTTCAACTTTGGTGAAAGCAAAATATGCATAAAAGGGAGCAGTATTATCAGGTGCTAAAAGAAAACAAAAGAAACCTGGACATGTGTGTAGAAGACGGTTCTAGTCGGCTCTAGCCTAAAAAGAGGGACGACTATCTCAGAGTCCTCTATGCAGGAAAAGAGAAATAAATCATTTGCTATCTATGTTGAGATTCAGCTGAAGATAAAAACTTGATACTTGGAATCAAGGAGCTGTGTAAACGGAATCACAGGATCAAAATATTTATCACTATCTGAACATCAATGCTTGTACTGTTTAAGTGAGAGAGAGCATGTGTATGTGATAGTCCTGAGGATTCTGTGTGAAGAGGTACACAGAAAGCAGTAAGTGCATTTCTTGACACACAAGTACACTTGATGAGTAACAATTTCTTTTTTTCATAGCATATACTAATGTTAACGTCTTTATATCCCTGGTTTTATGAAGATTTTAAAGGAAAGTTTGCTTTTTCTCAATCCATGCCTTTTATGAAACAGAGCCAACTTAGGAAATACTTCACATATTTTTCATCTCTCCACAATTTCTTTAAATACTACAGCCAAGTTTAGAATAGAAGCCAGGCATGAGTATATTAACTATGATTTCTTTTTATTTAGACAATATTACTAAGATTGTAAAATTATTTTGGAGCATGAATTTATGATGTCATGTCTCTGTTCATATAACTTGGAATTTTTCCTTTTCTTCTTCAAATGGCAATCTGTCACAAGCACACACATAATCCCGCATACTCAGAAAGTAGACGACATCAGTAATTATTTCCAGGTGCTGAAAATTCATCTTGCTTTTATATTACTTTCCATAGAGTTTCAGTTTTTCAAATCTTATCAAACAGATCTAGTGAAGCAAACACTGTATTCTCTTCCTACTGGGGAACTACTTTCTCCAGTTTGTGAATCTGTGAAAACCAATGCATATTTCTACTAACCATTTAGCCCAAACCCTCACTGAATGAATACTAAAATTTAGACCTAGTGGTTCATACACCCATACATAAGGGGAAACCTTAAGATGAGAACCTCTACAAGCAAGCAGTTTGCTTCTTTTAAGAAATTATTTATATGACTTATGGCTTTATAACTTGTAAGCTGGAAGTTGGCATGAAGTTACCACAATGACATCACAAATATACTCCCTACATAGGACCTGAATTCAAAAACAATGGGAATACACAGTAGACAGAGACTCATTAAGATACTGATTCCACCATCATTCCCATCTTCAGTAGATTGGTAGTCACTTTCTCTGCCTTGTAGCAGTATCTCTAGATTTATGTTGACGCATGTCCTATGAAGAAGTTTGCATTCACTCTGTTAAATTAACCATTTATCTATTTCTATCTGACATTTTTCCATTTACTTTTATTTTATTTTATTCTCTTCCAAGCAATGACAAAAACATCACTACAACAGACTTCCCGTTCTTTCTTGGTATGTAGCTAAACTATATATTTTAGCCTTCATTGGAGCATGGTGTGACCATTTAAATGAAGTCTATAGCTAACATATACAAATATAAACCTGATGCCACCTTTATACTGTCTTCTTACATATTATATTCATAGTGATATGCATAGATGCAGTGAAAGTCACACCTTGAAAATAAAAGAACTATAATCCTCTTAGGTGGCTTAATTGTTCCACACAGGGAAACTTCCTTAAAAACCCAAATATTTGTCCTGGATGAGAAATTCAATTGTAACTTTAGCCAAAGACACCATATATCACTATAGCTTCAGCTACTCTGACTAATATATATATATATATATATATATATATATATATATATATATATGTACCAAATTACGTTGGCACATTTGTTGAAAAGCAATTGCCTTGTAGGTATGAGCTTTTAAATTCTATACTATTCTTTTGATTTGTGTTGCCAATTATCAAATCAATATAAAATACATTGTTTCCTTTAACTTTACAGTAATTTTTGAAATCTGCCATAGCACATCCTACAATTTTGTTCTTTCTCCAAAATCATTATTAGTCACATCTTTTGCACAGAAATCAGATAGTCCCTTTCAAAAAGTCACATGGAATTACATTGAATGTCTAGGTTGATTTGGAGGAGATTATATTAAAATATTAAGTCTTTAAATTAATGGATTTATATATGTATAATTCACAAATATAAATAATTCACACACACACATACACACACACACACACACACACACACACACATATATATATAATTCTTACAATTCTTTGGAATATTTCCTGTGCTACTGAGTTTCTATTCAGAAAACTCTTACAAACACATGCATTTGAAGTATAGTCTTTATGTTTTTTTAGATGTTCAGTGCTTCAGGTTTTAAAATTTTGATCGACTCTGACTTGATTTTTGAGCAAGATAAGAGATATGTATCTAATTTTATTCTTCTGCATGTGAGTATCCAGTTTTCCTATCACCATTTGTTGCATAAGCTGTCTTTTCTTCAGTGCATTTCATGCCAATGCAATATTGTCTTTGTAAAAGTGGCTTTGAAGAATCATTTGAGTTCAGATAATGTAACTCTCCAGCAGTGTTCTTTCTGCTTAGGATTACTTCACCAATGTGTTTTGCTTATTTTTTATTTTTGTGCTTCTAGTAATTTTAAAGGTGTTTCCTTTTCTAGTTCTTCAAAATTAGAGTTTTTATGGAAATTGCATTGAATCTGTCTGTACATTACTGCTGATAGTATAGTTATCTCCATAGCACTTTTTCTTTCAATCCAGGGGTATACAAATTTCATCTTTTTTTGTGTTTTCTCCAGTTTGGTTTTAAGAGTGCCTTGCTTCTGTCATGCAAGCCATGATAGATAGATTATGTTCTCATTTTCATTTGATTCTTAGAATGTTTTTAATTCCTTCCTGGATTCCAAAGTGTATTGCTCAGTCTACAATTACTTGTGTATTTTCTGAGGTTAGACTTGCTGCTGATTTCTAGGGTGGGCTGATGAGATGCAAAGAATTACTTCAATAATTTTTTGTGTGTGAAGGCCTGCTTGTGGTATCTAATGGCATTAGTTATAGAGAAGTTTCTATATAGTTTGATATTTGTTGGGTGTAATGTTCTGAAGATAACTGTTAGGCACAGTTGATCCATGACATAATTTAGTTCTGAAGTTTTATTGATGACTTTCAATCTGGAGACTTAGCAACATGTGAGAGTGAGGTATTGAAGTCTCCAGCTAGTATGATTTCCAAAATAATATAGACTTCTATGCCTTTAAGCATGTTCCATTAATTTGTAGACCCCTGATATATATTGTGTAATTATTTACAATAGTCATATCTCCTTGATGAATTATTACCTTTACTAATATTCAGAGTCTTCTAACTGCTTTTGACTTGGTGTTTACTTCATCGCATATGAGAATCACTATGCAGCTTGTCTTCAGTTTCCGTCCTCTCTGTAGGTTGATTCTCAACATTTGATTCTATTTTTTAACTGCGTTTTCTTTTTTTTTTTTGTTGGTATGGTTTTGTGAGAGAACAAATAATTTGATATTGTTTGTAAATCTTACAATTAGTCTGCATTTTTTTCATTTGTGAGTTAAGGGTAATTTTCACTCAAGCAATTAATGAGAGGGTATTTTTTGGTAATTGCCAGTGGCTTTGATGGTTGTTCTGACAGTTCCTTTCCTGGTAGATCTGGATATTTTCTGTTTTTCTATGTTGTATGCAACTGATTCCTTTTTGGCTTTCCTCTGTTTATCTGTTCCTTTCATGAAATGTATTTTTCTAAAATGTCATCTTCTCAATGAAACTGTTTTACTTCCTTTGTGTATAATTATCCCTTTGTATTATTAGTTACTCTCATATGTTACAGTGAGAGAACACCCAAAGTCAAGCAACTTAAGGGAGAAAAAGGAGATTTATTTAACTTACGGTTCCAGAGGGAAAATACAGTGTTTCATGGCAGAAATGGGATGGCTGGCAGCTGAAGATGGAAGAAGGCTAAGTCATACTCATCGGCTAGGCTTTGAGCTATAAGACTCCTGAGGCAAAAGAAGACTTCTCTAAGAGGTAGGATGGGATTAATCCACCTCAAGGCCCACTCTCTGTGACCAACTATCGAGGCTCCACCTCTCAAAGGTGTCATGACCTTAAACATTTGAGACCATGGAAGACACATGATACCTTTGAGAATTTTCTTCAGTGCTAGTGTGTCATGACTATCTAAACTCAGTTGTATCTTGAAATATTCTTATTTTTTCTATTAATTTAATAGGTACACACACAATACTGATATTGCAATATTAATTGACAGTTATTTACTTTTAGAGCATGAGACAGAGTATTCTGTGTCATCTTGTTTTTTAGGATTTCCGATGATATATTTGATGTTATCCTGATATTTCTGACTGAGAATGTTAACAGGAATTTTTCCACTATGGCTCTTGTACTGTTTCTTGCCTTTCATTTTTGGCATTCTGACTGTGTTATGCTGTGAAGTTCTTCTCTGGTCACATATATTTGGCTTCTTATATTCTTCCTGGACAGGCCCTGCTACTTTTTGCTTGAGACCATTTTATACCCCTTCCTTAAAACAACCTCCCTAACCTTTCATTTTTCTCTCCCAAAGAACATAGATAAGCAGGGTTTGAATGGTCTTTGTTGCAAGATAAAAAGCTTGAATATGCCATATCATGGATAAGGAATGGAAAAAGTTGATTGTTTACATGGTTTAGTGGCAACAGGGACTAATTCTCAGAAGGGTGAAGAAGCAGAGTCTGAAGGGCTTGTAGTACCTGGGCTTGTAGGCAGGATAAAGGACAGAAGGAAATGAATTATCCCTTGTCCTCATGAGATACCAAGCACAGGCTTTGCAGGCACCTGATGGCCATTTTGGAGATGGGTGGGAAGCAGTGTAGCAGGAAAGGGACTCTATCATTTGTGGCTTATCTTGAAAGAAGTGACTGTTCTTGTCATTTGACAGCAAAAGAGATAAGTCTCTCTAGCCTAAATGTCTTTAATATCCTTTTTGTCTCTACAATTTCCCTTCTATAATCTGTTCTTTACTGTCTTCCTATCAAATTAATTACTACTCTTACTTAGTTCTCTTCTTATCCTTTCCTCTCTGCTCATTACCACAGGAACTACTGCATTGGTGCGCACAATATTCTCAGTATCTTGTTGCTTCCTAAAATGTCTGGTACTTTGTTGACTTCTACTCTATTTTGATAGTGAGCAGTGCATAAAGGATTACTGTTGCTCCAGACAATATTTTTCTTTTGAGGGAGTCTATCCATTTTTTACATAGAAATTAAATTCCAAGTTTTTGCAATAACTCATTTATGAGATGATTGAAGCAGGATTGAAGATATTATAAGAGGTAGAGGAAACTGTCAAGAATTATAGATAGAATTAGGTTGTGATTACAGTCTTCTGACTTCACATCCATTATCTTCGTGTCTCAGAAACCAAAAGCTGCACTTTTCTATGATGATTTTCCCTTTTCTTATGATAAATATGCTTTGCTTTGCACATGGTTCTTGTGATCAGAGAAACTAGACAATAATGAGGAAGCTTGGAGTCCATACCATGGGTTTGTTTAAAGCTCTTAAAAGTAAGCCCATTTCAAAGGTCCTCACATGTTTGCTTATGTAGTACTTTTGGCATCTGTCTTTCCAGTGCTTTTAACATAGTTTTTATCATTTTTTGGGTTATCTCCATCTTTTCATGGTGTTGTGGGTCTGGGGTCGCTTAGGTAATTCACCACACCAACACTAATGATCTTATTGAAGGAGGAGGGTCTTTATTGAACCTAATCAGCAACCATATACCAAGAAGTTGGGATCCTTCTGTAAGACCCCAAGAAGTGGGTATATGAGGTTTTTAAAGGCAAAAATCACATTCTATAATGTGACTATTTTAGTATCTCTAAGTGGCAAAACAGGTTGTACAAAAGCAGAGATTTAGCAAGCAATTAACTATTTTGTGTTTCCCCTGTGACTGATTGGAACCAGGCCACAGTAATAATTTTCAGAAGGCCAAAGCTTGTTTCTGTCTCTAGAGGACATGTTCAGCATAAACCCATCCCAACCCAACAAGAAGTAAGCAGTTTTATAAAAGCGAAAACCAGTGGTCATTTTTTTCAGGCAAGACACAGGTAGCTACAGAATGTTTCAGGAAGTTCTTGCTCTTCTGAGATCCTTAGAGGCAAGGGAATAGTCATTCTAATGGGGAGCCCAAGAAGAAGCTCTGGGCTATCCTCACTAGGGTGGAGGACTTAAGGGGAGGTTTGGTGCTCACCTAAAAAGATGCCCCAAGAGATGGGAGGGAGGAAGGGGGAGGCACCAGGAGAGGGAGCAGGAGAAATGGGGAGGGATGAAAGAAGGGGGGAAGGGCATAGAATGCAATGGGGGATAACTGGGGAGGAGAGAGAGAAGGGAGAGGATGGGGGTACCTATTGAGCTTGTATAATTAGGGAAAAAATAAAATGTGGGAGAAAAATTAACAAAAAAGATGATGTAGAGATAGCTTGAGGTTAAACGTTTGTCTTTCAAAGAAAAGGATCTGAATTCAGGTCTCACACCCCATGTGTAAAAATATCTGATAGAAATGGTGGTATTTTTCTGCACCTGGAAGAGAGCCTGGGAAACTCCAGAGCAAAGCAATAAGGAAGTAGAGTAATTCAGGATGATTCTCAAAGTCACCTTTAGGCCTCTACACGTACATACAGCATAGGCAATGTGTGGAAATGTCAAGATCACTATTCACAGTGTTCGAGAGGTTGATTTGTGAAAATTCAAGAGTGACACCTATTGTGGCTGCATGTGAGTTGTCCCCCACAGGCTCATGAGTTTGCATTTTTAGCCATAGTTAATGTTTGGTAAGATCACAGCATCTTTAGCAGGTGGAGGAAAGCACATCACAGTGGGTAGCTCTTAATGTTGGGTAGTCCTGTCCCCCTTCTGCTATTAATCTGCTCTAGCAGTTTGCCTCCTACCACGTACTTCCTGCCATATTGGACTATTTCTGTCTTTTGGAACAGTAAGTCAAATAAATCTCCTCTCCCCTTAAGCTTTAATTGAGTATTTTCTCAGAAATGGAAAGAATAACTGCAACATAAACAACAGCAATAAAAAAAATCATTCTGGGCTTTTGATGCTCCCATCAAAAGTTAAGAAACTAGCCACATTAGAAATTTTGCTCTTTGTATGTTTTGAGTGGTATCTCATTTTTTTTTCTTACTTGGGAGATAACAGCCAATCAAGAAGTTTGGAAGGAGGCTTTGGAGTAGTTCAAGTCATTTCAAAAAAGATCCTAGAACAAAAGTCTGAAAGACACTGCTGTTCAGGCAAACAGTTGTCTGGGAAAGAGAAGTCAGCAGTAAACCATCCAACTGGCAACAAGAGATCCCAGAAGTCTGGTAGAGACTTTCTTGGCAAGTCCTACCATGAACCTCTTTGGAGGTTCAGCTTCTGTAAGGGGAGGTTTTCTGGTCATATAGTGGCTGCCTTTAAATAGTCTTTACTCCTGTATATAACCCACCTACTCTTAGAGTCCTCCAAGCAACTCTAATAAAAATGCTGGTTCATCAAATTGGGCCTTGGCATAATCATTCCTTAACTCTGTCATTGATCTCTTATGGTAGAGAGATGGTAGTGTGACATCTTTCCAGAAAAACTCTTCACACAACACACCTACAGGTAGACTATAACTTCCTTTTGTTGGAAAGAGATATGGCTGTTTGACTAAAATTTGTTCTGTGACCTCTGCATCACTATCCTCATGGTCATCACTGTTACTATTACTTTTTTGCATTAATAGAATTGTCCCGCTTACATCAAGAGCTATGTTTCAATGCAGCATTTTGAGGGAGTTACTGTGTTAAACAAGAATTCTTAGGCTGCATCAGGCTAAAGGAGAAGATGAAAGTCTCCACAGGAATTAAAGTTCCTCACAATTTTCACTTGTTGAGAGAACTTGAAGAAGGACAAAAAGGAGTAGGCAATGATATGGTTAGCTGGGCCTTGAAGATGATAAAGATATGACACAAGATGGTGAGGCATGATTATCGGGCCTATGAAAACACAATATATAGTCTGAAAGTAGAATGTGGTCCAAAATACCCAGAAGCTCCTCCAAAAATTAGTATGAATGGAATAAATAATTCTAGTGGAATGGTGGATTCATGGAGCATACCAAGGTTAGTAAGTGGCAAAACTCATGTAGCATTAAAGTTGTATTTCAAGAGGTAAGATGTCTAATGAAGTCCACAGAAAATATGAAGCTTCCTCAGTCATCAGCAGTACAGATATGCCACAATTAACTTTAGTGGATCTCAAACTTGCCTTAAATCGACAACCTCATGTTTATGTCGTGATTAAATATCACAATGCAAAATACCCACATATTAAGTAAAATAATTCCAGCTCGTAAACATGACCCGGACATTTGTAAGAATATATTTAATATATATATGCCTGTTATATTTTTAGGAAACAGGAGTAAAAATGTAGCACAATTTTCCATTCTCTTGTGAAGGTCCTGTTATTTAAATATGAGCCATCAGATTCAGATAGAGCAGATGAATGTATGGCAAGGAGTATCATTTGCCAGTGGGGATTGTACATCTCAGAGAACTAAAATTTCAAGACAAAAATCCAAAAGGCATGCTTTGTTCATCTTAGAGAGCTACTGTTGAAATTATTTAAAGTAATAGGTACAATGACTATAGTCACAAATTGTGTTAATTCTGAAGCACATAGTTGCTGACTACTAGTGGTATCAAAACTAGGTTCAGAATTGTTTGATACCTATATATACAATAAAAGATTTTGTGTTAAAACTATTAAATTTCTGCTAAATAAATTTCTGTTAAAACTATTCTTGTTTGTTACATGTAACAGACATGATAAATATGGTTTATAGCCTTTGTTTAGTAAACCATCCATTTAAGTTTTAAGTGACATCAACAAAAAGGATATAGCTGTATGGATATTGATTTTGAGATTAAAGTTAGCCTTAAAATGTAAATAAAATGTAAAATGTGCCCAAAAACAAAAAAATAGAATTCTCAGATGCAACAATAAAGAAGTCCTATTACCTAAAGTTGAGTGTCCATTATGAATATGAAGGGAAATTCAGTCTACACATACAAGTGCATTAGCGCATGTTCTTTTGACAAGGGTCTTCAAAATTGCTCATAGAGAAATAATCTAGCTTTCCAATTACTCATTAAAGAAAGTAAAAAATTGCAAGTGTTCTTAAGTTTTGTCTTGCTTAATTTCATGGAGAAAATGAATCCATAGCCCTGAATTAGTATCAAATTTACATTAGAAGAATCTGCACTACTCCGCCTATGGACTCAATGCCTAGTCTCATGCAGAAAATTTTCACAAATGCACAGGAAGATTGTTTTTTGTGCATCTGGCACATAATTATCTAGGGAAGCTTGCATATAAATTAGTCATCAAACTTGTTTGATGGTTGAGTTCTCCTTCTTCTGTGGGATTGTATTTTTATATTAATTTTGACATAGGAGAGTACTAGGAAGCACTGAGAAAGCCACCTATTTCTCAAAAGTATCCTCTCTTCTGCATTTACAGGGGAGCCCATTTTCCTCTACACTGATCCACCATCCCTCTCTAGTGTAATACTTCCTACTCTGCCTGTGAGTTACATCACAAGAAGAGCCTAAAATGATCATGTAATTGTTATAATATTTAGGTTAGTGAATCATTGCTGTGCCCTCTGATGAAAGTATCCTTGTCTAAGTTAAAACCAGAAATTTGAAGAGATAGATATTGTAGATAAAAATTTTGTCAAGTAATTGCCTTTTTAAATATGCACACATGAATCAGTGTAGACACAACAAAAACTGGCCATTTTTCATAGGCAAAATGAATAACACAAACACTTCAAAAGGAGAAATAGGATCAGAGGCAAGAGCTCTTTTGGAGTGGACATTGATCAGAGACAAATTCAAACAATCTTAGTGGTTCATCTGTATTTATGTGTGTGTGTGTGTGTGTGTGTGTGTGTGTGTGTGTGTGTGTGTGTGTGTGTGTTATGTGTCTGCATGTATCAGAGTATACTTTTGTCATGGAGGCACAAGGGTGACTTCTTGAATCATCCTGGGTTTCTCTACCTCCTTATTGCTGTGTGCATCTTCCTCCAAAAAACTGTTTCATACTCAATTTCCTTGACCCTATTCATGCTCGATGTCTTAATATGGTACAGGTCACTGGATACCTAAAATTTTGACCAGAGAGCACATTCCTATGTATTATGGGAGACAGTTCCTAAACTCTGGCTCGCATATGCCTAAAGAAGCATTTACTTCTTGCCCAGTGGGTTCAAGCAGCATGTCATTAACATGATGAATCAATAGTACATCCTTTGGAATAGTGACATGAAGATGTTCCCAAATAAAAAGTTGTAATAAAGGTATAAATCAATATGTATTTCTGAGAAAAGCAGGAAATCACTCACTAACTTCCAGGTGAAAGCAGATGGTTTCTAGTAGTCTTTATTAGCACATATAAAAATATTGGTCATGTCACCAGCTTAATATAGTTGCCCAAAGATGCATTAAATTCAATAAAAAAATCACATTTAGAATAGGCTACAAATGGACTTTTTTGTACATCACTTGATTAAATGTATAATAATTAATCATGAAACTGGCCTTGAAGATGCATGTATGTTTTCCTAGCAGTCAGGAAACTGAGGCAAGAAGCTTGTCAGCTTTAATTCAGTCTGTTACATGGTGACACCCTTTCTGTGAACTTTTCCTACACTTCATGATCTATCTCTTCTATGCATAATTCAAAGGGGCACTTTTCAAAGCTTCCATTTCTGTTCAACCAGGCTGTGTGCCTGGGCACACTACTCATCATTAGATCCAGATGTTAGAAGCAAAACTAGGAAGGGGTAGAGAAAAGCAAGAACATCTGGAAACCGTCAGGGATATCTTAACTATATCTAGTCTTTAATTTCTTCAGAGCAATGACTCTGTGTCAGTGCTAACTGTCAAGCCCATTTAAGGACTTCTAAACAGTAATAACCTTAGCAACAGTGAAAAAATGGTACTAAAACTCATAATTCCCAGCCTGAAGCAATTGGACAACAGAACAATTTTACATAAAAACAGTAATACAAGGGAATATGTTTGAAAAAGACAAGACAGTCCACTGAGGAGGCTAACCAGTCAGTAAATAAGATCAGGTAAATGTAGTTTCTTAGACACTATACAGAGATTACCTAGGGAAGAGTCATTTGTTCTGCCAAAAGCAGATGAAAGTTTAGAGAAAATGATGTTTGACAGATGTTCATAGCACCTGAGAGTATGAAGATTACTGTTGGATTTTTAGGGGAAATGTTGGTAATTGAAAGCATTAAAGGATTGTATAAATAGAAAAAGTATAGTCAGGAGGTTGGTTGGTTAATGCAAAGTTATTTGTTATAAACAACTGTGGAAAAATACAATGGAACCCAGCAGCTTTGATCTAGGAAATTTCTTTTCAGTTTTTGTAAAGACACTAAAAGATGACATAGTATACAGGTGGCATAAGAGGTTACTGAAGAAGCAAAGCATTTGAGTAGAGAAAATAAAACAAGATAATATAAGAAAGCATGAGATGTAAGTCAAACTTGTAAGATGATCACAAGTCTAGTTAAATTATGGATCTGTTTGTCACACAAAGATGTCTTTCTTTTTTCAGTGGCTTTGTACACTGAATGAAATGAAAACCAACATTAGTGCTTTTAGGTACGAGTGATGAGATGAAGGCGTGCTTGAGACTGAGGTAAAAAGTGATAAAAGTGGTTGTCTCAATAAATGAAGATCTGAACTAATTCAATGAAGCAAAGTTGTATTTTCAGAAGTGCTAGACTATTCCTTAAGACTTGTGAGTCTAAGTGTAAATTGAAAACAAACACTGTGTGTTCCTCTCATGTCAACTGTTTTCATACCAGAAGCAACTGGCTTTCATCTTAAACTGAGGTACTCCTCTAATTTCATATCTATTTGTTTTCTGTTCTGTTTTTATAACTATTTATTTTTTGTTCTTTGATAAGTATGTATTGCATGATATACATATTCCTTCCAGATGCTCTTGCCCGCTCTTTTTCTACCTTCCTCCCTCTTATCAGCCTCCTTTAGACCTCTACTTCATGTCATATGTATGAATAAGATTTAATGTATCTATATACAATCTAGGAATCACAAATGAGAAAAAACATAAAGTATTTGTTTAAGACTGGTTTAATTGTCTTAGCATGATAATCTCTAGTTAGCACCATTCCTGTAAATGATGCAACTTTACTCCTCTTTATGGTTAAAAAAATCATTGTATATGTATGCCTCATATTCTTTGTCACGTCTCTTCATGGCTCTCTAAACTGATCTCACAACGGTCTGTTGTGAATAGTGCTACAATAAGTAACTAATGTCTCTATGATATGTTTACTTCAAACCCTTTAGGTAAGTACTTAGGAGTGGTATGCATGTTCAAGATTTGGTGGTTGGCTCTACTTACTTCTTTCCCCAGAAGTTTGTAAATATTTCTGTTTCCTTTTGCTCACATCCAAACCAACATGTTTTACTATTTATTTTACAATGACTGTTATTCTTACTGAGGTAAGAATTTGGCTTTGATTTGAAATTTTGTGGTGGTTAGAGAAGTTGAACACTTTTCCTGTGTTGATTGGCCAGCTGTATTTCACCTACTGAGAATGGTCTGTTATGGCAGTTAGGCTGCATTGCTATGGATAAATTCATGACCAAGGGCTTAAGGAAACAAGTGTATTTTTATATTTTGGCTTATACTTCTTGGTTATAGTTCCTTGCCAGCTTGGCAAGAAAGCTGATAACAATGGCAGGAGAGCTCATAATAACACCAGGAACCCAGTGAACTGGCCACACTACATCCACAAGACCACTGGGGGGAAAGGGACAATTTTCATTTGTCAGACCACTATGCCTGGCCAAATGTACAGAAGGATGTCAACCTTCTCAACCAGTTCCCTTCATCTTATTTACTTACCTAAAAAGTAGTTCTGCCCACCAAGAGGTAGGTCTGCTCCATTAATTAGAAAATTGCAGGCTTGCTCAGTGCTTAATTACTAATTTCTCATAACTGTGTGCAGAGCTCAGTGCTTTCAGTAGTCACATTGTTGTTCACTTTATTAAATACTTCATTAAGTGCTTTCTTTGCTGCACAGAAGCTTTTTTATTCAATGAGACTCCCTTTGTCAATTTTGGTCCTAGTTCCTGAATTAGTAGTGTTCTATTTGAAAATTCTTTGCCTCTCTAACAGTTTCAGAGCTTTTGGTCTTACATTAAGTTGTTCAATTTATTTAAAGTTGACTTTTGTGAAAGGTAAGAGATAGGGATTTAGCTTAATTTTTCTATGTGCAGAGATGTTCAATTATCATGGCACTATTAGGTGAAAAGACTTTTTTTAATTTTTATTTTTCCCTGTTACCTCCCTTTGTGGATCCAGCCTGCTCTCTCCTGCCCTCCTGTTCATAAGCTTGTATGGGTCCTGGGGTTTCCTCTGCATTATCTGCTCTAGTGGAATTTCAGGCCTCTGTAGCAAAAGGCCCTTCCTTGGGCAAACCACTGATATGGGAACTCCCCTACACCTGCCCGACCCCTTTCCCCTAAGTATCCTACTATTTATTTTGAGATTCACACTAATCTGTGGGGGCATGTTGGTATTTCAGTCATTGTGAAGGTTTGATAAGGTCATATCTCATGGCAGTGAGTTCCTGACTGCAGCAGTCTTTAGTGGATCCTCATTTTCACAGTCTTTATCCTACAAATCCATGAACACTGTAGCTAAGATTTTGAAAACAATGTTAAATGGAAGTGGTTAGAATGGTCAGTGTTACCTAGCTCCTGATGTAAGTGTGAGTGCTTCAAGTGTTTCGCCATTTAGAATATTTGCTACAGTTTTGCATAAGGTCTCTATTTTATTGAGATTTGTTACTTCTATCCCTACTGTCTCCAGGACTTTTTAAATGAGGGGGTGTTGAGTTTTGTCAAAACTTTTTTCTGAATTCATTGAGAGGATTATGTATTTATTTTCTTTCAGTCTGTTAATTTCATAAAATATGCTTATTGGTTTTCATTTGGTGAACCATCCTGTGTTTCTAGGATAAACCTGATTTGGTCTTGGTTAATGATCTTATTGATAAGATTTTTGATTCAATGTCCAAGCATTTTCATTAGTGATGAATCATATGTGTATTGAAATTTTTACATTTCTTTTTATTATCCCATTTAGAGGTGTTATTTTAATCTTGTGTGCCTATGTTCAGATATTGACCTGTTGACTTCTCTATTGACGAGAGTAGGGTGGTGAAAACGCCTGCTATTATCGTCTTTGATTTTATTTGTTGCTTTACCTTACACAGTGTTTTTATTTTTAATGAGTTTGGGAGTTCCTATATTGGATCCATATATGTTTAAAATTGTTAGGTCTTCTTGATGGGTTATTTCCTTAACTAATATGCAGTCTCTTGTGATTTGTTTTGGTTTGTTGTTAATTTTGTTGTATGTTGAATGCTTATTCCTGCTTGTTTCCTGATTCCATTTCCTTGGGGGTACCTTTAATCATCCTTTTACTCTAGTAATGCTTATCTCTCATCATGAAAGTGTTTTTTGGAGACAGAAGGCTAATCGGTTTAGCTTTAAATCCATGTTGCTAGTCTGTATCTCTTTATTTCAAAGTTGAGTCAATTGAGAAACATTTATTGACTTTAGTTATTTTGTTGACTTCGTGGTATATCAATATTTGCTCAGTGTTTGTCCTTGGCTAATTTTTCCCTAGGTCCTCTTGTGTGTGTTTGTCCTTTTCTTCAGTCTTGAGTATTTCTTCTAGTATCCTCTCATGTCCTGGTGTCATAAACACAACAATTTACCATCTAATTATGACCGATAATTTTGCTGAATGCAGTAGTCTGAGTTGGCATTTATATTTTTTCATAACTTGAAGTATGTCTCTCCAACTTCTTCCGATCTTTACTGTTTCTGTTGATAAGTTAGCTGTTGTTTTGATAGACTTGCCTTTATATGTGACTGGTTTCTTCTCTCATGAATATTATTTCTTTGTTCGTACCTGTGCTTTGACTGTTATGTGTTGTAGATATTTTTATTGCAGTCTTATATATTTGGTGTTTTGTTTGCCTTTTGCACTTGGATGGGAACCTCTTTCTTTACACGTGAGGAATTTTCAGCTATAGTGTCATAGAAAATGTGCTCAGTTTGAAAATGTGCTTCTTGAGGTTTTTGACCCAGGATTGCTTATTTCCATAAATATGACTCTTTAATTGGGTTACACAACTGCTCCACGCTTTTTTATGTATTTTTTTTAATCTAGGAGCTTCTTTGATTGAATTACCCAGTTCTTAATCTGTTCTGTTGGTGAGTCTTTCTACTAATTTTTTATTATATTTATTGTGGTTTTTGTTCCAAGTTTAAGTTTTTTTTCCCAAAAATTATGTATTTACTTTTTTTCCCTCTATTGTCTTCTTAATTTTGGTTAGTTATTTATTATCTTTCTATACCATTTTGGGTTGAGTTTTAGAGGGAACTTTTTCCCCTGTGTGTTTGTGTGTGTGTGTATGTGTGTGTGTGTGTGTGTGTGTGTGTGTATGTGTGTGTGTGTGTGTGTGTGTGTGTGTAAGTAACTTGTGCTTTTACACCATGAGTTGGATATTTTGAGTTAGTTCTATTTATTTGCTTTCTTTAGATTATGTTTTTTGATATCTTGTGTCAGCTGGGATTGTCAGCCTCTGTTAGACTTTGGGACTACGTCCGTGGATTTGGATGTGTTGTAGTTGTTTAAGAATCAGTCTATGGCAGATAGATGGTAACCATCCTGCAAATGGGAGACTGACCCCCCTCCTCACCATGGTCTCCTACTCTTATTCCATCTACCTTTGAATCTACTCATAGTAAGACTCTATTTTAACAGCCTCTTATTTCTGGCTAGGAGGAGGCATCTAATACCCATCAGGATGGAGTCAAGGGTGATGCAGGAACAGCAAAACTAAACAAACAAAACAAAACAAAACAAAAAAACCATAATTCAGAACATCGGAGACCCTACATTACCTGGAACCAGGCCAGCCTAATCTCTCCCCATCCTAAAGCTCAGGGAAATTTGCAGAAGAGGGGGTGGTAAGATTGTAAGAGCCTAAAGATGGGGAGGACCAATGATATGCAAGATACTCCATACAAGTTAGGGCCGAAGTAACCATAACAGGACTTTGCATGACCTGCGCAATGAGTGGCATAGTATTGACCCCCAAAGTCTAGCATGGATCACAGGTACTAAGATCTTTAGAAGCAAGGGATTAACAGCCACAGTAGTATCCTGTATTAAAAGGGAACACAAAAAAGGGCTCTAGGCAATGCTACTGAGTCCTTACACCTCATCAGAGAGGAAGATCCAGAGGGAAATTTGACATTTACACTAAAGGATGTTCCAGGGAGGGGGGAAAGGAAGAGGAAAAGGGGGAGGGAGCAAGGGAGTCCGGGGAAAGGTGGAGGGAAGGAGAGGACTGGGGTATTTATTAAGTTTGTATGAATGGAAAAATAAATAAATAAATAAATAAATAAATAAATAAATAAATAAATAAAAAACAGAATCAGTCTAAGATATAGGGTATTGTTTAGTGAGTGTGGAGGCTGAAGTGGACCTAAGTGAAGCATGAAGTGAGTCATGCTTTTGTGTAAGACAGTCTATGATCTGATTTTTGGTTGATAGAAATACTATTGGGAGTCAGATCTAGTAAAGTTGGACTATAGTATCAGAAAAGTTTTGAAAATAATATGGAGTATACAATATATCCAGAAGTGGAATGCTAAAATTATTAAAGGTCTTGAGTTTTGTTCAGGGATAAATTTTTGTGGGTATATCTTGTGATGCAGTCATCCTATGTTGTGTGATGAGGTTTTCAGGATCCTATGTTGGCCATCTCTATTGCTGTCCTGCAGAATCTGTTGGTAGGGCAGCAACAAAGATATGTAGTGTTTGTTGTTGGTGTTGATTCTTTTTACTTAGAGGGCATGTGGAAAAGACTGAATGAAATACAGATGTTTTTTGGCTGGGCAGAAAGGCCTGGGACTCAGGAGGTCCCATAAGTGTTTAGGAAGCTTGACAGATGCCCAAGCTTAGGGCAGGACCAACTGTGTTCCCATGTTCAGCAAATGTTGTGGGATAGACAGTGGCTCCAAGGACCAAGTAGAAAGGTCCAAGCTTAGGGCAGGACCATCTGGGGTTCCATGCATGTTCATAAGGTCAGACAGAGTTTTCTCAGGTGGAGGGTCTGTGAGGAGAAAGTGGTACAGGAGAAGTGTTAAGATTTTGTGTGAAACAAGATGTTTGCTCAAGACCATTGGCTGTCTCTGAGTGATATTAAATGGGACATGAAACCACCAATATGGTGAGTCAGGTGATCAGTCCTAGGCCAGCATGGTGTTTCTAAGTACTAAAGGAAAAGGCAAGGGTCACCTTCCACTGGGGAAGGGAGGATATCAGAAGTGTGTGTGTGAGTGCACATGAGGTGACAAAAAGTCAACTTTGTAATGTGTTTGCTTTCAGGAAATGTAGAATGTGTAGATCTTCTCAGTGTTTTGTTGAGAATTTCATTTTGATACATAAAATTTTCTAAATAAGTGAGCAGAGCAAAGAATGTAGTGGTCATGCAATACAAATTAATTTTAAGAAATAGAAATAATGACATTATGCTTCATGTATTTGCTTCTTTTATGTTGTTTGAAAAGTATATTTATTATAAACACCTTATTTCTATAATCTGTATTAACTCTTTTTCTGTCAATGAACACTTTCCAAAATATGATCTATCTTAGTATACCTGGAGGCACCCAACTACACAGCATGTCCCAAACATCCTATTTTCTAGCAAGACAGACTTTCTTTCTTTCCCTGAGTGCCAAGGTTTTTTCTCTTTACTAATGACATTCTTTCTACTTTGGGTTCTTTTCCCCTTTCAAAGTTTATATGATTTAAGGCACAGATTAAACACCACTTTTATATGTACTATCCCTGTACATTTTACTCCCCTGACTTCACAAATACATGAAGAGAACCAGGATAGATGAGTTTTAGATGTTTACTTCTTCTCTTGTTCTAATCCACAAATACTCTGCATATTTTAAATCCTGATGGAGTAAAAACTATGTTAATAAGTACTGTATCCTACTTCACCTGCACTTATCTCTCAGTACCTAATCAATAACAAGTCTTTTAAGTAGGTTTGCTGAGTGGTGAGTGAATTGGTTGATTGCTATGGTTGAATGTACACATTAACATATCTATTCTATAGCTATAATGATGAAAATCTATCAAACTAATCCAATCATCTTCCTGAAAGCATGTCTTTGGCAATGCTTTCTGACAGATCTGTGCTACTCCAACCAATGAAATCAAGTAAAATATGCAAATATTAGAAACCACCACCTTCACTTTCTACACTATGCTAGTAAATTTCTATTTATGGCTATAGATCCATTTTCCATTTTTTCTTGCCATACTCTAAAATCTTAAAATATAACCACTAGGAATTGACTCACTTGGGCTTGTTTTCTCCCTTCTCAGTTTTTATCAGGTTTAGCTAATGGCAGGCACTAAGAGAACCTTAGAGAATAAGGGATAGGAATACTGATTGCTGAGTAGTTGCTGTAATGCTTTATCTAGGCTCACAGCTGCTATGGACAGAATGTTTTATAAGAATTAGTTTGCTACTGCTTCAACAACAAATTACTACAAAATAATAGCTTAACACAACCCAGATCTGTTATTTTATAGTTTCTAAGGTAAGATCTCAAGGAACAAAATTTGAAGTGTTGATAGGGCTCCATTCCATACTAATTGAATCAGAGGAAAATCTACATTCTTGCCATTTCCAGATTCTAGGGTTTCCAACATTTCTTTGATAATGACGCCTTCCTCCATCTTCAATATCACTTCTCTGTGACACCCTCCTACATCACATTTCTTTTTGAAAACAGCAGAGAAACTTTCTATCTTTAAGGACTTTTGTGTTGGATTACATTGGCCATTGGTATAATTCAGAGTAATGATCCTGCTAAGACTGTTGATTTTAATCATGAAATTCTTTTTTGACATTTCAGGTAACATATTCATAGATTCTGAGGACTAGAGCAAACACATCTTTTAAAAGTCTTTATTCTTTCTCCTGTACATGGGTGTATGTTTGTCAGATACAGTTAATGTTCTTGACTGTTCTTTTTACTTGACCTTAGTGATACAGAAGTGGCAACTGTTTCTTGAAATTGCTACTATATGAGTCCTCAACATTCTGTTTTGATTCTCTGGGGGCTCAACCAATATCTTCAACTCTACAGTTTCTTTAGTAATTTATTTTCAGCTAACCCTTTGAGCATGGCATACGATTTTTGTTAGGACTTGACAATGCATAAAACACAATGCTTACCACCTTCACAGATGAAATCGTATGCTTGGGATTCTACTGTAGTTCCTGCAAACATTATTTGTTTTCTGAATTTTTTGTTAGAGGATGACTTCACCTAAGTAAAAAATTGCACAATGTGGACAAAAGAGCATCACTTCTACCCAACAGTGTTTCCTTGTGAATCTGCATGGGCAAATAGTTGAAATGGGTATTCATACTTGGAAAATGTAAATAGCAAGCTCTGTTATTAAAAAGTATTTATAGATGTCTAATTCTTTCTCCACAACAGGAAGAATAGAGGACTTAGGCTTCTGCCAAAGAATCAAATCACTCCAAAACATCACAACACTTCAAAGACTCACTCCAAACCATATCCATTTCTTAATGACTAACAATATTTACTTTGATAAGAAAAAGCCTGGGTTTGAGTCTCACCTCCATAACTTTGATACATTATTTAGTACCTCCAAACTTCATTTTTTCTGAACCTGGGAAGATCACGTTTTCAAGGTTGCTAACCAAATGAAATGGGCTACATGTATCTTCACATTGTTATCTAGAACTTGGTAAGTTTAATGACTTTGCATGACCTGAGCAATGAACAACATATCATTGAACCCCCAAAGTCTAAAATGGATCATAGGCACTATGATCCTTAGAGGCAAGGGATTAACAGCCACAACAGTGTTCCTATAGTAAAGGGAACACAAAAAAAGAGTTCTAGACAATGCTACTGAGTTCTTACACCTCATCAAAGACCCAGAGGGAAGTATGACATGCACTAAAGGATGCTCTAGGAATGGGAGGGAGGGGGCACTGGGAGAAAGGAAGGGAAGGGGAAAAGGAAGGTGAAAAGGGGTAGAGAGCAAGGGGATCTAGGGAGGGGTGGAGGGAGGGAGGGGAATGGGGTACTTATCAGCATTGTATGAGTGGAAGAAATTAAAAAAAGGAATAAAAAAGAAGCTATGACTAATAATATTAAATTTTACCCATTCTCCAAGGTAAAGGTAAAATTTTCATCTCCAGAAATCCTTCCTAGATTTCTACTCACTTCAAAGATTCTCTTTTCCTTTAAATTATTATGATCTTCGTGACTAATACAATAACTATTTAGTGTTATTTTATGGTGATGATTAAATTCTTCTGCAGAGTAAAAGCTATGATTTTTGCTGCTCTGGCATCTCCTTCTATGACAAACCTAATAGTAGGTACAGAACAGACAAGAAACATTTGTCAATTTACAGTGTTCCAGATGGATTGCTTTCATGAAGAATATAATTTCTCAGTCATTCTTCCAGTTTCACTGGCATCATGTGTCACTGTGAAATCAGAAAAGAAAGTCATGTACCATCTATTTGGTCAAGGAAATGTACTCTTTCCCTTCCTTAATAAATTCATATTCTTATCTTGCAATTTTCTCAGCTGTGGAAGGTGTTCTTACTTGTAAATTCTCTGCTGTAACATCAATGCTCATGTCAGGATATATGCTACAAATTTAAATTCAGGAAAAATGACATCTTCTACAATCCTGGTATTAATCAAGATAATCCAAGTTATTCAAAAGGAACAAGTCACATGTCACTGCTTAACAACTGAATAGATGTCACTGCTCAACAACTGAAATTAACAAAAGCCTTTCTTCTCCTTACTGAGAAATCTGTTGCAGATTCAGGTTCTCACATAGTACAATAATGCCTCAGTCAACCCTTCCTCAATTCAAGTTGAGTCAGGATCTTCTTGCCTCTAGTCATATTGTCTACCCTTTAGGTTGTGATATGAAAAGACAATTTAGGAGTCTTCTAAATTTGTATTTAAATCATTAATCCAAAGTTGACATATGTCACTTCTGTTTGCATCCCAATGTACAGAACAAGAATCATACATTACTGTGTAGTATAATATACATATAGTTTGGAAAGATAGAAAACTCATACAGGTAAGAGGTTAACTGCCTATCCTACTTCTTTTTTTAATGATTTTCTTTTTTATTATTATCATTTATTCATTCAATTGTATGTGTGTGTGTGCTTGTGTGTATGTACAGAATCACAGGCGAATTCAGGAACCACCATGGACGCCTCCACTTCTTCCTTGTTTACTCTGCTGGGGATTCATAGGCTCCGCCCTACCAGGACCAGAAACGCAGGCCGCCCACGCTTCCTCCCGGCATCTATATGTGGGGTCTAGGATCTGAACTCAGGACTTTCCGCTTGCAAGGCAGAGGCTTAACCCCTGAGCCACCTCTCCAGCCTCCTATCTTACTTCTTAAGATACAAATAATTTTCTTATATGGTAATCTTTTCTTTACTTATACCATGAACACCTTAAAGCCTGAAATTTAAATCAAATGATTTCTAATTCTATCTCCAGTGTTGTGTCAGTACAGTCTCTGACACACTATGCAAACATATTTATTAGCTGTACTCTTTTTATTTGCTAGATGATTATTATTAAACATTTACCAAGTGCCTAGCATTGCTAGAGATGATGGAGGTATAACTCTAAACTACATACAGTTATGAACCTAAAATTTAGTGTGAAAGAATAAAAAAAAATCAGACAACATTTCTAGCAAGGTACCTCTGAATGAGTATTATGTAGAAAACTTAGCTAGGAAAGAGGTTGTTAAGCAAATATGTGACAGCAATAGGGACAGATAATGACTTTGTGGATCCCAGTCTGACCAAGGAGACCAGAGTTTCCAGTGCTGACATTTGTAAACAAGGATAAGAAATAACACAAATATTGGTGGTGTCAAGGATGATGTTGGGGGTGTCTGGAGTGAGTTTTGGGTGGTAACACTGAAGAAGCAAGAGATTTGACAAGATCACAGTTTCAGAGTTTCTTTTCACTATACGCACTGGTATAAAGGCTGGGAGGTGGCAGTGGAGGCATGGGAAGCACCAAGAGGCCATCTCAGCCACAGTGTGTAACAAATTCAATTGGTTGTCTCTGCCACACATTTCAAGGCATGTTTTTATCGTCTCTTCTTTCTTTCACTCAAATAAAAAAGCTTAATAGTACCTATAGAGTCCATTAAAAGTTTTTTTCCCTTAATGCTATTCTGCTCCCTCATGTACTCTCTTCACCCTAGTGTGAAATTTCTTTCTTATGGATGGCTGGGATAAGCATTTTAAAAAATATGTGATTTAAAGACTTCTTTGAAAAATGCTCCTGCTGCGTTCATGTACTTTTAATTTTTATTTCATGTTTTTATGCTCTCTATCCACTCACCTAATCATCTAGACTGTGATTCCCATGAAGGTCACATTGATATTTGTCTCTTGGGGCTGGAGAGATGTGGCTTCAGTTATCTATGACATATAGGTGATCTTTGCTCAGTTTCTAATAAATATATAATTTTCATTAAAAGAACAAATATTCAGAACTTCCAATCTTCATTTATTAACACCTATACTATTTAAAACTTCCTCAAAATGAAAAGTAAAGAGTAGGGTATCAGCAACTCAAGCTCCTGTCATCCTCTTCTGAAAGATTTTATCCATTATTTTCACTCTTATTAGTTTTATTCTGGAATTATATTAGAAATTCTACATCTATTATCTTTTAAATTGCTAAAACCATATACCATAAAGTTCACACAGTCTTAACCGTATTAAATTTGTAATATAGTTATATTAACTGTAAGTACGTTGTGTATAAAACTATCTACACTCCTTCATCCTTCAAGATTAACACTCTAAATCAGCTAAACAACAATTTCACTCCCTCTTGCCCTTATAACAATGATTCTACTTCCTGCTTCTTAGAGTATCAGTCTTTAAGATATCTTTGATTTTCAGAATGAAGATTCTCACCTTGTATACCAAGAAGTTTCAGTTGGATCATATGTAATTTCTATTTTCAGTCTTCTAAAGAGCCAGTGTTTTATTTTCCCTGGTCGATGTTTCCTTTCATATTCCCACCAACATTTCCCAAGGTTTCCCCACATTTCATTATGTTCTCTTTTAGGAGTAGCAATTATCATAACTGGAATAGATGTTATGTAATTGTACTTCACTAATATTGCTTGATATTGAGAAATTTTCAGTATCTTTATTGTGGAAATGCAATTGTTGAATCCTTTGATCATTGTAAGTTAATTTTTGTTGCTGTTTTCAATTGTAAAACTCATTTATATATTCTGATTATTGAACCCCACTCGTGTGAAAACATTTTTCCCATTTTTTTTATTTTTTAAATCAACTTAATTCTATTTTATTTTTCTCTCACATTTTATTTTTTTCCTAATCATACAAGCTCAATAGGCACCTCCATCCTCTCCCTCCCACTTCCCCTTCCCAGTCATCCTCCATTGCACTGTCCCCCACTTCTCCCTTCCTTTCACCCCACCTTTTCCCTCCTCCTCTCCTGGAGCATCCTTTTGTGTGAATGCCAAATCTCCCTCTGCGTCCTCCACCCTAGTGAGGGTTCAGGTCTCAGTGGCATAGTCCGGAGCCCTTTCTTGGACTCCCTGTTAGTATGGGAACTCTATTATGATTGTTTAATCCCTTGCCTCTAAGGATCCTACTACCGGAAGCCTTCTCCCCTGTGATCCATGCTAGACTTTGGCAGGTTGTTGACATGTCAGCCATTGTTCAGGTCAGGCAATCTCCAATTCTGGCTGCTACAACCCTAGCATGTGTGGCGTATCTTGCATATCATTGGTACTTCCCATCTTCAGGCTCTTACAATCTTGCCGCCCCCTCTTCCTCAAGGTTCCCTCAGCTTTAGGATGGGGAGAGATTTGGCTGGTCTGATTCCAGGTGAGTAATGTAGGGTCTTTGGTGTCTTGAATTATGATTTGTTGTTGTTTTCAGTTTTGCTTTTCCTGCACTAGCCTTGGTTGTATCCCGATTGGTATTGAAGGTCACCTCCTAGCCAAAGATAAAAGACTGTTCAAATGAAGATCTTAACATAAGAGGAGACTCAAAGGTAGATGAAGGAATAGGAGTAGGACATAGCAATGGGGAGGGGGGACAGTCATTGTCCCATTTGCCGGATGGTTACTGTCTTATCTATCAGTCCCTATATCCTCCCTGATTGATGATATTAAACCTGTTCAGTCCCAAGTGACCAGGAAGTGACGTGAGAGTGAACTGCACCAGATGTCTCTCTACTTACGCGTAATACTTTACTATGGCCTATTTTCTCTACTGAAGTGTGATCCCCTATCTCCTTTCTTTTGAGGTCCTTGTTCCCCTTCCCTCCTGTTTATAATCCTTTGTGATTATAGTAGGTATTACAGAGATTTACCTTTGAATATGTCATTAAGAGGGTTTGAACTTATTAGGGAATATGTACAGTGTCTAACTTAAGTGTGTTTGGGAAACTTTATTCAATATAATTTTTCCTAATTCCATCCATTTCCCCACAAATTTCATTATTTCATCCTTTTCATGGCTGAATAGTATTCCATTGTATAAATGTACCACATTTTCATTATCCATTTGTCAGCTGTTGGGCATTTGGATTGATTCCATGATTTTGCTATTGTAAATAGTACTGCGGTGAACATAGTTGTGCTTGTGTCACTGTAGTGAATTTCTGCATTATGGGGGATTATTCCCAGTAATGGTATAGTAGGGTCATATGGCATTCAATTTTTAACTTTTTTAGAACTCACCATCCTGATCTCCAGAGTGGTTGTATAACCCTCCATTCCAACCAGCAATATATGAGAGTTCCCTTCTCTCCACATTCTCTCCACCTGGTGGTGTTTGTATTGTGGATTTTTGGCATCCTGACAGGCATGAGATGATATCTCAGGATAATTTTGATTTGCATTTCCCTGATGGTTAGGGATGGGAAGCATTTTTTAAGATCATTTTCTCCCATTCTGAAGATCATCTTTTTATTTTTTCTTCCCATCCTGTAGGTTGCATTTTTCCTCTGTTGTTTTTCTTTTCTATGAGATGTTGTTTGGCCTGATATAGCCACCTTAATTCATTGTCAATTTCATCATCCATTTGCAGTATCAGTGCCTGTAAATCATTGGAAAATCCAATATTTTAAAGTTCTTAAAAAATAAATGTTTCCTTTATATTTTTCAATTTTAAAAAATCTTATGTTTGCAGTTTTAATCCTATTTTAATTAGTGCTGTGCAATATCAATAAAAGTATTATTTTATTCATTTAATATCATTTACCAGAGAAATTGTCCTTTGCCTTTAATATATACACAGCACTTTTGTCTTAGATTATTGGATATGAATCTTTGTATATATGTATTTATTTCTGAGAATTTCATTCTGTTACATTGGTTTACATATGAAACCATGTTTGCTATTATTCCAGTACCATCATGTTTTGAATATGGGCCATTTGCCCTGTTTTAGACTCAAGATATATGAGCTCTCAAGCTCTGTTTGTCTCTCTGTTTTTCATTTCTATGGGGGAAAGAGGTCATTGAGATTTTGACAGATATCACATTGTACATGTAGATCACTTTGGGTAGTCCAGAAAGTTTAGAAATATCAACTTTTCTAATCCATAAATTCAAAACTTTATATTTTCATCTTCTTCAATTTTTTTTATCATTCTTTCAAAGTTTCCAGAGTCTTTTGAGTTTGGTTGCCATTTTGAATGAGATTATTTTCTTAATTTCCTTTCCTTAATGTTTTTTGTCCTGTATACAAATGCAATATATTTTTGTTCAGAATCATAAATATTGGTGAATAATTGAATTCTGGTGTTTTGTGAAATATTATTTTTTTCTTCATGAGAATTTTACTTTTTTACTTTCTCATTTAGTTGCTTTTACTTTCCTTGCCTGACTGCTCTATCCAGGTATTCCATTAATAGAGTTAGTACAAGTAGAATGGTGGGCATCCTTTCCTCATTATTGATCTTAGAAGGATAGCTTTCAGTGTTATCATTTAGCATAATGTACACTGTGGACTTGTCCTACATAGCCTTTAGTGAGTGAGTTAATATTCTTCTGTATGTACTTTGCTAAGTATATTTGTCACGAAAGAGTACTGCACTTTTTCAGATACTTTTCCTGCATCAGTGGCAAAGGTAATGTGGCTTTTAAAATGCTTTATTCCACTAATATATACAAGCAGACTCTACTGATTGGTTCAACATACAAATTTTTTTTCAATTTTATGTTGACATGTGATATACATTCAATGGATATCTTGTTCAATGTTTGAATTTTCATCTTTCCTAGAGGATGAGCAACATGATAATATCTCATAATCCTGGGCAACAGCATTGAGCCATATCTCCTAAGTCAACCATTTAATTACAAAGGTAAATAACAGGTATTTTATACTTCACTCTGTGGCATAAGCACAACATTTAACATGGCAAGGATATTAAGCACATTTTTTGCTTACAGTATTTTCAACTTATGATAATATTTATTATGATGAAAGTCCCTTGTAATATAAAGAACGTTTTTTTTTATCCCATTGATTTCTTTTTTTATTTTCTTTACATCTATGTGGGGTGTATGTATACATGTGTACATGTGTGTTTTTCCATGTTGGTAGGTGTATGTGTATGTGTAGGTGCATATACATGGCTGCACCTGAGTGTGTATGCTTTTGGAGCTACAGAGGTGATTGATATTGGAAATCATCTGCCTTCTCTCTTCCACCTTATTGTCTTAAGCCTGGGTATCCAATTAAACACAGAACATGTCATCAAGGCTAATCTGGCCAGCCAACCTTTCTTAGTGATCCCCAGGCTCTGGTTTCAAGAGCAGAATTAAAGGTAGGATTTCACAATCACCCGGCATTTTTACATAGGATCTTGGAACCCAAGCTCAGGTTCTTTTGCTTGTGAGACAATGACTTTAACTACAAAGCCATATCCCCAGCCCACACTGATTACTTTTCGTATGTGGCAATATTTTAGTATTGTATGTATGTATGTATGTATGTATGTATGTATGTATGTATATGTGTGTGTACACTCCTCTTAATTGTTGAATTTGATTGTTTTAAACTTGAATGATTTTGTATTCTTCTTTCTTTGGTTCTTTTTCTGATTTTATAAAAATAGCATAAAATATATAAAAATACTCTTTGTTCTCTAAATGTTTTGGGGCTTTTGGCCTCTAGGCCTGGACTTTATAGGTGTATATTTTTATTGATTCCATTTTTTTTGCTCATTATGTCTGATCAGAATCTTTTATTTATTTATGATTCATTTATGTTAAGCTGACCCATTTCTTCCAGGTTATCTAATTTGACAGGATATAATTATTCTTATCAGTCTCTCAAGAGCCTTTACTTTTGTAGTGTCAATTTTCATGCTTCGTTTGCTTCTTAAATTTGGATTTTCTCTTTTATGTTATTTGAGTAATTCTTATGCCAGATAATTCAGGTCTTTATATTTCTGTATAGTCAGTTTCTTGAGATTTATTTTTTGCTCTTTGATTGGTACATGTATCTTTTTCTTGGTATTGGTTTGAGGTACTCATGACTGAGATATATACAATTGATAAAATGTACCTTTTCTTTTGGTCCTTGTTATCAAGCTTTATGTACAACAGAAACCATTAATCAACCTACCTAGGATTTTGGACAGCTCTCAAAAGTTTCCTAGGAAACTTTTTTGAATTTTTGAACTTCTTTGAATTTAGGCATGCAATTTCACAAGGAGATTCAACTTTTTTTTATTGAGGAACATTGAGCCTTTTGCTTTCTCCTTCTTCAGTTTAATGTTGTAGGTCCTTTGGTACTGGAACAAGTGGCTTAACATTCTTTTGTTTTCTGCTGCCACCAGTCATCAAAGTCAGGTTATTTTCTTCATATCACCAAACCAAATGAGACAGAAATAAGCCAGCCCTTCAGACAGTTCCAAAGACCAGACTATGGCATCCATATTTAACTCTCTCCTCCATGTGAGAAATCACAAGAGGAGGACTTCTTTCTTAATGCAGAGAGGGGTTCCATCTTCTCCGAGTTAGTACAAACTCTGGTATTTCCAAAATCAGTATCAAAAAATGACAATTTGCCTTAGTCCTTTGAGACAGGCACTCTGTAGCTCAGTCTTTGGGCATCTCTCCTCCAAAGACAATATTGTATATGCATATTCTGCTTTTTCATATTTTTAGTTGTATAGATTAATTATGTATAATAATAGGCTTCATCATGATATTTTCAAACTGTTCATAGTGTATTTCAATCACATTCACTTCTTGTTACTCTTATTGCATCTTCCAAGATTTTTTTTAAATTTTTTATTTATTCAATTGTGTGTATATGCGTGTGTGTGCGCATGTGTGTCTGTGTGTATGTATGTGTGTGTGTAGAACCACGGACGAATTTGGGAACCACCATGAACCGCATCCACCTCCTTGTTTACTCTGCCTCGGGATTCACAGGCTCCACCTTACCAGCACCAGAAATGCAGGCCGCCCCCACTTCCGCCTGGCGTCTAAAAGTGGGGTCTAGGATCTGAACTCAGGATCTTCTGTGTGCAAGGCAGAGGCTTAACCCCTGAGCCACCTCTCCAGCCCCCCTTCCAAGCTTTTTAATACCTTTCTTTTCCAAACCAGCATCCTTCTATATTTTTTTGTGTGTGTGAGAAAATTTATTTATTTATTTTTAATACATTTTTATTATTATTTCAGCTCATACAAACTTAATAGGTACACCAGTTTCCTCCCTCCCTTCTCTTCCCCCCAAACCCCTTGCTTCCCCTCCCCTCACCCCTCCCTTCCCATCCCCCAGTGCATCTCGCCCCAATTCCCAGAGAGTCCTTTCTTGTGCATGCTGGACTCTCCTCTGGAACCTCCTCTCCAATGATGTACAAGGATCCAGTGGCATTTCCCTGAACCCTTTCCCATGTTCCCCTTAAGCATAGGAACACTACTGTGACTGCTAATCCCTTGCCTCCAAGGATCTTGGTGTCTTTAGCAGATGCTAGACTTTGTAAAGTCAGTAGTGTGTTGGACATTGCGCAGGGCATGCAAAGTCCAATTATGATTGCTTTGACCCTAACTTGTGTGGAGTAACTTGCAAATCATTGCTTCTTCCATCCTTTTGCTCTTACAGTCTTACTGCCACCTCTTTCACAAATTTCCCTGAGCTTCAGGACGGGGAGAGATTAGTCTGGCCTAGTTCTAGGTGGTTGATATAGAGTGTCTGAAGTTCTGGATTGTGGTTTGTTGATTTTCTTTTGCCATTTTGCTGCTTCTGCAATGCCCTTCACTCCATCCTTCTGGGTACTGTATGTCACCCCTTGGCCAGAGACAAAAAGCTGTTAAACTAGAGTCTTATTATAAGAGCACATTCAAGGGTAGATGTAATAAAAGTAGGAAACCTCAGTGAGGGAGTGGTCAATCACCCATTTGCAAAATGGTTACTTTTATCTGCCAGACTATATGCCCTCCCCTTCTGGTGAGATCATATCCCCTTAGTTGTAAATGATCAGGAACGAACGTCTGTGAACTTAACCAGGTGTCACATTACTTACTTGCAGTCCTTGATGGAGGCCTATTTTCTCTACTGTAACATGGTCACTTAACTCCTTGTTTCTGGTGTGGCACTCCAACCCATCCCTCCTGTTCATAATCCTTGCAATTACTGTAGGTAATACATAGATTTACCTATGAGTGACTCAAGGTGGGCTGGTTGGGTTTGGTACTAGGAGCCACCTATTAGGGAGTACATATGGTGCTTAATTTTCTGGGTTTGGGATACTTCACTTAATATAATTGTTTCTAATGACATCCATTTCCTGGAAAATTCCAGTAATTCATCCTTTTTGATGGCTGAGTAGTACTCCATTGTATAGATGTACAACACTTTCCTTATCCACTCGTCAACTGTTGGACATTTGGGTTGATTCAATGACTTTGCTATTGTAAACAGTGCTGCTATGAACATGGTCGTGCTTGTACTATCTAGGTGAACCTCTGCTTTATGGGGGGTTACTCCCAAAAGTGGAATAGCAGGGTCATATGGCATTTCAATCTTTAATTTCTTTAAGAATCTCCAGACGGCTTGCCAGAGTGGCTGTATGAGCCTGCATTCCCACCAGCAATGTAGGAGAGTTCCCCTCTCTCCACATCCTCTCCAGCATTTGTTGTTCTTTGTATTGTGGCTTTTTGCCATCCTGACCAGGGTGAGATGATATCTCAGGGAATTTTTATTTGCATTTCCGTGATGTCTAAAGAAGTGGAACATTTTTGAAGATATTTGATAGACATTTTAATTTCATCCCTGGTAAAATTTCTGTTAAGTTCCAGGGCCTATTTTTAAATTGGGCCATTGGTTTCCTTGGTGTTTAGTTTTCTAAGTTCTTTGTGCACTCTGGACAGCAGAGTTCTGTCAGATATGTGGTTAGTGAAGATTTTCTCCCATTCTGTGGGTTGCCTTTGAGCTCGTGTTACAATCTCTTTATCTGAACAGAAGCTCTTTAATTTCACAAGATCCCAACTTTTCAGAGTTGGTAGCAGTGACTGTGCCATTGGATGTCTGTTTAGGAAATGTTGGCCTACCCCAATCAGCTCGAGGGAGTTCCCTATCCTTTCAACTATGGTTTTTTTAGTGTCTGGCCTTATATCAAGGTCCTTGATCCATTTGAAATTAAGTATTGTACATGGTGACAAGTACGGGTCCAGTTTTAATCTTCTGCATGTGGAGATCCAGTTTTGCCAGCACCATTTTTTGAAGGTGCTGTTCTTTTTCCATTGGATTCTTTGGGCCCCTTTGTCAAAGACCAAATGGCTGTAATTTTGTGGGCTTATATCTGGGTCTCCAATCCTTATCCATTGGTCTGTGTGTCTATTTTGGAGCCAGTACCAAGGCTGTCTTTATAACTATGGATTTGTACTATAGACTTAGGTTTGGTATGGTAATACCTCCAGCAGTGTTTTTGTTATTCAGGATTGTCTTTGTTATCCTGGGTCTTTTGTGCCTCCATATGAATTTTGAGATTGTTGGGCCAACTTCTTTAAAGAATTGCTTTGGGATTTTAATTGGTATAGCATTGAATTTGTATATTGCCTTTGGTAGGATGGTCATTTTTATGGTGTTGATTCTGCCAATCCAGGAACATGGGAAGTCTTTCCACCTTCTGGTGTCTTCTGCTATTTCTTTCTTTAGGGTTTTGAAGTTTTCATTGTAAAGGTCTCTTACCTCCTTGGTTAGGTTTATACCAAGGTATTTCATTTTTTTAGGGGCTATAGTAAATGGGATTGTTTCTCTCAAGGCTTTTTCACTTCTTCCATTCTGGGCATATAGGAAGGCCTCTGATTTTTGCACATTTATTTTGTATCCTGCCAACCTACTGAACTTCTCACTTAGTTCCAGGAGCTTCCTGGTGGAGTTTTTGGGATCCCTCAGGTATAAGATCATGTCATCTGCAAATAGGGATAGCTTGACTTCTTCCTTGCCTATTTGAATCCCTCTTATGTCCCTTTCTTGTCTTATGGCTTCAGCTAAGAATTCAAGTACAATATTGAATAGAAGTGGTGAGATTGGCAACCTTGTCTAGTTCCTGATCAAAGTGGGAATGCTTCCAATTGTTCCCTATTAAGCATAATTCTTGCTGTGGGCTTGTTGTATACAGCTTTTAATATATTGATAAAGGTTCCTTCCATTCCTACTCTCTCTAGCGTTTTGATCATAAAAGGCTGTTGGATCTTGTCAAAAGCTTTTTCTGCATCTATCGAGAATATCATGTGGTCTTGGACTTTGGACTGGTTTGCATGATGAATTACATTTATTGATTTGTGTATGTTGAACCACCCTTGTGTGCAGGGGATGAAGCCTACTTCGTCCCCGTGAATGATCTTTTTCATATGTTTTTGAATCTGATTTGCTAAGACTTTGTTGAGAATCTTTGCATCTGTGTTCATCAGAGAGATTGGCCTATAGTTTTCTTTTTTAAGTGAATCTTTATTAGGTTTTGTGATTAAAACGATATTAGCTTTATAGAAGGAATTTGGTAGTGTTCCTTCCTTTGCTATTTGATGGAACATTTTAAGGAGTATTGGTGTTATTAACTCCTTAAATGTCTGGTAGAATTCTGTGCTGAATCCATGTGGTCCAGGACATTTTTTGGTGGGAAGATTTGAGATTACTTCTTCAATTTCCTTATATGTTATAGGACTATTTAAATAATTCACAATTTCCTGATTCAATTTAGGTAGGTTGTGTTTACTTAGAAATTCATCCATCTCTTGTGTGTTATCAAACTTCACAGAGTATAAGTTTTTGAAATAAGATGTTATAATTATCTGGTTTTCTTGGGTATCAGTAGTGATAACTCCATGTTCATTTCTAATTTTGTTAATTTCGGCTTTCTCTCTCCTCCTTTTGGTTACTTTAGCTAGGGGTGTATCAATCTTATTGATTTTTTCAAAGAACCAGCTTTTTGACTGGTTGATTTTTTCTATTGTTTTCCTAATCTTGATTTCACACATTTCTACCCTTATTTTGCTAATCTCCTCTCTTCTACTACTTTTGGGATCATGTTACTCTAGTTTCTCTAAAGCTTTAAGCTGCATTGTTAAGTTGTTTATTTCTGATGTTTCCATTTTTTTGATGTAGGCACTAAGAGCTATGAACTTACCTCTTAGAACAGCTTTCATTGTGTCCCAGAGATTTTCGTAAGTTGTATTTTCATTATCATTCACTTTCAGGAAATCTTGAATTTCCTTTTTAATTTCTTCCTGAATCCAGTTCTCATTCAGCATCATATTGTTAAGTGTCCAGGAGGTAGTGTATTTTCTCTTGTTTTTTGTGTTGTGGATGTCCAGTTTTAGGCCGTGGTGGTCTGATAGGGCACACGTTAGAATTTCAACTTTTTTGTATATGTGTAGATTTGTTTTGTGGCCCAATATGTGATCAATTTTGGAGAAAGTTCCATGTGCTGCTGAGAAAAATGTGTATTCTTTGGTGCGTGGGTGAAAAGTTCAATGTAAGGTCCATTTCTTTCAGGGTTTGATTAAGTTCCAAAGTGTCTCTGTTAAGCTTTTGACTTGTTGATCTATCCTATGTTGAGAGGGCGGTGTTGAATTCCCCAAGAATTATTGTTTGGGGGTTGATTTCTTGCTTTAGATGCTGTAGGGTTTTCTTAATGAATGTGGAGGGGCCCATATTGGGTGCATATATGGTCAGTATTGTGAAGTCTTCCTGGTGAATTGTACCTGTGAGTAAAATGTAGTATTCATCCATGTCTCTTATAATTTTCTTTGGTTTGAAGTCCACTTTGTCTGATATCATAATTGCTACCCCTGCCTGTATTCTGCTTCCATTAGCTTGTAGAACTCTTGACCAGCCCTTTATTTTTAGGGCATGCCTATCTTTTGTGGTGAGATGGGTTTCCTGCATGCATCAGATTGATGGGTTGTGATTTTTAATCCAAGTTTGTAATCTGTGTCTCTTGATCGGTGAGTTAATTCCATTAATATTTAGTGTTATAATGGAGAAACTATTTATAATTCCAGACATTTATTATGCTTAGTAGTTTTTATAAGTATATTGCTTCGCTTTTAATGGTGTTATACTTGCCTTCTGTTCTCCTGTATATGCCTGTTTTTTTTCTTTAAGCTTGAGTATCATTTCTAGCATTTTTTGAAGGCCTGGTTTGGTGGACATGTATCCCTTCAAGTTTTCTTTGTGTTGGAAGATTTTTCTGTCTCCCTCGATCATGATGGATAGTTTTGCAGGGTAAATCAACCTGGGTTGACATTTTTGCTCATTCAATACTTGAAGTATGTCTCTCCAAGCTCTTCTTGCTTTTACTGTTTCGACTGAGAAGTCATTTGTTATTTTAATAGGTTTATCTTTAAAAGTGACTTGTTTTTTCTCCCTTGATGCTCTCAGCACCAGTTCTTTATCTTGAATGTGGAGTGTTTTAACTATTATTTGCCGTGGCGAGCTTCTTTTTTGGTCATATCTGTTTGGGGTGCAGAATGCCTCTTGCATATGTATGGACCTCTCTTTTTTTAGATGAGGAAAGTTTTCCTTGATGATCATTTGAAAAATTTACGCAGGGGTGGTATTTTGAGATTCTTGCTCTGGTATTCCATGAATACACATGTTAAGCTTCTTCAGGGTGTCCCATATCTCTTGGATATTTCTCTCAAGTATCTTTTTGGCTTTAACCACCTCTTCCATTGAGCTGGTTAGTACTCCCACTTTATCTTCAAGGTCTGAAATTCTGTTTTCTGCTTTGTTAGTTCTGTTGATAAGACTCTCTGTGGAGTTCTGGGTTGAAGGTAACTTGTCTTGTAGCTCAGTTTTAAACTCTGCTTGAGTCTGTTTTAACTGCTCTATGCCAGTTTTTGTTTCTTGCACTGTTTTTCTCAACTCCTCCAAGTGTCTGTTGTGTTCCTCTTCAAAGTGAATAATTTGATTATTTAATTCCTCCCGGATTTCCTCTTTCATAGTATTGAACATGGTAATGATCATATTTTGAAAGTCGTTATCCTGGATCAGGCTTTCATGGCCATTTTCCGTGGGTTTATTTTGGTTGGAGTCTAACATTATGGGATTAATTCCTTCAGTGGGAGATTTGTTTACTTGAGTGTTGTTTCTCATGGATTAGTACTTTGACTTTGGCATTGTCGTTTTAACTCTTAATATCTTCTTTCAATTTCTGCACGTTTTTCACTAAACTGAATTATTTGTCCTGGGGTTCTGGGGGTGGGCAGGAACGGACCTTACCTAGGTCGAGGTGAGTCCAGGCTGGACCGTGAGCGTCCTGGATGGCAGAGTGGGGGAAGGGATGATGGGGCATCAGCGGGGTGCTATTTAACCTGGGGGAGCTGGGGTGGGGCCCGGGCGCAGAGGGCGTGTCCTCCTCCCACACCCTGCTGCGGCTCAGGCTGGATGGTGGTGGGAGCTGGGTCCCTTGGGCTGCCTCCATCCTTCTATTTTCATAGTATTATTTTTCCTGACTCAATGAGCTTTATTATAGTTGTTTACTAGAGCATGGGTGAGAGTTTTTATGCAGGAAGGTATTCATTTTACCAGTGGCTATACAACTGAAGAAAATATCTATACCCCTTCATCAACTCATAACAATATAAATTCTCAAAGAGAGGTTGGACATTCTGAACACCTGCTTCCAGAACAAGGTGCTGACAAGCTGGATCTTGTTAAGATCTTGTGCAGGTAATCACAGCTATTGTGAAATTAAGTGATCAACAGCTATTTCATGCCAGGAAATCACTATTCCACACTTCCCCTCACTTCCTCTGATTCTATCATTCTTTTTGTTCTTTCTTCACAGTGTTAATGGTTTAGCATCCAATTATTATATGCAATTTCTTCCATATTAGAACTTTCTACACTTCAGGGAGGTTCACCAAGGCTCAATAAGTACTAAAGTGAAATATTCTATCCTGGAGGTAGACTCATTAAATCTCAACAAGTTCCTAACACCAACAGATACAATGGAGGTCCCACTTAAGGTGAAGGAAGTTTGTAAAAAAAAAAAAAAAACTGCTCTAGAATAAAACATATTGACCTACTGAGTTGCCTGCCATTCATGAAGAAGCTCTAGGGGCACAATTTTCATGAGTGTCACTTTCGCTTGAGTGAGCTTTTCACTGAAGTAACTATCTTTGACTCCTCTTCGTCCCTGTAAATAACCCATCACCCATATTTCTGTAAGTTTACCCAAGAAACTCGTTCATTCACCATATTGGAATTTGGTATAATCATTACTTTGGTCTGCTGTTTGATATCTTTCTGGGGCAAATAGATACTCGTGAAGTTACACACAAATACCAGTAGTCATTTATTCTCTGTACTTTGACAAGTTATGATTCTCTGCAGTCACTGCTGACCACTGCTCAGCAGGCTCTTCTGATTAAAGCTGACAATAGCTTTGGGCATAAAATAGGCCATTTAATAGTCACTTCATATCTACTAAAAAAAAGCAACAGCTCTTTCCATTAGGAACTTGAAAATCACAGACATCTGATCAGGTTTACAATACCAATAAGTTCCCTCCTCACATCAATTCCCGTAAGAAGGTAATCAGTTATTCCATAATAGACTTTCCACTGTTCTACCAAAGGGTTCAACTTGCCTGAAAGGCTACACGTATGACTGTTGTAACTATAGCAACAATGTTATCCTTGGAGACCTTCTCTGGCCAACAATTTTAAGGTGGTAACACACCAATGTCACTGGGATTATTTATAAACTAAGTTTTCTAGGAATACCTTATTCACCCAAGCATGATACCTCCACTCAAACCTTCATTTTATTTTAATCTTTTTTGTATGTGCATGACTGTATGCATGTTATCATTCATGTAGATACACATATCTATGGGTGACTATGCATATGTGTGGAGGCCCAAATTTGGCGTGAGTTGTCTTTGATTATTCTCCACTTTATTATTAAGACACGTCTCTCAGGTTGAATCCAGAACTTGCCTGTGGATTTGTCTAGCTACTCAGCTTTCACTGTATATTTCCTGTCTTTTCCTCCTAAGTGCTAAGACGACAGACAGCCTTTCTGACTTTTATGTGGGTTTCAGCTCCATACTTCAGCCCTCATCCTTAAGAGACAAGCATCTTACTCACTCAGCCGTGTTGTAAGACCCGTTTTATTTTTCATTAACTTACCAGTGTTAAAACTCCTTTGGACTTTTTCAAACATTGCTATTTGCTTATGTATAGCTCTTCTTCCCCTCCCTGTACCCCTTAAACTTTTCTAAACCAAATTATTCCTTTTTCACTTGACAAAGGCATTCTATTTCCATACAAGTGTCATCTTTTCCCCTTTTATGGGCCACTTTTTGCTTTCCTAAGTTCTACACACTCACTCTGACAGAAATACATATTTATAAAAATTAGGAGCTACAATCATATAAAATTTTCCTTTTTGAACCTGTTAATTCACCTAATATGATATTTTCCAGTTATATACACTTTCCTGTAAATGAAATATTTTTATGGCTGATACAATTCCAATATGTGTATATATCATGTTTTCATTATCTATCTATCAACAGTTGATGGAGATCAACACTGATTCCATTTCCTTATTATTGTGAATAGAACAAAAAGAACATGGATGTAGAACTATGTCTTTAGTGAGAAATAAAGTCCTTTGGGTATACAATTAAGAGTGGTATAGCTGGATCCTATGGTGGCTGTAATTCTAACTTTGGAGAACCTTTAATGCTGATCTAGTGCTGGATATAAAAACTCATACTCCCACAACAGTGAATATGGATTACCATTTCTCCATATTTATGCAAGCAATTGTCATTGTTTTCCTTATACTGGCTATTCTGAACAGGGGTGACAGGAACACTCCACTGTATTCACTGTCGAGAGGGAGAGAAGTTGTGCGTTGAAATTTTTCTCTAGATGAATAGGTGTGCCAACCTGGGGGGAAGAAATCACATGGCTGAAATTAAACACTCCATACATACATTCACTTCATTGCCTTCTGGAGTTTTCATAAAAGCTTTCAGATTATGTATGTGTACTAAGCATTTGTGGAGCTCAAACCTGTGCCATCTTATTGACATATCTTTCTGGCATATTGTGATTTTATCATTTTTTAAATGGTGTGGGAAGTTGTATTCCCAGTCTATACAAAATCAAACAGGCTCTCAGAGGCCAAATGAATCAAAATATATAGCAAAGAAGTGGTTATTGTTTTCTCTCATGTTCTCAAATGTCTGTAGTGTCAGATATGAATTAAATATTTATGTATTTGTGAAATTTGTTCACATATTTAACACATACACAAAAAGTTATAATCCAGAATAAATAAGTTTAGTATCTATTCTCTTCTTATTACATCTTTAGAGAAAATAAAAGATCCTAAGTAAATAAGAATTCTTAAGCTCTTATCTTTTCACACATACTTCAGACACTTGCCCACTGTGTTCATTTATAACTCAATATTAATTTTTCCACTTAATGTCAACTACATATAGAAGATTCTGTTCTTACTAACTTAACTATTAAAGGATATTATTTGTAACTTTATTGTAAACTTTTAGAGCATCTTTAAATTTTGTTGACTTCAATATCCCTGGACTTCTTCAGACAAGAATTAAATAAATGTCGATTTTGACATCACAAGAACTTTGGGAATATCGGGTGGCTGTTATGACTGTGTGTGGAATAGGAATCCAGTAAGTAGATGCCAAGGATCCTAGTAAGGAACAAGACAATCTTTATAATGAGGGAATATTTGATTTATGCTGAGTGCTTGCCTAGCATGGGCAACACATGCAAGGATCCAAAGTCAGATCCTTGGCACTGAAACAACAAGAATAAGAATTATCCAGTCTAAAATTTTACTCATAAAGAGTTTGAAATATCCTTTTCTAACAAATGAAATGACGCAGGGGATGCTGCATACAATTGCATTATGCTAATGGTCCTTAGGACACCTTCATCTAGCTATTTTTCTTACCCCTTCAAATAATGTTTCTCTTGTAGTGACATTTTCAAAAAGTCTTGCAAGATTAGCCAACCTCATATACAAAATGCCCTGTAATTTGTTTTTGATATGATTGAATGAATAAATAGGACTAGAAAATGAGCAGCACTCCGTGCTCCATCATTCCTCCCTGATCACAGACTATACTGCTTTATATCCATTGGCCAAATGAAGCCTGTTCCCCAGACGTGTCAGCTAAAATGAATGTAGGTGTGATTTAGTCAGGAGATAAGGGAAAAAATTTAGTCTTCATCAAATTGTCAAGAATTTGCTCTCATAATTAAAGGTTATTCTGAAGATCTGCATAACTTAAATATCCTTCATGCGTTAATAAAAATGGAGGAAGAATAGAAATAAAACTTGTTATAAGTAATTGTATCAAAATATCACTGGAAAATATGAAAATATCAGGGGAGAAAATAAAGGGGGATGGGACAGAAGAATAAGTAAAAGTTGAGGAATGTTAGTCAAAAACATAAGTGCATAGACAGGCTATGTAAAAGCCTATCACTTCACTTACTAAAAATGTTTTTTAGCTGACCTTGAATGGAAAGTTCATGGATCATTATGATTCTCCCAAAAGTCAAAAATTATCAAATCCAGTTCCCAGTGAAGAGTAAATGATACCACCCTGTGAGCTGTTGGCTAGGGAGCCTCCGGAGCCTCCCAAAACAATATGGGCTATTGGCATTGCTCATGCTTATCCATCGCAGCTAGACAACAAGATACCATATAACCTAGATATAGGACACAGATGTTTCATTGCAGATGACAGATAAGTCATCAGTGATCATACAAGACATAGCATCTGAATGATGCAATATTTTTAATTGCCTGAGTGGATATGCACATTCATATAATAATAATATGAATGTTCTGAGGATTACCAATTACTTCCTGATAGACTCAACTGTCTAGGAGAGAGAATACATGACTGGTACTATAGAAGTAGTTTATAGCCTATGGCTAGAAAGGTCATAAACTATCAGGGAATCTTCTATTAAATGATATCTTGCCAAATGAACATTTAGTTTAAGTGCGTCTCAATGTTTATGTTTATCTCTTTACACTAGTGCAGGCTCTTAGTCTTAGACAGAGAAGCCTCTTTCAACAATGGATCTTGGTCAACATTAAAGATTATAGATAATCAAAATGCTGACAATGTGACTACTAAGCTCTCAAGCCCAGTCAATACATAGATATCACCCCTTCTGAGGTCCAGCAATATCATGCAAGAGGGGATAGATTGTGGATGTTTAAGGATGGGATGGAGCCTGGAGGAGCATTGTTTTCTGGATACGACCTGGCAGTTGCACTAATGAACATATAACAGTTATGATTACCTGCATGAAGCTAGAAGAAAGACAAAAGCAAAGAAAGAAAGAAAGAAAGAGAGAGAGAGAGAAAGAGATAGAGAGAAAGAGAGAGAAAGAAAGAGAGAAAGAGAGAAAGAAAGAGAGAGAGAAAATATAGAAATACAGAAACAAAGAGAAATAAAGAAAGAACAAAGGAAAGAAGGAGGGAGGGAGAGAGTAAAGAATGGAGGGTGGAAGGAATAGAAGAGGAAATATGGACTACTTGGGAGAAAAATAATTGTCAGCAACAGTAGAAGGGCGATATGAGTGTAGTGGGTGTTGAATGTGATCATAGTTTACTATATACAATATGTCATATTGTCAAGCATTAAAAATATATTTAAAAAACTTCCTGTAACCATATCAAACTATGCAGTTTGGTCTGCAGAGTGTTTATATATACCAGATTATCATCTTATTCATTTAACTTATTTATTGGCTTTTATACCTGTTTCAAAGTAATTCCACAAGAGTCATTCTATCCACCAGACTCTACTCTATCCCTCTAAAAATGAAATGAGTAGGTTATTTATCAATGGCAGACTGGATGAGATCTTTTAATGGTAGTTCACAAAGAACAAGGCACAGGAAGGGAGAAACATTAAAAGCAATGTTGAATATCAGCTAGCATTATATGTAAAGTATACAGATCAGATATGTAAAGTATACAGATTAGATGAGAGAGCTGTTGACACCATTAGATTTATGTCTGTGTAGAAGGCTAGGAAAAGGGAAACTGATCAACTTTTCAGATGTCTTTATTATTTTTACAGTGCAGACTAAAAATGTAAAGAGTATATGATACTTTCATATACTCATGAGCTAAGAAGGTTCTTAAAAAGTGAGGGTCAGTCATGACAATGTACTATGATCATAACTTGAGGACAGGAGTGGAAGGGTTGTTTAATCAACATTGACTATGCCAGGCATTTTGACGCAGGTCTATAATCCCAGCATTTGTGATATAGAGGAAGAGGATCTGAATGCAATACCAGCTTAAATTATATGAGATTTATCTCAGAAAACAAATTAAAGAATTAAGACAGAAGTATTTTGGAGGTAGAAAGGCACACTAGAATGCCAGTTTTTGTGTATCTATAGTCAGCTTGAATGAATTCCTGCCTTCTGTCTTCTAGTTATCCAGTTTAAATACTATGTAAAATATACTAAGCCAAAGAGAAGCAATTGAGAAAAGACAAAATATAAATTCTTAAACAAACAAAATTTTGGAATCTAGAGTTGAAAATAGGGAATATTTCATATCTAAAAATAAGGGAGGGTGAACATTGAGTATGAAGAACAAGTGATAATATGGTTTTGTATCCTTACACTAAAATCTTTAAAGTGAATCTCAACTTTTCTAGAAAAAGGACTCAATTTCTTCTCTACCTATCCATAGGTAGTATGACCAAACAAGCAGATTCTAGTCAGTTTTACAACGATCCATATGCTAATCCTTGAACACAGCTATTATATATGGAGCAAACATAGAGACATGGAAACAATACTTGTTTAATCCAATTTTCCTTATGCAAAGTAAATTTTGTTTACACAAAATTGTCACGTATAAGTTTTTAATTCCCTTTTCCTAAAGGAATCCTGCTTCTCTACTCTGAGAAATAAGTGCATGGAAAGTTTCAATTATCATCTTAATCTGCATTAGAGTATTCATAAATGAAAGTAATTTTGAATCGCCCTTGCAGCATAAAACTGAAGGTTGATCCCACCTTCATCCATTATATTTTGTTGCTGCTGTTGCTGTTGATTTTATGCTCCCACATTTTTTCTTAATCATACAAGCTCAATAGGTACCTGCACCCACATCACCCCCATTGCAGTGTCCACCTTCTCCCCTTCTTGTCACCCCCTCCTTCTCTCCTGCTCTCTCAATGCCTCCCTCTTTCTCCCTCCCATCCCCTGGAACATCCCTTTATGTGGGCACAAAACCTCCGAGTCCTCCACCCTAGTGAGGGTTCAGGATTAAGTGGCATAGCCTGTGGCCACTTCTTGGGCTCCCTATTAGCATGGGAACTCTATTAGGACTGTTTAATCCCTTGTTTCTAAGGATCCTACTGCCTGGAGCCTTCTTCCTTGTGATTCATCCTAAAATTTGGGGGGTCGTTGACATGTCAGCCATAGTGCAGGTCAGGCAAAATCTAATTCTGGCTGCTGCAGCCCTAACTTGAGTGGAATATGTTGCATATCACTGGTCCTCCCCATCTTTAGGCTCTTACAATCTTGCCACCCTCTCGTCACAAGGTTCCCTGAGCTTTAGGATGGGAAGAGATTTGGCTGTTCTGATTCCAGGTGAGTAATGTAAGGTCTTTGGTGTTCTGAATTATGCTTTGTTGTTTTCAGTTTTACTATTCCTGCACTACCCTTGGCTGCATCCTGATTGGTATTGAAAGTCATCACTTAACCAAAAATAAAAGACTGTTTAAACAAAGATCTTAATAGAGGAAAGAGATTGTGTAACATCTATCTGCCAATCCCTATATCCTCCGTGATTGGTGTGATCAAACCTTTTCAGTCCTAAGTGAGCAGAAAGGAAGTGAGAGTGAGCTGCACTAGATGTCTTGCTACTTACATGTAATACATGAAGATGGCCTGTTTTCTCTACTGAAGCATGCTCGCTTATCTCCTTTTTTTTTTTTTTTTGAGGTCCTCATTCCCCTTCCCTCCTGTTTAAAGTCCTTTGTAGGTATTACAGAGATTTATCTTTGAATATGTCATTAACTGGGTTTGCAACTAGGATCCACTTATTAGAGATCTAACTTTTCTGCGATTGGGATACTTCAGTCAGTATAATTTTTTCTAATTCCATCAATTTCCTGGCAAATTTCATTAATTTATCATTTTAATGGCTGAGTAGTACTCCATTGTATAAATGTACCACATTTTCATTATCCATTCGTCAACTGTTGGGCATTTGGGTTGATTCCATGATTTTGCTATTGTATTTTTAGAACACGCCATTCTGATCTTCAGAGTGGTTGTATAAGCCTACATTCCAACCAGAATTCCTTTCCTTCCAGAGTTCCTTTCCTTCCACATCCTCTCCAGCATTCAGTGCTGTTTGTATTGTGGATTTTCACCATCCTGACCTAGGTGAGATGATATATCTTAGGGTAGTTTTGATTTGCATTTCCCTGATGGCCTGGGACATGGGGCATTTTCTAAGATATTTGTTAGACATTTTGATTTTGTCACTGAAAAAGTTTCTTTTAGGTTCAGAGGCCCACTTTCTTTTTTTTCCTCATTCTTCTTTTTTTTATTATTATTATTTCTGCTCATATAAACTTAACAGGTACACTGGTCCCTTCCCCCCTCCACCTCTCCCCGACCCCCCTCCCCTCTCCCTTTCCCTCTCCCCTCCCTCACCACCCCCCAGTGCTGCCCCCCCAATCCCCAGAACATCCTTGGCATGCACAGTAAAGTATGCTCAGAGGCCCACTTTCTTTTTTTTTTTTTTTTTTTTTTTTTTTTCGGTGCTGGGGACCGAACCCAGGGCCTCGTGCTTGCTAGGCAAGCGCTCTACCACTGAGCTAAATCCCCAACCCCAAGAGGCCCACTTTCTAATTCAGGTATTTATCCCCTTGGTATTTAGTTTTATAAGTTCTTTGTGCACTCTGTATAATAAAGTTCTATCAAAATCCATAGTAATAAAAGCAGTCTGGTACTGGCTCCAAATCTGTTGTTGTTTTTAATGTTTGATAATTTTAACATGTGTACACTATGTATACATATATATAAAGAATCAAAATTTATGTTTCAAATCTTAGATTGGATATTGAATAATTAAGGTATTGTCATTTTTTAAATTTTCTTTTTATTTTGCCTAGTTGTGCAAGCTCAATGGGTAAGTATCCTTTCCATCCTCATTCCTCCCCTCAATTTCTCCCTCCCTTCCCTTCTTTTCTCTCTCCTTCCTTCTCTCCCTCCCCTCCCTTTCTGTAAGCAACTTGCTCCCTCCTACCCTTCTGTCTGTTGGCTTATATGGGTCTTGGGGTTCCCTCTGGATCATCTGTTCTAGTGGCAGCCTCAGTGGCAGACTGGGAAGACCACCTATCTGACCCCTGAGCCCTAAGGATCCTATTGCTTGACATTATTTCTCCTGAGATCAATGCTAGGGGGCATGTTGATATGTCAGGCATTTGAAGGTTTGATAAGGTCAAGTCTCATTGCAATAAGTTACTGGCTCCAGCAGCCTTATCTTGAGTAAAGTGTCTCTTCAGCAGTGGAGCTCCCCAGCCTTAAGCTCTTACAGTCTTATAGTCACCTCTTCCTCAAGGTTCCCTGAACTTTTGCATTGGGGATATATTTGTCTGGACTGTTCCTTGGTGAACATTATAGGGTCCCCAGTATTCTGCATTCTGATTGTTGTTATCTATTTTGCTGTTCTTGCACTGTACAAGGCTGCATCTTGTCTGGGTTATGAGATCCTCTCATATTCATTGATTAAAGAAAACTGTTAAAATGCCTTTATGTAAGAGGGAAAGGGGAGATAAGCAATAGGGCACAACAGTGAGTGAGTCAACCTCTAGGTAATTTTCTGGCTATCTACTAACCACAACCCCCCCACCTCATGACTCATGACATAGAACACACCTCCAGCACTTTAAAATAGTCGAAACACCAGTGAAGAGGAAGGAAACTGACAGCAAACAGGATCAGATGTCTTGCTGCTTACAGGCTTTCTTGATAATGGCCTTATTTAATCTATTAAACTGTATTCCTTTATCTCCAGTCTCTTGGGGTCTTCTTTCCCCTACCCTCCTACCTATAACCTTTTGCAGTTATAATTGATATTATAGAGAGTTTTCCCTTGAGTATGTCATTATGAGCACTTGGAACTAGGTTCCACTTATAAGGGAAAACGTAAAGTATGATTTTCTATGCTTGGGATATTTTGTTCAGTATGACTTCTTCCAACTCCATCAATTTACCAGCAAATTTCATTAATTAATTTTTTGATGCTTGAATAGTATTTCACCATGTATATATACAACATTTTAATTATCCACATGTTAACTATTGGGCATCTACGTTGATTCCATGACTTTGCTATTGTGAAATGTGCTGCAATGAACATGGATGTGCAAGGGTCACTATAGTAAGAAGAAGCATTTATGGGAAATATTCCCATCAGTGAAATAGCAGGGTCATATGCCATTTCAATTTTGAACATTTTTTTAGAAACCACCATACTGATCTCCAGAGTGATTGTGCAAGTCTGCATTTACACCAGCAATCTATGAGGGTTCCTTTCTCTACATATCCTCTTCAGCATTTGTTGTTGTATGTATTATGTATTTTTGCCATTCTGACCAGGGTAAGATGACTTCCATTCTCTGATGGCTAGAGAAGTGGAAAAATTTTTTAAGGTATTTGTTGTAGATTTTAACTTTGCCCTGGGAATTTTTTTTTTTTAAATTTCCAGCCCATTTTGTAATTGGACTGTTTATCTTCTTGGTATTTTATTTTTTGAGTTCTTTGTGCACTCTAGATATTAGTCCACAATTAGATGTGTAGATAATGAAGACTTTCTCCTGTTCTGTGGTGTGTCTTTTTTCTTAGTTGATAATATCTTCAGCTGAACATAAACTCTTTAATTTTATGAGATCCCATTTGTTGACTGTTAGTTCAATTTCTTGAGCTACTGGGGTCCTGTTTAGAAAGTGTTGCTTATGCAATCACTTCAAGGGAATTCCTTACTCTTTCTTCAAAGGTTTTTATTATCCCTGGTCTATATTAAGGTCTTTGATCCATTTGGAGTTGATTTTCATGCATTGTGATAAGTTAAAGGAAGTTAAAGGTCCAGTTTCAATCTTCTGCACGTAGATATTTAATTTTCCAGCACCATTTATTGAAGATGCTGTTATTTTTCATTGAGTTTTCTGAGCCCCTATATCAAAATTCAGATGAGTATAAGCATATGGGCTTATGTCTGGGTCTTCAGCCCTTATCTATTGATGTGTGTCTGCTTTGTAGTCAGTACCATGCTATCTTTATGACTATGGATTTATAGTATAGATTAAGGTCTGGTAAGGTGATCCCCAGCAGAGTTTTTGATAATCAGGATTATTATTGCCATTCTAGGTCTTTGGACTTACATGTGATTTCTGAGACTACTTTATCAATTTTTCTAAAGAATTGCCTTGGAATTTTGATTGGTATAACATTGAATCTGTATATTGCTTTTGGTGAGATGGTCATTTTTATGGATTCTACAAATGCAAGAGCATGGGAGGTCTTTCTATCTTCTGGTGTCTTCTGAAACTACTTTCTTTAGGATTTTTAAGTTTTTCTTGTATAGAACTCTCACTTCCTTGATTGGGCTTATACCAAGATATTTCTATTTTTAGGGACTATGGTAAATGGAATTGTTTCTCTAAGAACTATCTCACTTTTTTCATCCTTGGTATATAAGAAAGCCACTCATTTTTTAACATTAATTTTGTAACCTTCCATACTGCTGAACTTGTGTATTAGTCCAGGAATTTCCTGGTGAAAATTTTGTAGTCTCTCACACATAGGATTATGTCATCCACAAATAAGGATAACTTAACTTCTTTTCCTGTTCATATCCCTTTTATTTTACTCTCTTCTCTTATGGTTCTAGCTAAGACTCCTAGTACAATGGAGTGATAGAGTGAAGAGCCTTGCCTAGTTCTTGATTGAAGTGGGAATCTTTCAAGTTTTTCAGCACTGAGATGATCCTCGCCATAGACTTGTTACATATAGTCTTTATTATGTTAATATAAGTTCCTTCTATTCCAGTTGTCTCCAGGATTTTGATAATAAAGGGATTTTGCATCTTGTCAAAAGCTTTTTTGGCATCTGTCAAGAGTATCATGTGCTTTAATTTCTGATTTTTAGCAACTGGCAGAGTTGCCAGAAACTTTAAGTTGTCTCTTAAGCTCTGAATTAGTTAGTCGTAAATATAAGGCGGAAGAACAATCCAGGATGATTTCCCATGCAAAAGCTGGCAGTGGACTTGCAACCATCTCTACTCTTTATAAATCCTTTCTGTATGTTCCCACATTCACATTTTACATTCTCTAGCAAAAAGTGACAACTAGGGGTGTTTGAAATGAGCCATTATATTGACACTTTAAATTTGCTATGGAAAGCTTCCTAGGATAGGGGAGATTAAATAATTTAAAGAAAGCAATCCTATGGTTTATAGTAAAAATATTATGAATGATCAATTAAAGTAACTAAGAGGATCATGGCAAGAGATGAAGGAAACCAAAATTAGAAAATGCAAATTAGCAAATAATGAAAATAGAATTAATTGTAAATGTCAAATAAGACAGATAGTTAAATGGAAAATAACTGCCACAAGTCTGGTGATTCTTAAAAAATTAACGATTGAAATGCCATATGACTCTGCTATTCCACTTTTGAGAATAATCCCCATACAGCAAAAATTCACCTCAATGGCACAAGCACAACCATGTTCATAGCAGCACTGTTTACAATAGCAAAGTCATGGAATCAACCCAAATGCCCAACAGTTGACAAGTGGATAAGAAAATGTGGTACATTTATACCATGGAATACTACTCAGCCATCAAAAAAGATGAATTAATGAAATTTGCTGTGAAATGGATGGAATTAGAAAAAAATTATATTGAGTGAAGTATCCCAGACTCAGAAAATTAAGCACCGTATGTACTTCCTAATAGGTGGATCCTAGTACCAAACCCATAAAGTGACATATTCAAAGAGAAAACTCTGTAATATCTATAGTAATTGCAAAGATTATAAACAGGAGGGAAAGGGAAGGAGGGTCCCACCACAAACAAGGAGAGAAGGGATCATGCAACAGTAGAGAAAATAGGCCACCATCAAGTACTGCAAGTAAGAAGTGAGATATCAGGTTAAGCTCACAGACTTTCCTTCCTGGTCACTTGCAACTGAGGGACTTTGATCTCACCAGTCAGGGAGAACATTGAGTCTGACAGATAGATGGTAACCATCCTGAAAATAGGAGACTGACCCCTCCCCCTCACCACAATCTCCTACTCTTATTCCATCTACCTTTGAATCTACTCTTACAGTAAGACTCTATTTTAACAGCCTTTTATCTCTGGCTAGGAGGTGACATCCAATATCCATCAGGATGGAGCCAAGGGGAGTGCAGGAACAGCAAAACTGAAAAAAAAAACCCCAACAAACCATAATTCAGAACATCAGAGACCCTACATTAATCACCTGGAACCAAGCCAGCTGTGGCACTATTGATTCAGGGAGGCCTTAGCCTGGGCTACAGACAAGCCTAAACAAGTTTGGACATGCCCCAGACATGTCCAAATAGAGGAACCATACAGGTGGAGGGATGGACAACCAATGGAAGGAGGCATGAACAACCAATGGGAAGGAGGGATGAATAATCAATGGGAAGCTGCCATCTAACCTGGACACCTAGTAAACAGCTAAATTATTGGTGGCTGCTCCTCCCCTCCCCTGAGCAGAGGGATGGCAACATCTGATTGGACCCCTGACCCTATATAAACCCAAACACTTCCTGAATAAAGCTGAGTCTACAGCCAACTCGTCCTCTGGCTGCTGCTTCTCGCCAGACTCCCGGGGTCTGGGTGGTGACCCCCGTTGCCACCTTGCCCATTCGCCTTGAGCCCACGAGGCCCTGCCATTTCCCCTTCTCCCCCTGGCTAGCCTGGTGGGGTATTTGGCAACATCTGGCACCCAATGTGGGGCTGCCTTCGGTGTAGAGAGACACCCACTCCAGTAAAATTCGGTGAGCAGCGCCTTTGGTTTTGTGTTCCTGTGCTTAAGGTGCCTGAAGGTGAGCAGGTAGCCCCCAACTCTTCCCCTTTCCCTCTTTGTCCATCGTTGTGCTCTTAGGTTAAGAACGCAATTGCTCGTTTGATTTGCTGATGATCAAGGAGTCCCTCTTTAGGTTAGGAGCACAATCACTCATTTGATTTCCCCTGATCAAAGACCCCCCTCTAACTCAAGGCTTTTTCCGGTGAGTTCACATGAGAAATTGGTCCACTCAGAACTCGGAGCCCAGGTTTGATTATATTGAATCTGCCTGGCTGGGGGCATATGGCCTGGGGGAGGGAGTAATGAATCCCTGAAGTCCCTCACTAAACACAGCACAGGATGCTTAGATCCAAAACACCTCTTGGTATGTCCTGCACTAGGTCTCTCCTTGGACGTTGGTTACCCTTTTAGGAGTTGTTTTCACTTCGACCTTGGTTCTATTCATTGCTTTTTATTTTTTGCACTTTTTTGCCTTGTCTGCTTGCCTCCTAATCATCTCTGCTCCTTTAGGGAACCTTTCCTCTCCATAATTTCCATTCCATCAGAAGGCACCCCAATTGACTGCCCTTAAGGCTGTATTAGACTTTTGTAGGATCAAAGTGATGCCAAAGGACTTAGAAGATTTTTGGGAGGAAGCTTTAAGCATAGCTCCTTGGATTTCCCCAGAAAATGTCTGGGACCCACATATTTGGATAGGAGTACTTTTCCTGACCCATAAGAGGGAAGTCCAGTGTGGTCCTATGCCTCTTGCCTCTTTTGTTCCCATCCTCCTCCTCAACATCATAACAGCCTTAAAGGATCCTCCACTGAGGAAGTGATTAGTTGCTACAATAACACTTGTGGAGAGAACACAAATTAGTCCTTTGTTCTTCCTCTGGATCCTTTCTGCAGAGGAGGGGGCATTCCACCCCCTGGGAACATCCCCTTTTCTCCTCTTCTTCGTATATCTCTTGACTCCCCCTCTTTCCTGGTTGTATTTTCTGCTTCAGATGATACTGGTCTCCCAATATGTCCTAATACGTGTCTTAAAATCTCTCCTAGAGACTACAGGCCTCAAGGTTAAGACTGATGGCCTGGAGGAATTTTGGAATGAGGCTGGGGTTTTAAGTCTTAGATCTCCCCAGAGAAAATGTGGGAACCAGACCTATGGATGAGGATGCTTTTCCTTGCTAGATGTTTTTCATAATTAAGCTAAGCTGCTGGACTTAACTAGTATGAGGTTTTATTTTAAATAAGGCTTTTCTAAATGTTAAACTGCCTTTGATTAAACTTTCAAGGGTAATTTTAAGACAGTTGCTGGTAAATTGTACAATTGCCCATAAAATGTTGTTCATATGCTTGTATGTTTGTATATTCTGTGTTTACATGTTGTATGTCTTGTATCTGTGGCCACTTCAATTTTTTTTCATTTCTGTTGCACACTAATATAAAAATTTTGGCATGCTGTTTTTAAATACATGAATGCATACTTAAAAATAAGAACAAATAATTTTGATAACATCTAAGGCCTTAACTACTTATGTTTTATATTGATCACAATGGTTTTTCTAATAAATTGCAAGTTTTCTTACAGGTTTTTTTATATATTCCCAAAATAATAAAGCTTGCTTTCTAGGTCCTCAGGGCATCCATTCAGGCCTCAGACATTCCTAAAGGCCACCAAAGGCCTGTTGTAACCCTGGCTGTCCTCCATTAGAGCTATGCCTTACTAATTTACAGTTGTTAGGTTCTGATTTATGTCTCCCCAGTTCTTTTTTTAAAATTATTTATTCAATTGTATGTGTGTTGCATTTGTGTGTGTGTGTGTGTGTGTGTGTGTGTGTAGAACCACAGGTGAATTCCAGAACCACCATGGACTGCCTCCACCTCCTCCTTGTTTACTCTGCCCCAGGATTCACAGGCTCCGCCCTCCAGGACCAGAAATGCAGGCTGTCCCTGCTTCCTCCCGGCGTCTTTGCATGGGGTCTAGGATCCGAACTCAGGACCTTCTGCCTGCAAGGCAGAGGCCCAACCCCTGAGCCACCTCTCCAGCCCCTTCCCAGCTCTTCTGGATCATTTCTCCACCTGCCCCGCCTGCAGCCTCTCAGCCTGCTCCTGCCCTGATGAAAACTTGCTACTGCTTAAGTTCCCCTTTGGGATTATGATTCCTTCTCTGTGATGGTCTCATGACTGTTGTCAATGAAGGGTAAGGCTCTGCACGAGGGTGGTGTCCAATCTAAGACAGGCACAGTCACTTATATTCCACACAGCTGAAGAGGCTTGGGTTTGCCCCAGCTATGATGATCCCCACTAAAAAATTTATAAATAAAAGGGTGAAAATGTGGCACTATTGACTGAGGAAGGCCCTAGACCGGGCTCCCGAATCCAGGAGGTCTGGCTAGAGACAAGCCTGAACAAGTTCACACATGCCCCAATAAAGGAACCATACAAGTGGAGGGATGGACAACCAATGGGAAGGAGGGATGAACAACCAATGGGAAGTGGCTATCTAACCTGGACACCTAGTAAACAGCTAAATGATTGGTGGCTGCTCCTCCCCTCCCCCAAGCAGAGAGATGGCAACATCTAATTGGACTCCTGAACCTATAAAAGCCCAAACACTTCCTGAATAAAGCTGAGTCTACAGCCAACTCACCTCTGCCTGCTGCTTCTCACCAGACTCCTGGGGTCTGGGGGGTGGGTGACCCTGTCACCAGCTCGCCCATTTGCTTCAAGCCAATGAGGCCCCTGCTATTTCCCCTTCTCCCCCTGGCTGGCCTGGCAGGGGATTCAGCAACAGCCAACCTAATCTCTCCCCATCCTAAAGTCAGGGAAATTTGTGAAAGAGGGGGCAGTAAGATTGTATGTGCCTAAAGATGGAGAAGAGCAATGATATGCAAGATACTCCACACAAGTTAGGGCTGAAGTAACCATAATAGGACTATGGATGACCTGCACAATGACTTACATATCATTGACCGCCCAAAGTTTAGCATGGATCATAGGCACTATGATCCTTAGAGGCAAGGGATTAACAACCATGATAGTGTTCCTATATAAAAGGGAACACAAGAAAAGGCTCTAGGCAATGCTATTGAGTCCTTACACCTCATCAGAAGGAAGTTTGACATTCACACTAAAGGATGCTCCAGGGATGGGGGCAGGGGGCACTGGGAGAAAAGAGGGGAGTGAAAAAGGGGGGAGAGAGCAAGGGGATCAGAGTAGGGGTGGAAGGAGGGAGGGGACCGGGGTACCTATTAAATTTGTATGAGTAGAAAAACAACAAAAAAAAATAACTGCCACACTCCCTCATTGTTGCTCCCCATCTTTCCTCAATGCAGCTGTTGTAAACCACTAGAACAGTTCTGCTGTTGACTCCAGGCACTTCCTCTCAGCTTAGAGTCCAAAGCAGTTAACCTTCTGGTGATGCCACACTCAGGGAAACCTATATTTTATTACCATAGATATTACTGAAAGTGCCAAAAAAAAAGAAAGTGCCATAAATACTATTTGCCAGTTGCTAGTAAGGTAGCTACTATGGATAAAAGAAAACTGCAAGAAATTTCCTGCTTCTCCTCTAAAATTTTGCAACTTAAAAGGCAATAACTAAAGAAGAATTAGTGGTTATACTTGGCAGAATATGGAAAGTACTTCACGAGGACCTTAGATTATATTTGTGTGTGCTCTGTATGTGCATGCATATGGGCGAGCATGCATGTGTGCATGTGGCATTTGTGTGTGTGTGTGTGTGTGATTGTGTCTTTGTGCCTTCTGTAAAGAGCCAGAAGTCTGGGAGAACTTCAAACATGGATAAACACACAATTAGATAGGAAATAGTGAGGCTATAGAGGCCTGTAATATCCCTCCCTAAACTCAAGGACCCAGGAAAATTTGGAGAGAAATGGTGAGAAATATAGCTACAGAGTAATTGAAGATTATCATGTGAGAAACCAGAAAATAGATGTTTAGAGAAGGCACAATTGACCAAGATGATCTGAAAATCTGGGTTTCATGCAATGTGCATGCAAACAATTTTGGTGTTGGGCTGCCACATGACTGTAACCTTAACCAGCTTATAAATATAAAGAGGAAAGAAGATGAGGGTCATCTCTTATTTAAAATGGAAAGTCTGAGTCAGCTGTCTATAAAAAGGAAAACTGTTCTTCTAAGTCACACTTTCGACCCTGAATATGTGGATTTCTCATGCCAGCATTTTCTAATTCTCTGCAGACACCATCTGGTTGTCCTACTATTTAATTCAAATCTGATATCAACTAGCTAGAATTAGCACAGATCTCACATTCTCTCAGACTAGGAGGCTGTTCTTCACTTCAGACACTTTGAAAGTAGCAAGTTTCATTTATACCAAGTTCAGTCTGGCTTGGCTACAAATTCAGAGCTCCCCTCATCCTGTCCTCAAGTGTAATGGCTCACAACAACTAAGTAAATGTAAAGTATTATTACCAGTGAGTTATATGTGATATTTTGAAAAATATACATGATCAGTAAGATGATGATCTCTAAATGATGAAGTTCAGAAGGAGCTCTGTCCCTGTGGAGTTTGTGAACCCTGTCCTCCCAACACCTCTATAGAATCCTCCATCCTTGAGGCTGTCATATTTCTGTTGCTTAGGGATTTGACTGTTTCATTATGTAGAAACAGTTGATCAAGTCCTTGGCCATTTTCCTTCCTTAATTCTATGGGTTGTCCTTCTTCCTCAAAACAAAATGTAAAGCACACAATGCCAACTTTATAATCACATGGCTGGCCCTTTTGTCAACCAGTTTGATTCTGAACTTATCTAGGAGCTATTATAAGTCACCTTTCTAGCCTAAGCTCAGATGTTTAAAGGGGCTTATTATGATACCAAAGATACTCTTATCCTTCTCACTCGGGAAATTCCAAATTTTAAAAGAGAATGGATCCTGGACTAGTGAGCAAGTACTAAAAAAAGACATTGTTGATATCACGTATCATTCATACAAGATTTTTAAAGGTTTTGCATAACAAAACAGAAGCTGAAACAAAGTGTATTTCTGATAAACTCACAACCTGCCCTAAAAATGTACATAGATTACATTACTTGAACAAAAGATATTTATTTCTCATAGTTTTGAAAGCTGTAAGTACAAATTCAGAATATCAGTGTGATAGAGTTCTGATGAAAGTCTTCTTTCTAAGACATATCTGACGTTCTCTGTATATTCAAATTGTGGAGACATTTGTTATAGGCATTATATCATAATGTGGAAACACCCAACCACATAACTTCATCTAAGTGTAATGTCTTCCCCAAATTCTCCAAACTTCAACACATCACACAGTGCGAAGCCTTCAACATATGAATAAGGAACAACATGGAGGAATAGATTCTATATGGTGATATCTTCCTCTTATAGGAAGGAAAAGAAGCTGAAATAGGTAAAAGAGCCTTCTATATTTCGGCATGAGTCAGCAAGATTATTGGTCAACATTTTTCTAGACAAGAATTCTGCTGTAAAATCACCTTAAATGAAAAATCATCTCCTTACATATTTAATAATTCTCTATTGAATGCTTACTGGGAGTCAGGTTATTTCCTAGGCACTAAATAGTCACAGTGATCTAGGATCAGCCACAAGCTAATTGTTCAAATCTCAATAAAATCAGATGAATGATTTGGGTTCTTGCAAAGTTTATTAGGAAATTACCCATTCATCTTCATATTCTTTAAAAATTCAGTCAATGTGCATTAGATGGTTTTAAGGAGATACTGCACATTAAGAAAACATAGAACCTTCTAGAGAACAGTTCACCATCATCATGGTACACAAGTATAATATGTAGTATATTAGATGCTAATAAATGTACCAACAACAAAAATCTACATTAAGAGCCTGCCATAATAAGAATAGGAGCTTGAGTGAGAAAACAAACAAAAAAAGACTCAAAAAAGACACACATTTCAAGAAAAGTATTCAGTTTTTTCAAGCTACATTCTTCTCTTGATTTCTTTTTTCTCCCACACTTTTTTTGTAATCATACAAACTCAATAGGTACGCCCGCTCACACCCTCCCCACTACCTTCCTCTTTTTTCACCCACTCCACTCTTCTCCCTTCCCACCTTCCTTTGGGCCCATCCTTCCCTCCCCCCCTCTCAGTATTTTCCCCTTCCTCCCTCCTGTTCCCTGGAACATCCCTTTATGTGGACACCAAACCTCCCTCTTAGTCCTCAACCCTAGTTTGAGTTCAGGATTCAGTGGCTTGGCCTGTGGCCACTTCTTGGCCTCCCCCTTAACGTGGGACTCTATTATGATTGTTTATTCCCTTGCCTCTAAGGATCTTACTGCCTGAAGCATTCTCCCTATGATCAGTGCTAGACTTTGGGGGGTCTTTGACATGTCAGCCATTCTGCAGGTCATGCAAAGTCAAATCTTTGATGCTACAGCCCTAACTTGTATGGAGTATCTGGCATATCATTGGTCCTCCCCATCTTTAGGCTCTTACAATCTTGCCACCCTCTCTTCCACAAGGTTCCCTGAACTTTAGAATGGGGAAAGATTTGGCTAGTCTGATTACAGGTGAATAATGCAGGGTCTTTGGTGTTCTGAATTATGGTTTGTTGTCGTTTTCAGTTTTACTATTCCTGCACTGCCCTTGACTGCATCCTGAGTGGTATCAAAGGTCACCTCCTAACCAGAGATAAAAGACTTTAAATGACGATCTTAAGATAAGAGGAGACTCAAAGATAGATGGAATACTTCACTCAATATAATTTTTTCTAATTCTATCCATTTCCCTGCAAATTTCAGTTTGGTGGTTGAGTAGTGTTCCATTTTATAAATGTACCACATTTTTATTATCTACTCATCAACAGTTGGGCATTTGGGTTGATTCCATGACTTTGCTATTGTAAATCATGCTGCAATGAACATGGTTGTGCTTCTTTAACTGTAGTGAATTTCTGCATTATGGCGGATTATTCCCAGAAGTGGTATAGCAGGGTCATATGGCATTTCAATTTTAACTTTTTTAGAACTCGATATCCTGATCTTCAGAGTGGTTATATAAGCCTGCATTCCAACCAGCAATATATGACAGTTCCCTTCTCTCCACATTCTCTCCAACATTCAGTGTTGCTTGTATTTGTGGATTTTCACCATCCTGACCTGAGTGAGATGATACCTCAGGGTAGTTTTGATTTGTACTTCCCTGATGGCCTGGGACATGGAGCATTTTCTAAGATATTTGTTAGACATTTCTATTTTGTCTCTGGAAAAGTTTCTTTTGAGTTCTAAGGTCCATTTTCTACTTGGGCTATTTATCTCCTTGGTATTTAGTTTTTTAAGTTTTTGTGCACTCTGGATAATAGAGTTCTATCAGATATGTGGTTAGTGAAGATTTTCTCTCATTGCAAGTTGACTTTTGTTTGGTTTACAATCTTTTTTAGTCGAACAAAAGCTCTTTAATTTCATGACATCCTATTTGTTGAGTGCCTGTGCTATTGGATTTTAGTTTAGGAACTGCTGGCCTAGCCCAATCAGCTCAAGGGATTTCCCTATCTTTTCAACTAAATTTTTTTTACAGTTTCTGGCCTAATATTAAAGGTCCTTGACCCATTTGCAATTAATTTTTTGTGCATGGTGACAAGTATGGGTCCGGTTTTAATCTTCTGCATGTGGATATCCAGTTTTGCTAGTACCATTTGTTGAAGATGCTGTTCTTTTTCCATTGAGCTTTTTGAGCCCCTTTGTCAAAGATCAAATAGCTGCAATCATGTAGGTTTATATCTGGGTCTTCTACCATTATCCATTGAGCTACATGTCTATTTTGGAGCCAGTACCAGGCCTTTTATTTCTTATTACTATGGAGGTACCTCCAGCAATGTTTTTGTTACTCAGGAATGTTTTTGTTATCCTGGGCCTTTTCAAGCTACATTATTCTTAACCATGAAATGATAAAATTTTAATACTTCCTATCACAGTGAATGGAATTGCAGGATAATGCTAATCTATTGTATTAACTTTGTTTTTAGCTTGATTTCTCTGTATTTCCAATATCTCCTTTCTGAGTTTGGTAATCACATTGCAAACTCTCTGATAACAGCAAGAGAGCTCTTTCTAATGAGTCTTTTCTAACTCTGTGACTGATTCCCTACATGACCATGAGAGCATTACTTGGTCAACCCATACCATAGTATTTCAACAGGAAGAGGAAATAGCACACAGACTCATAGTTACTGATTTCCAGGAACTTAAATGAATAAAGTAGGTAGCACCTGGTAACTCTTCATCTGCAAAAAACAAGAAAAAAGAGAGGTAATGTGGGCTACTAGAAGACATACTCACAGAAAGCTTGGACAGTTCTAAATTAAAACATCCTGAGCCAGAGTACAGTTCTCCCTGCACTAGAAGTCCACACACTGACGTGTTTAAGGATTTTGATTTAAGGTGTACAGCAGTTACAGATAACATTTTCATATACAAATACAATGAAGTTGTATGTTTTCTTCTACAACCACACATTTCCCTCTCATCCTACCCTGCAAGTTTTTCTTTACATCTAGTTTCCCTTCCATTTCCATATCTTTTTACATGTATGTGATCTGTTGTGCCCCATCAAGGATTCCTATATTGGCAAGTGTCTGGACACTTATTGGGGCATGAACAAGTCCTCCAGTAGGTAAATCGTTGAGTGAAGAGGTTCCCCTTCCCCAAAGTGTCTCTATCAGGATAGGGCCATAAAGAAATATGGGTTCATATTTCTCAGCCTCTAATCTACATTTTGCCAATACCATTTTTCTAACTCTATGATCCATGCAGAACAAATGCTGCTTTCTACTTGCAAGTAAGGCTTTATCACAACATCATATTCATTTTGTTTATATGTCTTCTGTGGCTGTTTCTACACTGCAGTGGAAGAGCAGTGTAGTGACAATAGATAATACCTGGTCCTCAGTTGATAATCTTGCAGTTTGTCAACCCTCTCATACAGTTGCTTCTGGGCATACCAGTCTGGATTCCATGTAGCCTCCTTGAACTCAACATGTTTAAAATTGAAGTTACTAACTTTCTCAAATGTAGGCTATCACTGGATTTACTAGATATTGTCACCATCATTCAAACTGATCTTATCAAAATATTGGCCTGTTCTTTCTTCCCTTTTTTAATTTTTCTTTTTTTTTAATTTTTTTTATTATTTATTCAATTGTGCGCATGTGCGTATGTATGTGCGTGTGCGTGTCTCTGTGTGTGTGTGTGTGTCTGTGTATGTGTAGAACCACGGACGAATTTGCGAACCACCATGGACATCTCCACCTCCTTCTGCCCCGGGATTCACAGGCTCCGCCCTACCAGGACCAGAAGCGCAGGCCGCCCCCGCTTCCGCCTGGAGTCTATACGTGGGATCTGGGATCCGAACTCAGGACCTTCCGCCTGCAAGACGGAGGCTTAACCCCTGAGCCACCTCTCCAGCCCCCCTTTTTTACTTTTTCTAACCACAGTCAATGATTGAATATGGATATCATCTACTCCACTGAACCTAGAATGGTGTTTCTAAGACATAAGCATGCTTTCCTATAGATAATAGATTTCATTATTTTAATGAATCAAATTGCTTATTACCTGATCACTTCAGTCTCTTTGATCTGTCTTACTGAAGTTAGGGATAACTTTGTTCTTGTTTGTGTCTTTAAATTTCTTTCATTCTAGCCTTCCTGGCAAGGAAGGACATTATTAAGCTGGTAGTTTTGATTGTGAAAAAGGGAATGATATGAAAGATAAAATCAAAAAGATCATGGCACTGTACTGCCAGTGATAGTTGTCATTATTAGAACTATTCTATATAAAAAAAGTTCTTTATGATATAAGCATTCTTCTAGTTAGACTCTTGATTTGGTCAATAAGGTTAAAAAACAAAGCTCTGGGTCTAAGGAAGAGTACAAAACAAGGGAACCACCTGCTGGTTTCACATGATGGATCCAGGATACTTCAGAAGATTTAGGCGTTCTCACAGGATCATACCTCCAGAAGTGTACAGAGAATTCAAGCAGTTTCCCAAATTATGTAGTATAAGTGTTCTTTTAAGCAAATTTTATAAGGAGAATTTGCATTTATAAGTTAACTCACCTTTTTCTTTGAGATACACTGAATAACTAGAAAACTAGACAAACCCAAAACTGAACAAAAAATTCATATTTCAAATGCGATACATATTGCCATGTGAGATAATGCAGAGAAATACACAAGGTTGCTAAGTTGCTATTTGAAGTTGCAGAGATAATCTTAAAATTAATGAAAGCAGCAATTCCACACAGCTGCCTTGCTTCAAAAAGAAGCTATGGAAGTTAATGGCAGAAAGAATAGAAAATTCCACCTCTAACTTTTCCTCAACTACTGATACAGGTAGATAAGAAAATGAGCTAGCTATAAATAGGGCTGCAGATAGACTCTTGGGGTAGGAAGTATGCTCCTTTCTTGGCTATTATTATGAATATGTATTGATTTGACTGGATTCTGATGTTTTGAACTCCTGTCATTCTTATGAACTACATTTGGGAACCATAAGCAAGAATAATATCCACTTATTCTCTTAAGTTGTTTTGGTCCTATATTTATTCAACAATGGGAAGATGAAATTGACACAATAATCGTGACCAGAATGATCAAAACAAAAGCTCCTAAGAATAGAGAATATCAGAAAAAACAAAGTTTAAATAGACAAGCTTCACTAAATTAGGCTCATAGGTTTAATAAGCTTCTTAGTGGCTATAAGAAATTCCCAGAGATATGTACAAGGAACATTAGGCAGAATATTCTTCTGGTTTCTGTTGCAAAAAACTTTATTAATGCCCAAGTAATCTATTTAACTAGTTAATTTTATAGACTGTATCAAAATAGAGACTAAATAGATAATATGTTATATAGGTACCTTCAGAACATCAGAAACCCTGGGAGAGTGAACTTCAGAGAAAAAGCACATCAGGAATAAGCCAGTCAGCTATAGAAATGGAAGTGTCCATAAGTTCTGGGAAGGTATGTCTACTCTTATGCCCATTCAGTAGCCTTATTCCTGATATATTCTAAAGAAAATGAGTAGTTGGGGATTTGAAAGAAATGCAAGCTGTTTCTTGTAACTTTTATCAAGGCAGGAAGTTTACTATAAGACTTCAAAAGAGGTTTTGCATGATACAAATAAAAGTATTCCCATATTATTGTCAGTTTATCCAAATCGTCTATTAGGGTTAATAAGCAGCTAATAGAAGCAACTAAAAACCTTAGAAATGTTGCACTGTGGCAACTTTAACTGGTAGATTTACCCGACTTTTAATTTGCTTAGGCAATGAAACATTTCTCTGTAGGTAATATGTTCTCACTAGCAAACTAAAAGAAATTAGTAGTTTTGTGGGTAAGCTTTTTCTCAGAGCAGGAGGTTTTGATGTAAGATTTTATAGTGTTCTCAAGTCTTTGTGATCTCGAAGGAATCTCAGTAAAGAATTAATCAACCATAGTCATCAGAAGGTAAAGTTTAAGCATCAGCAATATGGCCTTATTTATGTATATCTCCATAATTTGTGATATTTTGATTACTCAGTTTCTCTCTCTCTCTCTTTCTCCTTTTGCTTTTCAGCATTATTATTGTTTTATATTCTTTGACATTTTTGTCTCTTTGCCCCCAATTACCTACCCAATCTCCCCTTATATCCCACCCCTGATGTTCTTCAGCTTAGCTATTTCCCTGCCCCACCCCATATCCCTCTTTATGTGTGATCCACTGAGCCCTGTCTAGAAAACCTGCCTTGGCAAGTGCCTGGGCATCCTCTGTGACATGAATGACTCACCAGGGTGCAAACCATTGTCTGGAGAAGCTCCCCTTCTCCTGCCTTTTGGTGGAGCTCTATCTCCTGAGATTCTTACTCATCCATGGAGAAATGTTGATAGGCCACTATTATGCAGGTCTAGTAAAAGTAGACCTCAGAAATTATAGGCCAATCTCATTGATAAACATAGTTGCAAAGAGTGAAGGGCATTGCAGGAGCAGCAAAACTGGAAACAAAATAAACAAACCATAATCCAGAACTTCAGAGACTCTATATCAACCACCTAGGACTAGGCCAGCCTAATCTCTCCCCATCCTGAAGCTCAGGGACATTTGCGGAAGAGGGGGCGGTAAGATTGTAAGAGCACAAGGATGGGAGGAGTCATGATATCCACGATACTCAACACAAGTTAGGGCCGAAACAATCATAATTGGACTTTGCATGCCCTGTGCAATGTCCAACACACTATTGACCCCATAAAGTCTAGCATTTGCTAAGGCACTAGGATCCTGGGAGGCAAGGGACTGACAGCCACAGTAGTGTTCCTATGCTTAATGGAAACACAGGAAAGGGTTCTGGGAAATGCCACTTGGTCCTTGCACCTCATTGGAGAGGAGGACCCAGAGGAGAGTTTGGCACACACATCAAAGGATGCTCTGGGGAGGGGATGGGGAGGCATTGGGGGATCGGGAGTGAGGGGCAGTGGGGGATGGGTAGGGAGGGGAGGTGAGTGGGGGGTTTAAGGGAAGGAGGGGACTGGTGTACCTGTTAAGTTTATGTGAGTGGAAAAAAAATTGTAACAAAAACTCCCAAAGTGAATTTAAAAAGCACATAAAAATATCACTCATCATGAATACATTGTGTTTACTCCAGAAATGCAAGGATGTTTCAATAAATGCATTTCATCATATGAACAGACAGAAAGACAAAAATCACAAGATCCTTTCAATTTATAAAGAAAAGGTATTTGATAAAATATAGTATTTCTTCATATAAAAGCCCTGGAGACAACAGGGATGGAGGAAACATATATCAACATAATAAAAGTCATGTGCAATAAGCCTATAGCAAATACCATACTAAATCATAAACAGATTGAAGAATACTCACTTAGGTCAGAATCTAAACAAGGCTGTCTTCTCTTACTATTCCTATTGTCTTTGAAATCTGAACTAGAACAATAAGACAAGAAAAGAGATACAAAGAAACAAGAAAGGAAATATTCAAGTTATTCCTATTCACAGATGATATGATTCAATATGGTAAGAGACCCTAAGGGTTCCACCAGGAATCTCCTTGAACTAATCAACATGTTTATCAGAGTGGCAGGTTACAAAATTAACATACAAAAATAAACATTCTTCCTACAAACCAAGAATGAATAAAGTGAGAAAGAATTAAGAGAAGCATTTACTATAGTTTCTTGAAAAATGAAATACATTCAAATAAACCTAAGAACTATCTAATGAAAATTTTATAAAATACCAGCAAGTGGAAAGATCCCATTTTCATGGATAGGTAGGATTAACATTGTGGGATATTTTTACATTCTGGTATATGCAAAACATAGACAAACAGAAACAGAGGAGTACAATGGTACAATAGTAGTGTGTAAGGATTGGAGGTAATCAGTTGCTTTCTGCTTGGATTTGAAGGCCCAATCTTCAACAGGGAACACATGCCTGATACTATAAAATTAGTCAAACACCAGTGGAAAGGGAGACCATAGGCTGTAGGTGGGAATAAACTTCTTATATCCTTTTGCAATGGAAGATATGAAATGCAGAGTATTGAGAGCCATGGGCTATGGAAATGGCTCAGGAATTAAAGTTTTTGTCTCAGAAACAAAAGTAGCTGACACACACACACACAATTGATGTAAATGGTGGTGGCCTGCAATTCTAGTCCTCAAAATCATAATATAGGATATCCGAGAGAAAAGCAACAAGGAGATAGAGCAACACAGAATGATTTCTGATGCTACCCTTAGCCCTTGATAGGTCCACAATGTGCTCTTGTACACACACACACACACACACACACACACACACACACACACACAAGAACAGAAATAAATGCAGACAACCACAACTGCTGAGAGCGCAGAATATGAACAAATCTGGAGTATTCTTTTCTTTACTGAAAGAATTATTTATAAGAAAAAATTTCCAAAAGTTATAATCATTTGTACAAAATATTAAGATTTTTCAAAGATATCTATGATTTAATTGCAAAGGAGCCACTGGTATTGATAGATAGAAATAAGAACAAGGAATCACACACACCAATATATTACCACACATTCTTCCTAGACAGATCAGATCTATTCTGTACTCACAACTATTTCATACTTTTACTATTTAACTAATTATTTTGCAAAGTTCTATTTTTAGATTGTTTTAGTAATATAGCTGGGAATCAGATAATATTTATTGTTAATTTTGTGTTAATATTTATTATAAGACTATCTGTGAGTCTGTTATTTGGTGTATGAGTACCACATACAGTTTATGTTTTGATAAAAATGTAGAGTTCTCATTTTATCTATATTCAACTAAATGTAATTTTCTTCTAACTTTAATTTCTTTTCCTCAGTACTAAAAAACCACATAAAATAATGAGCAATTTGTTTACATTTTTTGATAAAAATAATGCTCAGATGGTGGTCAGCAAATTGCAATTTCTCCATCTATCACTAAAACATTCTATAATATTTTTTCAATTTCTCACATTAATTACTCTGAGGGAATACACATGACCATTCAACATTGTATCTTGATGATTTATATTTCTAATATACATTTTTTAAATAAACTGTTTTATCAACCCTTGACTTATACAATCATTTGAAGACTTCCCATGATACTAAAATGTTCAGAACATGAGTCTATCTATCAGAATATTATCATGATATCTTTTATGTGCCATATGATGGTTGTGATATAACATGCTGATCTTAGTCATACTGAGTATCTAGGAATCCAAAACATGAGGAACTTGGTATTTCTTGTGTTATAAATGGCCTAGAAATGTGAAATAACAGCTGTAAATATTAGGAAAGAATCTCAGGAAAATTTTAATATCCTCTAAATAACCAGATGGTTGTCAAGAAAAGCAGTGTTTACTTACTTTAATAAAAATTCCTTCTTGGGAAAATTCAAATGATACAGTTCAAAGTCATTAAAATCACTTACTCCATCTCGAAAATTTCTCAAAAGTTTCCAATTGATCAATTATGTTCTAAAGTAAAATTGTAGGAAAACTACTGCAGTGTAAAGTCTGGGTATAGGAAAGCACAGAAATAATTACAGTCCTGAGGTCCTAAATGATTTCTAAGAAACCTTTTCATTGTTTTTGAAACATTTATCCATCACCAATCCATTTTGAAATAAATTTCCATTCTTCCTGCAATTATATTTTAAGTAATTTTCACATGACTGGTGTTCTTGGTGCTTAGAAAAAAGAAGCAAGGCAGCTAAGACATTTCCTCTTGGACATTACCTATGGAAAAATATAAAATTATTAAAGATATTGGATAGTAATAGACATTATCAAGAAAATGAAACTGTATCCTGTGAGACTAAAAAAATGGTGACAGTTGAGAGATAACATCAGTGTGATAAGATGGTGAGCAAATTTTGAGGCAGTGGGATAACAGAAAGGATTATCTTAAAGTTAAGCTGAAAATGGTGATTGATGATTTGCTAGAAGGCCATTGTTGTGGTTCAAAATTATCAAAGCCCTTAAAGGGACACAATTATTGATGGAAGTAAAGATGTAGACAGGAGCGAAATTATTTTATTATCATCACTTTTAGGAAATGTTATTTTGTTTAAAAAGTTAAAAAAATCCACAAGAAGTCAAAGGGAAATTTGAGAAGGTGTATGACATGGTTCATGTATTAGAAAGGATATTCTGACAAACATGAAGATAAATCTAAGGGAGTCACAGAAACCAGAATAGATTAGAGCAGTTTAACAGTTGAGAGATGCCAATTTCTGGAAATGGATTAGTAGGAAAGGAGCTATGGAAGAGAAATTCGGTTTATATTTTTTTGATAGAATCAGTGTTGATTATTGGTTAGATATGGGGAAATAGGAAAGAAAAAGAACACAAGATTATGGATTATAATCTGAGATATTAAGAAGGAACACTTGGAAGGAGTATGTTATTTAAGGAGTTGAGAGAAAAAGGGTATTACAAGTTTTGTTTGATCATGCAGGTTTGAAAGAGATGTTAAACAATTGTGAAGTAATTAAAACAGTCAAGAATTCTGAGGACCTGATATATTTCTCAATACCTACCTGCTAAATATGAACCATGATCCAGGAATTAATGTTAAGAAGAAGGTTTTATTTTGTTTTAGACTACTATTTCTCTTCTGCCTTACTCAAGAATTCCAACTGTATGGAACAGCAGGGGTATCATCAGAGTTTAAACACTAAGGCAGTAGTCCCCAGAGCAATAGCAAACCAAGTTTGTTGTCCAACGTGGAAGCAAGATAAGAGTTCAAGGATCACAAAGTTGTGTCACTAAAATTTGCAGTAATAAGGAAAGATTCAATGGTATTTGGCCTTCCCTGGAATAAGATTAGAATAAAGGTCTGCACGTCGGATATATTTAAATTGAGATCAGAAGGACCAGTCACAGTGCAAACCCACACAAAAAAGCAGAATAGTTTTTTTTTTTGTTTTTGTTTTTGTTTTGTTTTTGCATGTGTGTGTGTGTGTCAAAGCGCACTGTGTGTGTCCGTGAAATCCCACAGGTATCTTTGTAAATCGCCTTGGATTGTTATAGCTTCTATTTGCTTTGCTCTGAAGTTTCCCAGGCTCTGCCTTCCAAGATCAGAAGTATAGACTGATGCCATTTCTGGCTGGCATTTTTTACATGGAATCTGGGATTCGAATTCAGGGCTTCAAGGTATAGATTTAACTCTGAGCTGTCTCTCCAGCCCCAGAGTAGTTTTTCAAGAAAAGAATGCATTACTGTATGTGGTGCTTGGGGGAACTGAAAAAGAACAATATGACCACACTTAAAATGGAAAGGGAAATATGGTGGGATATGTGGAAAGAGGTATGATTAGCGATCAGAGCATGATAAAGAGTTGGACTTTGTCTTACAGGAAGCAGAAGTCAGGAAATGACATTATCAATCTTGCTTTTAATTAATTATTCTATTACAGTGTAGATAATTGCATGTAGGATTAGATGTAGGCCAGAATCAGTATTTTTAAAGCATTGTTTCCTATTCAGTATATGTCCCTAACTACAACACCTATCATTATTAGAAGAAGAACATTTTGCAATGCAAAATAAAAATTAATCATGTGAAATTACATGAGATTTCATGTAAATTTTGAATGATCCAAGTATATATGAATGCTGATATTTAAATAACTTTTCCTCCTACATTTTCTACTTCCTCATGTATGTTTAAGTGGGTAAGAGAGGAAATATGTCCCTAATGTGTTGGTATTCTAAGAATGTGTTTAACCTATCTGCTTGGAAACCCACTATTAAGCAGAGAGAGACCTTTGTTCAAGTGAGTTCTTGGCAGCTTTGAGGAAGGTGGTAGTCATGAGCTAATTAGCAAATAAGCAGGCAGAACTCGGTGATGATTTGTTAGTAAGAGGCCCAGGGAAACAAAGTCGAGGGTGACTATAACCTGAAATTGTAGCCAGGCAACTGGATGAAAAATGCTATTTGTGAGATGAAGAAAAAAGGTCATGTAAGGACAGTTTAGTAAAATGTAGTCTGCAGGAAAGGAATTTAAGTTCAGATTTTTTAACTTAAAATTTAATTAAAACATTTAATCAAACTTCCACAGAACTATGTGATAATGAGCTGTTTTCTTGCATCCATCATTTAGCAATCTTACCTAGTTTTTATATTCAAGAGAACACTAAAATCTGTTGGAATAACAGGAATAACTCAGAACTAAGGGTATTGTCTCAGTCAATTAAAAGATGCAAATTAGCTACTCATCATAGTGTGCACAAATAATTTCAGCACTCAGGGCCTGAGGCAGGAGAATCAAACACTCAAGTCCAGCTTGAGTTAGACAGTAACACTCTGTTTCCAAAAAAAAAAAAAATTTGCAAGTTAACAACAACATCTGGTTATTTTATTTGTCACAGGACTAGGTATTAATTTTTGCAAGAAAACAAGAAATCATCTTGCCATCAAGTTGAAGATGAAACATAAGTTCCACAGGACTCAAATTTCAGGTTGAGAATAAATTTATTGGTCAGGATCTCCTGCCGTATGATTCTTGGGTCACTGCCCTTTCCTATGTACCACACTGTCCCCAGAGGCACAAGCGCACTCATACCCAGGAACTCTAGCTAGAAAACAGATATCAAAATTTCAGGAGCCATTAACCTACTAGATTAGGTGAAATCTTTATAAATCATGTTCTTAAATTACTATAAAATATTTCCTTGTTCCTTATCTATAATCTCAACTAAAAAGATACCCACAGGGTAATACAACTTTCTCTTCATCAGATTTTTGAGTGGCTAGAAGGACTGTAATTAAATGATGGGTGAAGATTAGACTTCATTCAAGAAATTTAATATTCATGTATCTGAAACTCACTAAAAGATAAATTAGGGAAGATTACTCAAATAGTAGCATACTTCCTTATAGGTTTGCTTAAAATAGCATGCTCCATTTGAACTTTCTAAATATTTATAGATCATTAAGTATTTGACATGAAGATTGGAGATAGAAGAAGAGATTCTTAAAATTAGAATGTTAAAATATTCAAGCAACTGAAGTAGAAGAAAATTTTAAAAAATAAAAGCCATTTAAATCTCACTGTAGAACAATGCAAAATTTTGCCTTAAAAATTTCCTATGAATGGAAAATGCTTCTTGGATTAGGGAGAGATGGAAAGCTGATCAACTGACTCTTAACACATCTCTACGTTAGTTGCCAAGTGTAAATACATGCACTGAAAAAGTTTGGGACATGTGTTGTGGCAACTAACTGAATGGCCATATTCTTCATTTTAGATAATTTTTTTATTCTTGTTTTGTTTTAAAATTAGAAGAAAATTTCAAAACAGTTATATTTGACCCAGAGATGGGCCAATCAATCTCTTTTATTAAAATTCTTTCATATTTCAGAATCTCACACTCTAAAACACTGCTACTCAGTAATACACTTGTTCTGCTTTGATTTCCTTGGTTTTATATGACTTTGGGACTAAACTACCATTTTTGATCTAAAATAGTTTAGAAAATTTTTAACAGAAATGTGAGAAGGAATAAAAACTAACTTTGACTCAGTGTTGCATATTTTGTCTAATAGTTTCAAGTGCTTTTAATAAATAGAATATAGTCACTTAAAGAAATTGATGGAAAGGCAGATCATCAAAGTTTAGGGAAGTATAATTCATTTGCGAAGCAGTTCAAAATTGCTTGGAAGAAAGATAAAAGCAAACAACTTGTAATTACAAAATATAGATTGTCCAAAAAAGGAAGGAAGCACTTGGGACATGTTCATGTTCAAAATGTATAAGAAAGCATGGTGGCTGGAGAGGTGGCTCAGGGGTTAAGCCTCTGCCTAAGTTTGGATCCTAGACCCCACATAGAGACGCCAAGCGGAAGCTGGGGCGGCCTAAGCTTCTTGTCCTGGTAGGGCAGAGCCTGTGAATCCCAGGGCAGAATGGAGGCGGTCCATGGTGGTTCCCCAATTCGTCCGTGGTTCTACACACACACACACACACATACACACACACACACACACACACACACACACTCACGCACATACATATGCACAACATGCACAATTGAATAAATAAAAAAATGCATAACAAAGCATGACAACAAAATGCCATGTATGCTACTTGATGGTATCCTAGTAAAGAGAGAGGACAGACAGATCATCATAAAGAAAGATGCTGGAAAGAAAGAAGGGAGTGAGGGGAAGAGGAAAACATGGAAAGAAACAGATTATTACTCTAAAGTTTTTGGGACAACATAAAATTTGAATATGGACTATGTATAAGTTCATAACATTATTCAAATGGTAATGCTTGATAATCATACAACAGAAGAGAATGTATGTGCTTTTCAGAGTCATACGTGAACTTATTTAACAGTGAACATCAGGCAAGCGTGAAAGTGTATAATTATAATCCAGAACTGGGAGGCTGTGGTCAGTCTGGGTTACCCAAAGAAGTCAGGACCGTTCTAGAATCTAGGCTACATACATAGGAACAGAAAGAAAAAAATGTAGGAAGAAAAGGAGGAAGAAGAGAAGAAGGGATAGGAAGAGGAGGAAAAAGAGGATGAGGAGGAGAAAAGGAAGGGAGGGAGGAAAGGAAGTCATAATATCTGTAACTTTCAAAAATTATAACAATTGTATAGTTAGACATAAAAGAAATATAGCAAGCATATCATGAACATAATTGTATCATTCTTGAAGCTTTTCTATAAACTTGAATTTACTCAAAATAAATTTTTTGAAAAAGCTTCCAGCAGAGAGGTTTTAAGTGATTGAAGAGCCCCTTGATTGTAAACATAAACTTGAGTCATAAAAAATCAAAACAAATATATATATATATTCTCAGAGTATTTGAAGTTATTTAATGAAGACATGAAAAGTGATTATTAAATCAAAATATTCAACTGTAGATCACAAAGATTTTGCTAAAACCAGTTGAAGGAAGACTCTCAGGTTAAAATTTGGTTCTGTTGTTACAAGGTTTATGATTTGGGGCAAATTATTTCACTATTCCATGACTTAATTTACCATCTCTAAAGCATGAATAACAAAGAATTAGCATCTTTGTAATGGAGTCACTGAAATAACCCTTAAAATTGAAAGAATGTAGAGTTGCATTACAAATGGTCCATGGTAAGAACTAAGGAAATTTGAAGTGTTCTCAGTTTTTTAAAAATAAGGTAGAAAATTGTGCCTGAAAAGATACTAAATAAAAGTAAATAATAAATTCCAGGATGAAGAGGAAATGGACAATCAATGGCATGTGTTAACAATATGTTCCAAATTTGAATTGAATGTTCTGAAAATCAAATTTGAGAAATCAAGGTGAAAAAGGAGTTCACCTGTCCATTGTTTTGAAAATAACGTCATTCAAGAATAGAACCTGTAGCATCTACAGAATACATGAAGAGAGTTCCTGTGTATGTCTCTCCTATATATTACTTCTCTTGGCAGACTTACAGGAAGATCAAGAAGTGGTAAAGGTTTTAGCTCTCTATTCAAGAACCTAGAATGGAAATGTTCTTGATTGATTTTTTTGAAGCCAAAGATTAATTCTCAAAATAAGGGCTAGCACTTATACTACCCTGAGTTAAATTTTGTGCTGTGGATTCCTATCCAGCCTAGCCACAGTCACAATAGCGTTTGGCCCAAGCAGATAATTCAAGAACATGAACTGACCACAGTTAAATTACTGTTGTCATATCATGCATGTGTCCCAACCACAGAAAGCCAGATTCTTTCAGAAAGCACATGGGGCAGACTGTGGCTCAAATATATTATCTTATGTTTAATAAATACATTGCATATTAATTTCAGTAATTTCTGGGTTAGAGGTTCAAATGCTTTCTAACTATAAACTATTTGTTATTCATCTTAAAAGTTCTGTCAATTCAGTGTTTTTCTTGTGGAAATAAAAGCATGGATGTCCATGTATATGCATGGATACTTGTTAAGATTCAGCGCCCCTTACCTAAAAACACAGTTTTGCTGGAACAATAAATTAAAAAACTAAAAATTCTTCCTCATATTCATTCTATTTCCCTCATCAAGGCTCTGAAAGAGAATCTCAAGTGACTGTCCTTCTATGTTGCTTATTAAATTAAGTGGGTCATTGGCCAAAAACTGACTTCTTCTTTTGAGCTCTGTGACCTAGCTTATCATATAAATGAACCAAAACTCAACTCAGGAATACATGTTGTATAACACAGATATCTATTTCAGTCAGTTTTCAAGCTGCCAGCTGATTATATCCAGATAAGGGAAATGCTTACCTGTAACTAGTCCAGTGACTTCTGTACTTCCCTTTGATAACAGTGTGCAGTACAGAGCTCTCTGGATGGCTTCTGATTCTAATGTATTCCCCATTCAAAAGTTTTGCTTTACTCAAATTTTTTTATATTTGCTTTGAAGAAAAGGATATTTTTAATATGACTTTCATTTTTTTATTTAAAGGACAACACACTGTTACATTATCTGAACTCTAGGAAAAGCTCAGATCTAGTTAGAGAAGTGCAGACATCTTGACCTAATTCTCTTTTCCCAAGGATTCCTTCCCAGTAATCACAGGCTTGCTAAGCATTTAGGAAATACTTAAGATGTACATTGAAATGGTAAAATGAAGACTTTGGCATAGAGGTATTTCGATAAGAGTGATCAGAGTCCTATATTAATTCAGCCTACCTGATGTTTTCACTGATGTATTTAAAAAGTGTCTTGTCTGATGACTTTCTTTGTTCTATGATTATAAAACCCTAAGAAAGTATTGTCACAGCATAACACATGAAATTTAGGCCAACTTATATCTGTGTTCTTGGGCCATTATCTTTCATATTTGGCTATAAAATAAACTACTACTTATCATTTTAAGGTAGATGTTATGGCTTTTCTGTTTATGGTTTGGACAGGGACATGTGCAGAGGAGGGAGTCAGAAGCAACTCCTGCTTCTTGGTTTTGCGGCCCTACGAAATGAGTTTTTTCTCTACAAAAGCAAAGAAAAAAATAAATTCAGAGCTATTAAAGAAAAAAAATACAACTTTGGAAGACAACAAGCTTTCTCACAATACAGCAACCTAAGACTTCAGTGTACTAAGTAAAGATGATATCTTTAATATATTTTATCAATTTTAGATTCCTTCAGAATAATTTTAATGGTGCCAGAAAATGTGTAATGACTTACCCCTACTGTGGATTGAATTAAGAAGCTACTGATTTAGTTACGTTGTTAACCAAATAGCATTTTACCTAGAAAATGTACTTCACTGTGTGTGTGCCTGCCTATGCATGTGTGGATTTGTGTATATGCATGGGTGTACATATGCTTATTTGCTTTCATTTATTCAGATAATTTCTAAATATTGATGTACTGTAATTGAAGTGTAATGCTGAAGCTCTTGTGAAAGAAAGATGGAATATGAAATGAGTCGCTAAACAGTTCAGTCCAGCCAATGTGGGCAGTAAAGGGGAGGGAAGGGGAGGGAAATAGTCTATTTACCATCTTTCCCCTTGGAAAAATACTGTTTTCAGGGAGGTCAGAATCCTACACTCCAATGCCAGTTGGAATTAGAGAAAAATGTCCTTTATGAGTCTGAAACAACTGTTAAGCTCTCTAAAAATGTGTGGATCAGTAAGTGTCTGGATATAAAGCAGCTGTGCCTGGTAGTTGCTCCACTCAGTTAGCATGACTAATGGCTCAGACATGGAAAACACAAGAGCCTCAGAAACACCTTCCCTTTTCCTCCACAGGAAGAAGTCTGTAAGTGGTTCTTCCCTCACATAGACCCAGGACGTCACATACGCTGTGTGTGTGTGCTTGTGCACACGTGTACATGCAAATAGAGGTTCTAAAGTGTATGTGGATGGGAGAGAGTGCTGCACATATTTTATTTTCCTGTCTAATCCAATCTATTTAGGAGAGACATATAGGATCTTTTTCGTTTAGTACAAAAGAAAATACATATTTCAGAATCTTGCTTTCTTTCTTACATATTTATTATATCTTTCATTGAAGCCACTGAGTTCTCTAAGGCTGGTTGGCTTTCAAAGTTCCAGTGAGCTTATAACAAACAGAGTCATCGTAGTATTAATAAAATGATACTGTCATGGTTTGAAATGTGTCCCCCACAGTCTCATGTGTTTAGCAAGGTCATGGCACCTTGAGAGATGGAGCGTTGCTGGAGGAAGGCAGTCACAAGGGGTGGGCCTTGAGGTGGATTATTGCCACCCTACCTGCAGGAAAAGTTGGCCTTTGCAGCAAGCAGTCTTGCAGCTCTCAGTTTCCAAGATGTTTGCAGTAACTTAGCCTCTTCCAGCTTCGGCCAGCCAGCCGTGCCGCCTCTGCCATGAGAAACTGTGCTTCCCTCTGGCACTGTAATCTGAATAAACCTCCCTTTCCCTTAAATTGATTGACTTTGAGTGCTCTCTCACAGCAATCGTTGAGTAACTGTTACAGATACCATAATCAAGTAATAAAGTCAGTAATCCAAGAACAACATCTGGGGATGAAGATGAATCATGAATGTTAGGATAGACCTAAGTTTCTGTAGGGGATTATTTTTGAAGGGCTCCTTAGTATTTAAGACATTCATTCCGGAGTTACCTAATGCTATCTGCTATAAAAGCATTTTTCAGTGGCTGCTTCATGTTAATGATCTCCTGACCAATATTCTGGCTAAAAAGAGTGTAGAACAATCTCTATAAGAATCTAAGCTAGCGACAGTGGACCTTCACTGTGTAAGCTAAGTTCTCTATCTTACGCATAGGCCCTAAACATTTAGCCTTTCTCCTTCCCACCTTTGAAACTGGTCACATGGACTTCATGTTTTGGCAAATGTGACTCAACTTTGTTGAATACCAAGGGCACCAAGGACAATTAGTTTCCCAAATGAATAGATTTGGACAGTTGTCTGTTAAAATATAGGGATATTCTCCTCAAAAAGATATAAAATGATGAGAATGAAACAAATGATAAGAGGAGGAGAGTCATCTTTTTTCTCTCTCACCAAATGTATTTCTAGTAAAAATCACTAACTACCTAATCACATACAAATACATTAACATTGAAATCTGTGGCCGCAACCTATTTCCTCTTTGAAAATAAAAGGTTTGATTGGAGAGTATATTTGTGACTATTCTTTTTTAATATTTACATTTCAAGAGTTTTATAGACAATGTCCTTTGAATCTAAGAGTATTAATTAAGAAATAGCACCACATCAAGAACTATCTGCTTGCAAGGGCACAAGTAAGACCCCCACATGGGGAGCGGCCCACTGGATGTATTGATTTTTATTGTTGTTGTTTTGGTTTTAGCTTGAGTGTTTTCAATAATTACAGACAAAATTATCATAGATTTAAAGAAGTACAAAAACCAGTCTCCAGAGAATGAATATATTTTAAATTAAAAAAAATCCTGCTTTTCCATCCCTGAGGTTTCATATTTCTGAAAGGGATCAATCACCTGTCCAAGTCATTAATCCACCAGTCACATTCTAGCTCTATCCTTCTTGTTTGCCTTCTATTCCATAGTTAGGACCTGTCATAGTTCGACACAGGTGTCAACTTGCAGTTGAGGGTATGAGCTCTGTGCACATTTGTGGAGAATTAGTGGTTGGTTTAATCCCAGAGCAAACCTACAGGAGATTTTTCTGGCTGATGGGGAAGGCCCAAGTGGATGGGATTAGGCCCTGGAATAAAATACAGAAAGCTGGTTGAGAGAGGCATCATCTTTGCGTACACTTGGCCAGACATGCTGGTCTGGAAAGTAAGGATTGTCCCTCTCTCAGCCATTATGTGGTGATAATGTAGCCAGTTCCTTTAGCTCTGGTGTTGGTGCATGCTCTCCTGTCAAGCTGGACTATGAACTGTAAATGGACTATCGTAAGAAAATAAACCCCTTGTTACCCTTAAGCTGTTTGATGGTCATTTATCAGGAACCATGCAGGCGAATTGCTACAGAACCTACTCCCCTTATGTCACAAGTGTGTTACTTCCGAGGCAACTACACATTGACCATTTTATTTGCCTAACAGTGCAACCCATGCTATTGACTGCTCCACATTCAATCACTGAGCTTTTACTATGTGTACAATGCTATCTTAAAGATAAAAATAGTAATTAGTCCCTTTAACTTATCAAGGGCTATATTCTCTTACTAATGCTATAACAAAGTGTCACAGACTGGGTGGCTTAAATAGAAATTTATTTTCTCACAATTCTGTAGATGTGAAGATTGGGAGGAAGGGGAAGACAGGTCAGCTTCATCAAAGACTGCTCTCTTATCGATAGCCTTCTTCTTGGGTCTTTACAAGGTCTTCTTTGTATGTCCTTAATTTCCTTTTATTATACAGACACTAGTCATACTGGATAAAGGTCCATCATAATGACCTTCATTTAAAGAACTTTTGTCAAATGTGTGTACATTCCAAGCTTCTAGAGGCCACTCATATGGGGTTAGAACTGACATATGATGGAGAGACACAATCCTGTGGCATATCCCTTTCAAGTTTCTTTCCCTCCTCCCCTCTTCCCCTCCTCCCTTCCTGCCATCTGAGCTATATTGCTCACTCCCTGTTTTCCATTTGCACAGACAACCTAAGTGGGAATGACAATGATCTAGGATAAGGGAGGATGACTACTATATGGGCAGTTGAATAGTTAATTAAAAATAGCTACATAACACCCAGTAACTGATGCGTATAATAAGTGTTATCAATTATTGTACAGACAAGAATGAAAGTAGAGGGAGAGACATGGAATGATGAAGGGAGAGAGAAGAAGAGGAAGAAAGAGGGAGAATGAAGAAGGGACAATGCCAATTTGTTCGTTTAAGAGGAGAATTCTTTTTATGAGATTTATAATTCACATTGATTTATTACAGCAAGCAGTGGTCAGAGAAAAATATACGTGTGCGTACATACATGCACATATACCTATGTACATATACATATATACATAAATAACCAGTACATTCAAGAATTTGAATTGTTTTTTATTATTACATATTTTTGCCTAATCATACAAGGTACCCCTTTCTCTCCCTCCCCTCCCCCACTGTCCCCCATTATCCCCTCCCCTTTCCACCTCCTTCTCACCTCCCCTCTCCCTCTCCCAGCTCCTCTCACTTCCTCCCTCCCATCTCTCAGAGCATCCTGTTATGAGGGCACAGAACCTCCCTCTGAGTTCTCTACATTAGTGAGGGTTCAGGACTCGGTGGCATAGCACAGGGCTCCTTCTTGAGCTGCCCACTAGCATGAGAACTCATTATGACTTCTTGACACCTTGCCTCTAAGGATCCTACTGCCTGAAGCCTTCTCCTCTGTGATCCATGCTAGACTTTGGGGGGGTTGTTGACTCAAAGATAGATGGAATATAGGAGTAAGACATAGCAGTAAAGGGGCCAGTGTCCCTTTAGCCAGTTGGTTACCATCTAACTGCCAGTCCCTATATCCTCCCTGACTGGAGAGATCAAACCTGTTCAGTCCCAAGTGACCAGGAAGGGAAGTGAGAGTAAGCTGCACCAAATTTCTCATTATTTACATGCAATACATGGCCGTGGCCTAATTTCTCTATTGAAGTGTGTTCTCCTACTCCTTTTGTTTGAGGGCCTCGCTTCCCTTCCCTCCTGTTAATCATATAAAAAGAAAATTCTTAATAAAAGGATTAAAAAACAAAATAATAAAATAAAGTACTATTGTTAATTCTTTCCTAAACTTCTTCTGAAAAGGAAGAAAGATAATGAAAAATAAAAAATTTTCTTAAAGAATGAGAAAAAATAAATAAATAAATTACAAGGAAAAATTAATAAATATAGAATTTTTTTCAGTCAGCAAATAGGCTATGTACTAAAAATGTTCAAAATCTGATCATTAGGAAAAAGGTGATTACAACTGCACATCAACCTGGAAAGAAGCAGCCTACTCATTAAATTCACTTCTGTTACTTGAAAATATTCTTCTCCAAGCAAAAAACTAAATATATGATGTAGAAATGCTCCACACAGGGCAGAAAGCTAAGGAGCATTCTCATTTAAACAATCCAAAATTCTCCAAAATTTTAATGTGAGAAAACAACTTTTCTAGACAGTCTCTGTAGCCTTTTTCAAGTGTCAATTTTTCAATATTGAAGCAAAGATCTCTACTTTTTTTATATTTACTTTTTACACTGGAGTGTGATTTTTAAATCAAACATTTTTGAATAGCTCCCTGACATAAATGCCTAAGGTGCCTTGCAATGCAGGTAAATAAGAATACTATTTTTTTCTCTTTTTCAATATTTTTAAACACTTTTTATTATTATTTCCACTCATACAAACTTAGTAGGTACCCCTGTCCCCTCCCTCTCTCCACCCCTCCCTAGACCTCCCTACTCCCGCCCCCATTTTTTCCCTTCCTTTCCCTCCTCCCTCCTTTCTCCCAGTGCCCCCTCCTCTCATTTCTGAAGCATCCTTTAATGTGTATATCAAACTTTCCTCTGGGTCTCTCTCTGATGAGGTGTAAGGACTCAGTGACTTTCCTAGAACTCTTGCTTGTGTTCCCCTTAAGTATAGGAACAGTATTGTGACTGTTAATCCCTTGCTTCTAAGGATCCTAGTGCCTTTAGTTCATGCTAGACTCTGAGGGGTCAATGATATGTTTGTCATTGCGCAGATCATGCAGAGTCCTATTATAATTGCTTCGGCCCTAACTTGTGTGGAGTATCTCTTGTATATCATGACTCCTCCCATCCTTGTGCTCTTACAATCTTACCTACCGCCCCCTCTTCTGCAAATTTCTCTGAGCTTCAGGATGGGGAGAGATTAGGCAGGTATGATTCCAGGTGGTTGTTATAGAGTCTCTGATGTTCTGAATTATGGTTTGTTTGATTTTTTTTTCAGTTTTGCTGCTCCTGCAATGCCCTGGGCTCCATCCTGATGGGTATTGAATGTCACCCCCCTGGCCAGAGATAAAAAGCTGTTAAAATAGAGTCTTATTATAAGAATAGAAGGAATACTATTTTTTAAAATAAATTAGTAACTCAATCAGGCCAGCAATCAAGCAAATCAAACATTCTAAATTTTGAGAATTCTATCAGAGGGTCCAGTTGCAAGAAACAATTACTAGAAGAGATTTAGAATAGGAAATTTAGCATTTCAAAATGTAAGCTTACATTACTGAATCAAGTCTAACCTTATATATTGATTTCCAGAAAAATATTCAACAAATGGTTTCATTGAAAGAACTACATTATCTGCCTCTGTCAAAAAATTGGGACATGTGAGGGTGCATCTGGAACTGTCTCAGAAAATGAATTCTTATAAAGGTGATCTTATAAAGATCAGAAAGTCAGTACTTTCAACACCCATTTTAGTACACTGACTTTAAACCACAAGAAGTTTTTGACTAGCTATGGAAAGAAAATGAAAGAAGCTACACATGTCCATGAATCCTCTTGCCTGTAGAAAACAACCAAACCAGCATAAATAAAACCCGTCTCATTACTAAGTCTCATATTGAAATATATGCTTTAAAAACAGCAAATTTATGTCCAGGAAATTAGTTTTTAAACATCTAATCTCCACACTACATGAAGACTCTAAGAAAATTTAGTGCTAAGTGTTCATCTGCCAGACCCACTGTGGAAAGCATGGACCTCTATCACATTGTGGAGAAAACTATGATATGCCCAAGGGGAAAAGTATAATCGTCCATATAAAATTTTATAACATGTGCAAGTCTTATAAAAACAACGATGTACTAAATGTAACCTTACATTATAGCAGACTTTTTGAATCTTGAAAAATTGACAGGTAATTCTTTGCAATTGGGTGCTATCTCATCCCTTTGAGAAACACTTAGCAGCATCTTTGCTTTTAAACACTAGAAACCCTGTACACTTCTGTTGGGACAACCAAAACTGTTGTTTCTACACCAAAGAATGGAATAAAAGATTCTCTGATGTGCTTTTTGCTCATAAACTCTAGGTACCAGAGACCCTCTCTACTTCAATTGTGACAACCAGAAATGTTTACATATCTCCTTGAAGGTAAATAACACAGTAAAACAAGCATAAAAGAACTCAGTTGAGGCTTATTTAGCTTTAAACCCTTAACATGAAAGTAAAACTTTGTGAGGAGAAAGTCTTTAACAGTAGTAATATAGTAAAGTGTAGTAAAGGTTAAAATATAAAATCACAATGACATAAGAGACACAAGAGCATGGATGACAGCATCAAAGATGGTGTAAGAAGGGAAAATGTAATATTGTCATTGAAAAAGCAGAGCACAGAGCTCAGACTTAGAAGGCCTTTGTGATAGTTAAATGTACACATTAACTTCATTAGGCTATGATATTTTAAACAAAAATATTTTAGATTGATCTGTGGTGATCATCTTATAATCTGAATTAGTAGACAGAAAAGATTGCCTTCTTGATGTGGATAAGACTTTTCAATAAACTAAAGACCTCAAAAAGCACAGTAAATAGGCTAAGACATTGGCTTTATTCACTTTTTGGACTTAGAGTAAAACATCAGTTCTTCCTGCATTTCAGGACTCTGAGAATTTGGATTAAAGCATAAATAATTAATTTTTCATGGTTGTCAGGCCTTTGGACAGACTGGATTGTCTTGTATCACAAACTTTTCAATTAGCAATATACTTGCCATTCACCATGATCATGTGTGTTAATTCCTTATATTAAATCTCTTTAATTCATGTATCTGATTGGTACTATCTGTCAGGATAATGCCAATCTAAATGAACTTAAATGTTGGTCTGCAGACTTCAGCAACTCCAGTTAACTGTCTGAACCTCAGGTTTTCTTGTTTAAGGAAGTTTATATGTCCTGTGATTACAACTGACCTAAGTAGTGTAAGTATCATAGCACTCTCTATAAATGAGGGAATTGTGTAACTTTTAAAAAAAACTCCTTTCGTCCTAGCATAGCGATCTTAAATCTTTTTAACAAGTAACTTCAGCTGTGTTTGTCTTTCCACATCGAAGAATGGAATCTAGGATTCTCCTTAAGGTCCTTGAAAAAAACACTGGCAAGGAAGAAATATTACTGTGTTTCCCAAGGGTTCATGGATGAATTTGATTGAATTACCTTTGTAAAACATGGCCTTAATGGTAATCAGATAAGAATTCTTTGATGAGTATATTTTAAAAGGAATGTTCACAATCGCAACTTATTATATCACCTTATCTGGGAAGATACTAATATACCCCAAGAGCAAAATGGCCCCTTTGGAGGAAATCCACTTTTCTCTTTCTGGTAACCTCTCTTAAACCATCATCATTTTTACCACTAACTACATTTATTCTGTTGTTAACATTCTCTATTTCTGATAAGAGTCAACTTATTCATCAACCAGTTGAAATGTTAGGGAAACAATGAGTTATGCCTACATTTATCAAAACTCATACTTTGCAATTAGCACAATCTCAGGCATATCTTGACATGACAAACTGATGCCATTAAGTCATTGTAATATTTTAAGCAAGATAAGTAGCCTGAATGGTTGCTGATAAAATCATGACAAAACTATTTAAGGGAACAAAGGGCTTATTGTCTTACAAACCAAGTCCAGTTACAGTTTCTTAGTCCAGCTTGTCAGGAGAAGTTATACAATACCAGGGCCAAGGGAACTTGCTGTACCATTTCCATATACTACTGAAACAGAGATAATCCTTTACATTGCCAGATCACATGTCTAGCCAAGTGTACACATAGATGCCAACTTTCTCAAATAGTTCTCCTCACCCCCCGCCCCTGCCTGAGAACTAATCCCACCCAGGTTAGGCTTTCCCCATCCACTAGACAATTTCTTGCAGGTTCCTTCTGAGCTTAACTCAACTACTAACTCTCTACGAAAGTGCTCAGAGTTCAAACTTTCAACTGTCAAATTGACACCTGAATCTAACTAAGACAAATGCCTACAGTAAAGTGCCAGACATATGCTAAGTGTTTAAATTACCAAAGAAGTGAGCAAATCTACACATGAACAATAGCAGCCAATCCCCCTTTCAATTTTCTTATGACAGACTTTTGTGAATCTTGCCTTCAGGACTATACCTCTCTCCTAGCCCAAACTCATGACTTACTGTTTCTCATAAAAGACCTCTAGGAGTTTCTCATAAAGGACCTCTAGGAGTTTCTCATAAAGGACCTCTAGGAGTTTCTCATAAAGGACCTCTAGGAGGAGCTGAACATGCTATTTCCTGTGCCTGACTGCTCTTTCCTTTCATGCTTTTCTGAAAAGCAATCAGACTTCAGCTAGAAAAGATCCTTCTGATGTTTTTCCTTGATGTTACAATACATCTCTACCTAACAGTTTTAGTTATTCTACATTCCACTCTGTTCTCCTCCGGCCTTGTTTCAGGACCTGTCCATGACTATTACTGCTTCCCCTGATATCATAGAACAGAGCATTCTGATTATTTTAAGAGTAAACAGATGGGATGACTACTTCATCTGCATGAAGCACATAATCTCCAAAACTTAAGTCTAATACAACCCCATAAAAAGACCATCTATAATGTTTAAGGAATATTTTTTTCTGTGAATAAAGTATAATAGCTCAGAATCAGACATGTTATTTGAAACCATTAAGGAAGACTAACTTTTAACTGATTGTATGGCATGAATATATAAAGTGTAAATTTTGTTACCCTTGACCCAGAATTAATAAGAGAATGAAGCTTTAGAAGAAAGCAAATTGTTTATAATTACATAACTACTAAACAGCCGAGCTGGGTAAATGCTAGGTAAAACCTAAATGCCTAGGTTTTCAACTTCAAACAACTCCCCTTCAATTATCATAATACCCCGTTCTGTTTGCTCTGTATATCATGCTAATCAAAAGTAGTATGCACAGTAAAAGTTCTGAGGACAGACATCTCGAGGCGTATGGGGTTCAGCGATGCCAGCAGATCAATAGCAAGCCACATCTATAGAAGAGAGGATCAATGCTGTATACATGCAGCATTATCAATGGGATGAGCTCCTATTGCATGCAAGAATGGTCTGGTCAAGGTCGCTTCTTTAAATGGCAGTTAGTAGGAGGCTCAAAAAGGTGAACTTTAAATCAGTTGGTGCTTGTATTAGTCAGGGGTTCTCTTAAGAAACAGAATCTATAGAATATAATATATATCAATAAGTTTATTAAAATAACTCACTATAAAAATAGTAGCCACCTGTAGCAGCCTTGTTCTTGACTGGAATGTTCCACAAAGCCAAAAGATCCCAAGAAGGTCTCAATTCCTTTACTTCTCTGGAGGGTTGAAGTGCTGGGTTACAAACGTCAGTGAACTGCTTGGCTCTGATGCCAGCAATGAACAGTGAATAGCAACAAAGTCTAGAGACCAGGCTCCAAAGGCAGCAGAAACAGCAATAATGTGGGTGGAAAAGATGAATCTCCAAGTCAGCCAAGGATGGAGGCAGTAGCTGCAGCAACAAAAAAGGCCACGATGTTCTAAAAGCAAATGACCCAAGCAGAGTGGACTGCACAGCAAGTGGACACAAGATAAGGAAAGAGCAGTCCCTCCTTGCACCTCCTATTATAGGGTCCACCACTGGAAAGTACTACCCACTATGGGCTAGGTTCTCCACAGCAATCAAGTGCCTGCAGACTTGGTCAGTGGTCATCATTCCAACCATTAGCCTTCCACAGCCATGCCCAAACAGTCTGCAACTATCAAGTTGACACCAAAATGCAACCATAACAGTGCTCACTTTTAACCACTGCTCTTCTGTCTCAAAGTTGTGTGATAGTAACTTGTCACCTACCTCTTTCGAAGCTCAATGATCTTTTTTATATGGTAGAGGTAATGTAAGAGAGGTGTGAATATTCAATAACTTCACCACTATAGAGCCCATTAGATACTCCCTCATTTCCTTGCCTTTAACTGGTTTCTACAAAGAAAACTACCTTCTTGAGCAGCAGTATACTTGCCCTATTTAATCTCCTTGTGGATAGATGCTCCCTGAGAAGAAAAGGAGGATTGACAAAAGAATAAAGAGACTTATTTGCAAAATAATTGAGATCCATTGACTGGAGAGAACATACAGCTCTTAGGGAGAATACAATAAATCTGACTCTCTCTAATGTAGGATAAAATAGGGCATGCTAACTTTATTATTTGTCTAAAATGTGTGCCTGCGTATTAAATTTATGGTCTATGATAGAGTTGGAATGACAGACATTAATTGTAAAGTCACCTTTATATTGTTGATCACCAATGGACATTCCCATAGTCTGAATGAGATGTCTGATGACAGCAGGGAGATGCCTGCCTTGAGCAGGGCACCATTGAAGGTCTCCCTAAGGAAGATATTATAAAAAGTTTAAAAAGTATGAATGATGAAGGAAAAGTACTTAAAAATGGATGTGGGAAGATATCAGATATTGCACCAATTTATCAAGCAGATAGGGAAGAATCGTCTCAGAAACATGAGGAAGCCAATGAAGAAATACTGCTGAACTTAACCCACAGTCCCACAGTCCCCCCAGGTGCCCGATATTGCCACTAAGACCATAAATGGAATTCCTTTACCTTTTCTCACTAACTTCAGGTCAAAAGTCAGGGTGAGAATATATAACTATACAGCCATGTAAAGAATCAAAGAGGACATTTCCTTTTGACTCACACAATGAGAATTCTCAAAATGAGGAGGAATGAAAGGCTAGATATAAAAAAGAGAAAGAAGGAAGGAAAGAAAGAAAGAAAGAAAGACAGAAAGAAAGAAAGAAAGAAAGAAAGAAAGAAGAAAGAAGAAGACAGAAAGAAAGAAGAAAGAAAGAAAGAAAGAAAGAAAGAAAGAAGAAAGAAAGAAAGAAAGGAAGAAAGAAAGAAAGGAAGGAGAGAAGAAAGAGGAGAGAAGGAAGGAGAGAGAAGAAAGGAAACAAGGAGAGAAAAGAAAGAAAAGAAAGAAAGAAAGAAGAAAAAAAGAAAGAAAAAGAAAGAAAGAAGAGAAGGAAAGAAAGAGAAAGAAGAAAGAAAAAAGAAAGAAAGAAAAAGAAAGAAGAAAAGAAAGAAAAAAAAAGAAAAAAGAAAGAAAGAAAAGAAGAGAAAGAAAGAAGAAAGAAAGAAGAAAGAAAGAAAGAGAAAGGAAAAAGGAAGAAAGGTACAACCAAGTAAAACCAGGCAGGAGTTGGAGAGGTGGCTCAGGCGGTTTCAGCCTCTGCCTTTGCAGGCAGCAAGGTCCTGAGTTTGGATCCTAGAACCCCACGTAAAAGCACGCCCAGCGGAGAAAGCAGGGGCGGCCTACGTCTTCTGGTCCTTGGGTACCGGGCGGAGGAAGCCTGTGAATTGGCCGGCGGGGATAGAGTTAAACACAGGCGGGGGAGGTGGGTCCATGGTGGTCCACCAATTCGCCCGTGGTTCTACACCACACCACACACACCACACACCACCAACACGCACATGGAATAAATTAAACAATAAATAACATTAAGAGCAAATTTAATTTTATTAGCAAGCCTCTGTCGGAAACAGGAGGGGCTTGTCACTGGTATAGGCATGACGTCTCCCCTTGCACTTTTCAAGCAATAACACTCCTGTGTTCGTGGTATCAGAGTCCTGGCAGCCCCTCATTCTCTTTAAGGTTTTTAGATTCGGCCGGGGAAGAGGGAAAAAATACCATTAAAGTGATCAAATTGTTAGAAATTTAGTTGAACTTTAGTTGAAGAATCCAGTAGAACAGCAAGAAATATACAACACTCAATCCTAGAAGCACTGCACTGCAGGCAGTGAGGGCCCGCATCTCTGTCTTGTAGGCAGATGCAGGAGGAAGCACGGTACTTTATCGGAAGGAGGGAAGCATTGCGTACTTATAGAATGAAAAAGAGCTTTGAACTTCTGTTTGGGCTATGTGCCATAAGGAGTGAATGGTTTTTCTTTTTTCTTTTAGATTGTTGAGAGAAGTTTGGAAAAATCTAATCTAGGAAAGTTCCTTTTAACTATGTTTTTTTTTAAATTTTCATTTAATTCTTTCCCCATGTAGGGACAGGCGCTTTTAGGCAAACTTCCTCTAGGGTTTATTCATGAAGGGATTTTGTAGCTATAAGCTATTACGTGCCAACCCTTTCTAGTGGGAATACGTGCCTCAGTTACTTCTAAAGAAGGAAGCTGTGTATATCACCAAAAACAACATTGATCCTTCTCCTTGAAACCACCTCTGGCCTATTATTCTGCTACTCTTTTCGTGGTCATTGTTTTGGAAATAAAAATTTACCATCCAAGCAGTTAGGATGAGACAAGAGCAGGAGAGGAAGGAGAGAGAGAGGATGGTAGGCTTATTTTGATTTACGATTGTTTGGTTACAATTTTCTCATCCAAGCTTGGCCAGTTGAGTCCACCACTAACAACCATGGGTCAAGTGAACTGGCCGACTACCATATCCACTTAAAACGAACGAAGAAATGAGTCTTGGCTAGATCAGTATATTTGGTTTAAAGTAAACAGAGAATAACAACATTGTCAACAGCAGGCCTTATTTAGTCCCTGTTTGTATTCACTTGTTGGAGACAATTTTCCCACCTCCTACCATGGGCTGGGCTCTCCCAATCAAACTAGTCTCCGCACAGTCATTACTTATTTAATGTACTTATTACTAATCCTTTACACGATGCTGCCCCAGAGCTTGAACCTTCAACACCTCGTGTATCTAACTCTTGATCTCTAGGGCACTGTACAGAGAACTTTCTTCCCAATTTAATTTTAAATAAGGACTCTCTTTACTATTTAGTTATTCACCCTTGACTTTCTTAGTGCCTTACATTTTTTAAAAGATCTAAAGTCAGAGGCTTATTCATTTTTATTTCTTTCAGCTTCCCAACATTTGAAAATAGCTTCATAAAGTATAACATGTAGTGGATTTAACGTCGATATGGTTAATGATGGAGATTGGGGTGAAAAAAGAAGAAAGAAAGTGAAGACACTGATGGGCAGTATATTAGGGGAAAATGCGAGGAAACAACGCGGGGTTTTTTATGTGAGTTTGGTAGGGCAAATGACTGAATTTGTACTGAATGCAATGAAGGCACCTTAATGACAGGCTATCTTACGTCCCTTCCTTCATTTACTTTCGTTTCCTTCCTTCAGTAAATTCCCTACCTCCACCCAGACGTAACTTCTTTTTACTCCTTCCTTCCCGTTCTTCCTTCATTCATTTTCTCCGTCCTTCCTTTCCTTTTCCCTCCCTCACCTTCCCTCCTTTTCCCTTCCTTTCCTCCCTCCCTTCCCTTTCTTCTCTTCTCCCTTTTTTCCTTTCTCCCTTTGTCCCTTCCTCCCTTCTTGTAAA
>JALPQD010000268.1:1937268-2132268 GCA_023101885.1 Typhlomys cinereus
ATCAAGGTCCTTGATCCATTTGGAATTAAGTCTTGTACATGGTGACAAGTACGGGTCCAGCTTTAATCTTCTGCATGTGGAGATCCAGTTTTGCCAGCACCATTTGTTGAAGATGCTGTTCTTTTTCCATTGGATTCTTTGGGCCTCTTTGTCGAAGATCAAATGGCTGTATTTTTGTGGGCTTATATCTGGGTCTTCAATCCTTATCCATTGATCTGTGTGTCTATTTTGGAGCCAGTACCAGGCTGTTTGTATAACTATGAATTTGTAGTATAGACTAAGGTTTGGTATGGTAATACCTCCAGCAGTGTTTTTGTTACTCAGGATTGTCTTTGCTATCCTGGGTCTTTTGTGACTCCATATGAATTTTGAGATTATTTGGTCAACTTCTTTAAAGAATTGCTTTGGGATTTTAATTGGTATAGCATTGAATTTGCATATTGCCTTTGGTAGGATGGTCATTTTTACGATGTTGATTCTGCCAATCCAGGAACATGGGAGGTCTTTCCACCTTCTGATGTCTTCTGCAATTTCTTTCTTTAGGGTTTTAAAGTTTTCATTGTAAAGGTCTTTTACCTCCTTGGTTAGGTTTATACCAAGGTATTTCATTTTTTTAGGGGCTACAGTAAATGGGATTGTTTCTCTCAAGGCTTTTTCACTTCTTTCATTCTGGGCATATAGGAAGGCCTCTGATTTTTGCACATTTATTTTGTATCCTGCCACCCTGCTGAACTTCTCAATTAGTTCCAGGAGCTTCCTGGTGGAGTTTTTGGGATCCCTCAGGTATAAGATCATGTCATCTGCAAATAGGGATAGTTTGACTTCTTCCTTGCCGATTTGAATCCCTTTTATGTCCCTTTCTTGTCTTATGGCTTCAGCTAAGACTTCAAGTACAATATTGAATAGAAGTGGTGAGAGTGGACAGCCTTGTCTAGTTCCTGATCGAAGTGGGAATGCTTCCAATTGTTCCCCATTGAGCATAATCCTTCCTGTGGGCTTGTTGTATACAGCTTTTATTATATTGGTAAAGGTTCCTTCCATTCCTACTGTCTCTAGCGTTGTGATCATAAAAGGCTGTTGGATCTTGTCAAGGGCTTTTTCTGCGTCTATCAAGATTATCATGTGGTCTTGGTCTTTGGACTGGTTTACATGATGAATTACATTGATTGATTTGTGTATGTTGAACCAACCTTGCGTGCCCGGAATGAAGCCTACTTGGTCCCTGTGAATGATATTTTTGATATGTTTTTGAATCCGATTTGCTAAGACTTTGTTGAGAATCTTTGCGTCTGTGTTCTCATTGATTTATTTTTCTAAGAATATTTGCTGAAAAATACTCATTGTTCAGAAAAATATTTTGAATACAAAGATTTTTAAAATTTCTTTAAAATAAAGAAAGCTATGATAGTTTATACCTTCTCTAAGATGATAAAATATTTTTTAATCTTGCTTATAGACTTGTCTCCATCTTTGCAACAATTCAAGATTCACAGATGCCTCTAAAAATTGGAGGGAAGGAGGAAATATATACAAACATTTTTTCCAATTTTCAAGCGTGAATTAAAACAAAATACTCATGAAATTGAGATTAGAGCAGGAAAAGCAAATGTGGGAAGATGAATAACCTTTGATATAAAGTTGATTTTTCATGTCTATGTGGTCCAATTTCAGTTTGAATATTAGCTATGAGATCTGCAGTCTCCTTTTCTACAAGGCTAGAAAGGTGAAAGCAGAATACTTCAGAGGTTTCTCAAAATGTTAATAAAATCTCTCCTGCTGAATGACCCTTGATAAACTTCAGTCTTCTTTTCAACTCAAAGCTCCCGAGACAGGCTCAGCAATGATGATGTTCACTACTGTTAATCTTCCAACCAGTCTGCTAGGCACTTCAGAAATTTCATTGGAATTTTCTTTGCTTGGTAGTTTTAGATGTTTTACTCAGTAATATAAATCTAACGGGGAAAGAATATGTTAGGGATTTGTAAAAAACAAGTGTGTATACCATTTTCAATGTATTTTTGGTTCTAAAAGTAATCTATAGCATTTATCTAATGGTGAAATACACCACCACGGTATTTGCAGGAAAAGCACATGCCATGTGATACAGTTAGTTCACTTACAAGTTCTTGTGGTTACATTAACAGGTTCCACACTAATGCATTTTTCAATCAGTATATTTTAATCACTAATATGTTCAAATACTTATGCACTGTATTGTAGGGTCTTCATTTTCTTTCTGTTCCTTGAGTATAGATAGGGCTTATGATTTATTATTTGTACATTTTTTTGTCTTACTCAAAAGATCTGAAGATAGGAGATATTTTTTATCTAAAGATAATTTCATAATATAAAATCCATGTAGTACAAAGTAATATCTTAAAACATGTTAAATACAGTGAGATGGCTCAAGGGTTAAGACTCAGCCATGCAAACATAAAGTCCTGAGTTTGGATCCCTAGTCCCATGTAAAAATGCAAAAATAAATAAAGTTAAAAAATGTTAAATATGTAAGTTTATCTAAAACTTTTATTTAATTATCTATTTATATTTGCATGTGTGCTTGTGCATGTACGTGTGTGTGTGTGTGTGTGTGTGTGTGTGTGTGTGTGTGTGTGTATCAGAGGGCACTGTGGAGACCAAGGGAGACTTTGGGAGTCATCCTTCTACCATCTTTTCTCTTTGATTTTGGATTTCCTAGGCCCAGCCTTCCAAAGCCAGAAGTACAGGCAGCTTCCATTTCTGCCTTGTCTTTTCACATGGGATCCAATATCATATTCAGGTCTGCTTGGAAGGCAGAGTTTTCACCCTTGAGCCTTCTCTCTAGTCCTAAAGACAAATTTTAAAGCATTGAAAAAGAAATGTAGGGCACCTCATCTCAAAGTTTTGTTTCATTTACTACTGGTAAATCCTATGTGAAGAGAGTCTCCTAGGGGTTTTCTTCACATTTATTGTTCTTTTTACATTTATTTATAGTGTTTGTGTGTGTGTGTTTCTGTGTGTCTGTGTGCATTACAGATGAATATGTGTGCTGTAGGAGTCCATGCTATTCTTCTATCATGCAAGTTCTTGGAGTTGAACTCAATCTGTCAGGCTTGGTAGCAAGTCAATTTATCTGCTAATCCATCTCAAAAGCCTAGTACTTTCTATTGACTACCTAACAGTTACAGTCATTATAATTATTATAGGATTTTCAAATAGTCATATACTGTATTAGGATGTATTTTTTGTAAACATCTGTCACGGAGATAAAAATACAACAAAGATTAGAAGCTAAATAAAATGTGAAGATTAGTGGTAAACTAGTGGGCTATGTCGCAGTGACTACTTTCCATATATGAGAATGTGGCACCAGCTAGTGTGACTTTGCGATTTCTCCTGTCCCAAACAAGATCTGTTGAGTAATTTGGAAACCCATTTCAAATTGAGAATGAAGAGTTTCTCTTTTAAAAACAAAAGCAAAATAACAATAAGAAAACTTTTACTTTCTGTTGTCATCTTTCTTTCAACCTGTGATTTTAACATTTGCCTACTACCTAATACAACCCTCTCAAGCATGACGACAGTTCCAATGTGACAGAAATGCTCACAGGAGTAGGGACCCCTGCATGGAGACCAGGAGGTGAAGCTTGTGAACCCACCCCCACTCATCTTGGGTATAGGCGATTACTGATGATGGAGGTGACAGGATATGAGCCAGGCTTCTATACAAGTGACATGCTTTATCATGCTGCCTTACTTCACTTACAAAGCCAAATTCAAAGAGTACATTGAGAATTTCAAGATGATGGTTGCCGAGTACTAAGTTCCAATAGCTAGAGCTTCTGAACATTTATTATGCTTATTACCTGACTATGGTCCCCAAGGCAGGAGGTCCATGAGAAGATGGAGCATATCTGCTACCCCAGAAGAGATTCTTTGCTTTCCAGTTCTGGGTAAAGAGGTTGACATAGTGATCTGTTTAATACTAATTTATTTCCTTTTATGTAAAAATGTGTTGAGAGGTAATGTAAAAAACAATCCCAAAGGAGAGAAGGGACCATGTTACAGCAGGGAAAATAGGCCTCCACCAAGGACCCAAATAAGTAATGAGACATCTGAGTAAGTTCACAGACTTTTGTTCCTGATCATTTACTACTGAGGGGGTGTGATCTCACCAGAAGAGGAGGGCATATAGTCTGGCAGATAAAAAGTAACCATTTTGCAAATGGGTCATAGACCCCTCCCTTAGTATGGTTTCCCACTTTTATTACATCTACCTTTGAATGTGCTTTTATCACAAGACTCTAACAGCTTTTTGTCTCTGGCCAGGGGGTAACATACAATGCCCACCAGGATGGAGTGAAGGGCATTGCAGGAACAGCAAAACTGCAAAAGAAAATCAACAAACCACAATCCAGAACTTCAGAGACTCTATATCAACCACCTAGAACTAGGCCAGCTTAGTCTCTCCCCATCTTGAAGCTCAGTGAAATTTGCGGAAGAGGGGGCGGTAAGAGTGTAAGAGCAAAAGGATGGGAGGACCAATGATATATAAGATACTCTATACTAGTTAGGGCTGAAGCAATCATAATTGGACTTTGCATGCCCTGCGCATTGTCCAACACACTATTGACCTCACAAAGTCTAGCATCTGCTAAAGGCACCAAGAGCCTTGGAGGTAAAGGATTGACAGCCACAGCAGTGTTCCTATACCTAAGGGGAACACGGGAAAGGGTTCAGGGAAAGGCCACTGGGTCCTTGTATGTCATCGGAGAAGAGGGCCCAGAGGAAAATCAGACATGCACAATAAAGGACTCTCTGGGAATTGGGGCGGGAGGCACTGGGGGATGGGGAGGGAGAGGGGTGGGGAGGGGGAGCAGGGGGTACGGGGTGGGGGGGTAGGAGGAGGAAGGGAGGGAACTGGTGTACCTAATAAGTTTGTATGAGCTGAAATAAAAAAAAAACAAAAACAAAAACAAAAAACAATCCCAATGAGGTATGAATCCTGCTGGTGAAATCATGACTGTTGCAAGTACAATGTGAATGAAGTCAAGATTTTGTCTAATAAATTCAATAGAGAAATAAGGTGACAGTGAAGAAAGACCCATAATTAGTGAAATATCTTGTCCAATCCATGGTCGGTCTCCTTGCTGATCACTGGTGTTTAGATTGGTTTGAAGCACTGGTCTTGTGTTCCCCGTCATGGAGGGAGAGGGTTAGTGATTAGTAGACAGAAGGATTATGTCCTGGAGTTTTTGGTAAATCATTGCTATTTAGGAATTGAAAATTTATATTGTCCTGTTTTCATTTGTAAAGTCCATATTTCACCTTTAAAGTGCTTCTTATTCTGTTCTGTTCAGTTTTAGCTTACTTGGAAAACCAAACTGATTAATGTAATTGTTCCCAAATCAACTTGATCTGGGAAAGGTAGACTCTACTCTAAGTCTAACAATGTCCATACATATTTCTCTTTACATGTTCAAAGTTGAATAAATGAAGAACGTCAACTAAAATTAAAAAAACAAAATAACAACAAAAAATCCTTTATTTCTATACAGTTGTAAAAATACAATAGGCCATAGAAAAGTCCAGTCTGGCACTGAAGAACTACATGAGAAGAGTAAGAATCTTTTCTTCCAACTTGAGAATGACTTTTTTCTAACAACATATTATTTGTCATATGCAAGTATTTTCTTTTTTTTTTTTTACCTCAGTTGATCATTATGTTAGATTGTTTAAATTTCCTCCATGAGCATGTCAATAGATTTGAATATACTGTTGTACACTAGAAAATGAGAAAATATTTCTCAATGTATTTAGAGTAGCATGTACTCCTTCAATATTTATGCTAGGTAACCTTCAAAATTATGGATGATAATGTTTAAGGACTCATATTTAGGATTAAGTGATCTTGGTGATTTTTAGTCAAATGAGGAAGTCTTAAGTGGATTTCAAAGTGTTGTTGATGAAGCTAACCATTATTCTGGGAAGTGGGAGAAGTCTCCAGGGATTCTGTAACACTCACAATATTCATGTCATCATCTTCTGAAATGGTTCGTCTTATGTTCAAGAGAAATTTCAAGCTCCTGAGATTCCTGGGTGCTATGTGACAGTAGGTGGTCCACACTCGAGCGGAACAAGCCCTGACACACTTTGCTGTATCCTGGTCTTAAAAATCAAGGAGTGGTCCTCACAATCCCTTTCCCAACCTAGCTACTTCTCCTTGAGGGAATAAAAGGAAACTGTCATTTGGCAAATTATGTCTTTAAATATTTTTGGCTCACATTAAAGTTCAGAACATGTTTTGAGGATTTGATTTGTGCTACTAAGTAGATGGAGAGATTGGAAAAATGAAAACCCTAGAGTATTTGTGTGAAAGCAAAGTAAAGCAAGCAGATGGATATCCCACACTAATCCTATGTATCATCCACGTAACTTATGAATACCTTTTTTGTGTCATGATGAAGCCCCAATAAAACGAGGCATTTTTAATACTTTTTTATTATTTCCACTCATACACACTTAATAGGTAGACCAGTTCCCTCCCTCCCTCCTTCTCCCCCCGAACCCCCTGCTCCCCCTCCCCTCACCCCTCATCCCCCAGTGCCTCCCCCCAATTCCCAGAGAGTCCTTTATTGTGTATGCCTAACTCTCCTCTGGGTCCTCCTCTCCGATGACGTACAAGGACCCAGTGGCATTTCCCTGAATCCTTTCTTGTGTTCCCCTTAAGCATAGGAACACTACTGTGGCTGTCAATCCCTTGCCTCCAAGGATCTTGATGCCTTTAGCAGATGCTAGACTTTGTGAGGTCAATAGTGTGTTGGACATTGCACAGGGCATGCAAAGTCCTATTATGATTGCTAAAATGAGGCATTTTTTTATGTCCACATTATTGCATTTAGGCTATGTTTGTCATAAATGATATTAGCCTAGGAATGAAAAGAGGGAAAATAGAAAAGAAGAAAGATCTTTTATATCAAAACACACCAAACTCAAAAGTATTTTTCCAAGTGTCAGCTTGACAGTTGAAGTTTTGAGCTCTGGACACATTTGTAGAGAATTAGTGGTTGAGTTAAGCCTAGAGCAAATCTGCAGGAGATTGTCTAGCTGATTGGGAAGGCCCAGCCCATCCTGGGTGGGACTAGGGCCTGGAATAAAATATAGAGAGCTGATTGAGAAAGTTGGCATCCTTGTGAACACTTGGCCAGACATACTGGTTTGACAAGTAAGGATCATCTCTCTATCAGCCATTATGTAGAGATGGTGCGGCCAGTTCCGTTGGCCCTGATATTGGTACATGCTTGCCAGTGAGCTGAACTACAAACTGTAACCAGACTATCTTAAGAAAATAAATCCCTTGTTCCTTTAAGCTGTGTGATTTATCAGCAACCATGTAGGCAAACTGCAACGCTCTTGTATGAAACCCTTTGTAAAGAAGAAAAGTCTACTTGTTGGGCCTCATTTCTCTCTGGCCTAGCACTTTTACACAGTTTCTGAGAATGTGTTCTATATAATATTAACAGGAAATCCTGAAGGAAGGTTCTCACTAATTTTGAAATATGCTTGGAGAGTTGTTAACAGAATTTAAAAATAAATAACTTCTTTAACATATTTTTTATTAAAAATTTAATTATACATTTAAAATTTTTTTACCAGTTCCCTCCCTCCCCCCTCCTCCCCCCGAACCCCCTCCTCTATAAGACAAGGGGTTAGAGTATCTGACATTTTCGGGAATCACTTCTTTCCTGCCACCTTGAACTCAGGTTTGTGGGCAAGCACCTTACCCACTTAGCCATTTCACTAGCCCAAGGACATCTGGTGTTTTATGAATTTGTCTTAGGAAGAGTTCTCTATAGCATTATAGAAAATGCTATTTACTATACCTTTGAAAGTCTAACTTATTCTCATTTTTGGAACCAATGGTTTGTGCCAAACGTAAGGGTGAAGTAGAGCTCTTGCGTCTTAGAGTCAGTTGGCAAAGAATCTGTGGTTTCTATGAATATTCTGGTTGTAATATTGTTCACAAGTCAGAACTGCTGAAAAAAGTTACCAAATCATTTCTTTTACACAGTTGGTTTTTTCAATTAGAGATGGGACATAAATCTGATTTATATTTCAGAATTTAAGACAGACAACATTAAATCTAAGAACAGAAAATCAGTATTTAGGACTAGTGACATGACTCAGCAGCTAAAGGCACCTGCATGCAATCCTAAATTTGGTCCTCAGACCCCATATGGTTGAAGAAGAGAACTGATTTCCAAAAATTGTCCTCTGACTTCCTCATACAGACCATGTTCTCTCTGTCTCTCTCTTTCTCTCTCTCTTTCTTTCTTTCTCTCTGTCACTCACTCTCTATAGTAAATAAATAAATAAAACATCAAAAAATAAAAAAGTCACAATTTATTCTGTTTCTATTACTGATGTTGACACATTTAATAACTCACTTATATTCCATTTCATCAAGCTTAAAACAGCAATTTAGAATGTTTGGGGAGATATTTTTTAAATACCAAGATTACTTTTCAATTAAGAGATGCTAGAGCAATGCTACAATGTCATTTCCAAAGAATAGAGAAAAGCTGCTCATTGTTATGTCAGCAGTAATTAAAAGTGTTAGTGCCTGGGCAACACCTGTGACATCAACACATCATCTTAACAAGAGCAAACAATATCTCAATTTATTTTAGAGGGTTCATCCCTCTAGTCTACATGCTATAAAGTTTTTTGCAAGTTCTAATTTTTGGCTCCAAATCATTGGAGGTTAGGGAGCAGGTAGAATTAATGTTTACTTCATTTTCCTACAAGAACAGGTTCAGTAATTCTGTGGGCCAGCAACAGGGTTAGGACTGGCAACTTTGTCTGTTGCCAAATTATAAGAACAAAAAACATTAGTTTGTTCTTCCCTAAATTTAATCTTCTCACTTTAACCAAAAGCAAGGGTTTTGAAAAATTTACATTTCATCCAGTTTGAACCTCACTCTGTGTTCATTGTGTTTGCCAAGCTTGTTGAACAATTTTAACAGTGGCATGTCTAATTATGTGTAAAAATCATAGCGATTAACACAATTTACCAAGCCATTTTTTCCTGCATAAATGCAATCTATAAATGGTAATCCATATAAATTTAAAACAAGAATAACTGTTTCTAGTTACAAAATAAATGGACTTTCACACATATTTCCCTACTAAAAAATAAAAGATGATTGAAGATTTATTATGTTTGTTTGATTTGTTTGATATTTTACTTCTTTGATTTTTGGAGGGAGAATGAAAAAGAAAGAATGAGAGAGAGAGAAATAGAGAAGGGAAGAGAGAGGGGGATAGAAAAAGAGAGAGGAAGACAGAAAAGAGAGGAAAACATAAGAATGCCAGAATCTGTTAGCATTCTAAAAGAAAAAGAGAGAAAAAGTAGTTGCCAGATGAGTTTAAACTTGAACGGTTTCTTATGCCCAGAAAGATAAATTAGGGTAAATGAGTTCTCCACATATTACCTAAGGGTACAGAATATTGAAGATGTGCTAGTTTTCCCCCTGGAATGGGTTGACCTTGCTGCATGAATATGATGTTAAAAATATGTGAGAATTGACGATGGTTTTTTCATTGGCCAAACCTTGAAGTTTTCACTCTTAGAGAGTTCAGTTTCTTCTATATTTAATTTATTAGTTTTCACTAACATATGTGCAATTATGACTTTAATGAAACAGATTTGCAGGAACCTGAAATGGCCTGAGCACTGCACTCATAGATGCAGTGCTTTACCAGGAGCCTGTGATACCTACATTCATAAAAGTTATACTTTCCAAATATGTGATCCACTTTTATAAGCATCTAAACCCCGGAAACTTCAGTCACACATTCCAAGCAAGAATAAATGGCCCTACATCAATCCATTTTCATAATATCTGGCATTTGTAGAATAGAGGAAAGAAATGAGATAAAAAAAAAGATTTTTAAAAAACCCAGTGGTTGTGAAAACCAGGCTCTTTTATCCTGGGATTGCACTTTATATGTATAGATGAGACAATACATTTTGTTTTCACGCCTCAACATTTTCAGACTGGAGATGCTCTTAAGCAAAAGACTGTGCAAAAAAAGGTTCCATTTTACTTATCTTTGTAAATTCCATGTTTGATACACTGTTTAACACAATGGATTCGTGGTAAGAAGAATTAGCAGATGAATTGTGTTAAAGACACAAAGCCTAATTTGACCAAGAGATCAGATGTAAACAATTTATAAACTGCAGAATATAAATAAGCAAACTTAAAACCCAATTCGCCAAAATACCCTGTTATATTTTGTTCAAACAATGAATAGCCAGATTTCTTCCTTCACAAATAGACTTTTGTGTATTTGCTTTTTGCATCGTAGGTTAGAGACCAGAATGTGAAAAAGTGTTGAGATGAAGACAGATATGAAATAGATGCAGAACAGCTCTCTGACCTTCTCTGTTTGGCCATAGTACACAGATTTAACCAGGACAAACGTGGCCTGTTTGACTACCACCAAAGTAAGATATCTGCATTCCTGCTGCAAATTCTCATCAGTATGAGCAGATAGAGATTTTATATCAGCATCTTTATTTGCCAACCTTTCCCCTTCTTCTTTGTGTATAACGCAGAATCAAAGTCTTTATTCTTTGTCTTAACATTTCTTGAAAACTTTGCCTCCTTGTGGAAGGTGCTCTGATGGCCAGATCTCAGTTTAAAGCAGTCTCTGAAGCTCTGTTCATTCTTTAAGCATCTCCATATGCATGTAGAGTATATACAATAATAAATCTGCTTGTTTTCTTTCATTTTTTTCATGTTTATGTAGATCCCCAAAATATACACCTCAAATATATTTTTTGATATAGCTAGAGTTGGCTAGTCAGATAAATTTCTGAGTTCTGCAGCAGTAGGAATAGTTCTGAGAGCTAGCTTGTTTTTTTTAAAATTATTTTTAAATTAACATACAAAGAAAATAGAAGCTTTCCTCACAGTATTTTCACACATACTTTGTTTTGGCTGATCCCCTACTCCTCTTTCCTGTTTCTACACAGTATTCCCCTTTCTACTTTTATCTCATGTGCTTTATTTCTCTTTCCACTCCTTTCCCTCCTTATGGTCTTCTTTTGAGTTCATGGCTTATATCCTCACTCAAATATACACAAATAAAAGCTGGAAGGAAATAAGAAAGGACAACTGGAGTGAGAGAGCGTCTGGCATTTTTTTTTTTCTGAACCCGAACTGTCTCACTAAATAATTTCCAGATCCATTCACTTACTTGAAAACTTCGTTTTTTAAATATCTGAACAAAATTCCATTATGTATATGCTCTACATTCTCATTATTCAATTAACATGTTGATGAATGTATACAGGCTAAAAGAAATTGACATCTACCCTTGTGAAGTAAGTAAGCAGCAGATGAAGAAAGGTTCCTGTCTGCTGTGCCCTTTGACTTGGGGATCACACAGGTTAATGTAGTGTTAATGTGACTTTCCTAGGAGATTTCATGTTAGGATGTGACAAGTCTTGCTGTCCCTGTGTCCCTTCTGTCCAAAGCATCTTAGCTTGCAACCATCCCCCCTCTTCTTATTTGATTGTATGTCAGGCTTAGCCAGCTTAAAATTTTTTTTTAATACATTTTTTATTATTATTTCTGCTCATACAAACTTAATAGGTACACCAGTTCCCTCCCTCCTTCCTTCTCCCCCCAAACAGCTTAAAATCTTGAGTCACACTGAATGTGTGTGGCTCTGGTGTTCAGGTTTGTACTAAAATGTTGTTTATTTTCCATCAACCTGTTGGTTTATTGTTAGTTCAACTCAAAGACATAATTATTGAAACTTCAAAGGGAAAAACAGAAAATTTAAAGTTTCCATTACTTATGGCTATTTCCTCCTTGTTGAACATTTAAAAATACAGAGGAATAGGGTTGAAGAATGTAAGAATATTAATTTTCAGTGATGTGTAAGGTGACTGTCACTCAGAAAAATGTTCTGACCTAGAAATAAGATATTTCTTTGATATGATACTAAAGCATGTATGTCACATGACTGCTCATTCTCTATTACATAATTCTCTAAAGAAGCATACCTTTATTTGGGTTGATATTTACTATTAAATACTTTTTATAGTTAATACAATAACATCTATGCATATTTGTGTGTACAGGGTGGTATTTTGATACACATTTAAACTTTATACATTGTATAAAAATCAAATCTGGACATTTAGCTTATTAATCACTCTAAATACTTATCATTCCTTTAAGGTGAGAATGTTCAAGGTTTTTTCTTTGGACTATTTAAAAAATGCATGATAGAGTGAGAGAGAGAGAGAGCCCAGCCCAGCCTCCAACCACCCTGGAGCCCCACGCGTCCCAGCGGCGAGTACCCAGGCTGACTGCAGCTTAGCCTGGGCCCCGCCCGGACCCAAGCCCCTCACATCCTCCCGCCCCGTGTGCCTAGCCACCCCCCTGGATCCCAGCTGAAGAATTCTGCCATTGAGCCAGGGAGCGAAAGAGCCCAGCCCAGCCCCGCCCCCCAGCCGGGAGCCGCCCGGCCAGCAGCACTACGCTGCCTCCTGCTTTGCCCCTGGCCCCGCCCCTCTCCGTGCCCACCTTCCCAGGTCGCAGGTGAAGAATTCTGCCATCAATATCAGACCCTCTGCCTCTCTGGCCCACCGGGGAACTACGCACGTGGTCCACGGAAGACACAATGCTACTCAAAATTCAATAGAGCCCAAAGGAAACTCAAGCAAAATTCTAAGGAACAAAGGGAGCACAGGCCATACATCTGGACTCCACTACAATCATTATATCACATGGGCGAGTTTCTTCTCATTCAGCCCAAAGATAAGTAAACTTTTTCTTTTCACCTTACTGATCCTTTAAAGTATCAATGCTGTAGATCAACTTTCTCATACAGCCACCCCACAACATACAACTCTAAGGAGTACACCACTAACCCCCACATTTCACCAAGATACTAAATCGTAAAAGTGCACTACCAAATTAATATTCACCCCCTGGTAACATAACCTGATTTAACTGACATACTAATAGCCTAGTAGCCTCATCTAGGATATAATAATAACAATACACAAATATACCCAGTCCAAGGCAGACACTATTAATAACTGGCAAGCGTAACAATACTAACTACGGCGATTCAGTGAAAAACACAGAAACTGAAAGGTCCTAAAAAACAAAACAACAAGGTACAAGTCAAAGTGCAGATCCACGAGAAACAAAACCCAAGAAGACCAATCTCCTGCCGAAAGAATCAATCCCATAATGAGGGATTCCGACCAGAACAAATCCACAGAAAATAGCCATGAAAGCCAGACCCAACATAACGACTTTCAGAGTATGATCTTTACCATGATTAATACTATGAAAGAGGAAATCCGAGAGGAGTTAAACAACCGTATCAACCACTTTGAACAGGAACACAACAGGCACTTGGAGGAGTTCAGAAAAACAGTTCAAGAAACAAAAATAGGTATGGAGCAATTAAAACAGTCTCAGGCAGAGTTTAAAATTGAACTAAAAGACAAGTTATCTTCAACCCAAAACTCAACAGAGAGTCTTATCAGCAGAACAAATGAGGCAGAAAATAGAACTTCAGATCTTGAAGACAAAGTGGGAGAATTAACCAGCTCAATGGAAGAGATTGTTAAAGCCAAAAATATACTGGAGAGGAATATTCAAGAGATATGGGACACCCTGAAGAAGCCTAACATGCGCATTCATGGAATACCAGAACAAGAATCCCAAAATACCACACCAGAGGAAATATTTCAATTCATCATAAATGAAAACTTCCCACAACTAAAGAATGAGAGGCCTATCCCAATACAAGAGGCATTTCGCACTCCAAACAGATATGACCAAAATAGAAAATCGCCACGGCAAATAATAGTCAAACCACTCCACATTCAAGACAAAGAAAAGGTGCTGAGAGCTTCAAGAGAAAAAAAGCAACTCACTTTTAAGGGTAAACCTATTAGAATAACAAATAACTACTCAATGAAACAGTAAAAGCAAGAAGAGCTTGGAGAGACATACTTCAAGTATTAAATGAGCAAAAATGCCAACCCAGACTGACATACCCGGCAAAACTATCTGTCATGATTGAGGGAGAAAGAAAAGTTTTCCAGCACAAAGACAACTTGAAGGGATACATGTCTACCAAACCAGGCCTTCAAAAAATGCTAGAACTGATACTCAAGCTTGAAGAAAAGAACAAGCGTATCCAGGAGGACAGAAGGGAAGTATAAAATCACAAAAACATAAATATCAAACAACATGTTTACAAAATCTACTAAACATAAAAAATGTCCAAAATTAAAAATAATTTCTCCATTATAACATTAAATGTCAATGGTATTAACTCGCCGATTAAGAGACACAGATTACAAACTTGGATTAAAAACCACAATCCAACAATTTGCTGCCTTCAGGAAACTCATCTCACCACAAAAGATAGGCCCATCCTAAGAATGAAAGGCTGGTCCAAAATCTTGCAAGCTAATGGAACCAGGAAACAGGCAGGGGTAACAATTCTGCTTTCGACAAAGTGGACTTCAAACCAAAGAAAATCATAAGAGACACAGATGGATACTACATTTTAGTCACAGGTAAAATTCACCAGGAAGACTTCACAATCCTGAACATTTATGCACCCAATACGGGCCCCTCCACATTCATTAAGAAAACCCTACAGCGCCTAAAGCAAGAAATCAACCCCCAAACGATAATTCTTGGGGACTTCAACACCGCCCTCTCAACATGGGATAGATCAACAGGTCAAAAGTTTAACAAGGACACTTTGGAACTTAATCAAACCCTGAAAGAAATGGACCTTACAGATCTCTATCGAACTTTTCACCCACGCACAAAAGAATACACATTTTTCTCAGCAGCACACGGAACTTTTTCCAAAATAGATCACATATTGGGCCACAAAACGAATCTACACATATACAAAAAAGTTGAAATTCTAACCTGTGCCCTATCAGACCACCACGGCCTAAAGCTGGACATCCACAACACAACAAACAAGAGAAAATACATTAACTCCTGGAAACTTAACAATATGATGCTGAATGAGAACTGGATTCAGGAAGAAATTAAAAAGGAAATTCAAGACTTCCTGAAAGTGAATGATAATGAAAATACAACTTACCAAAATCTCTGGGACACAATGAAAGCTGTCCTAAGAGGTAAGTTCATAGCTCTTAATGCCTACATCAAAAAATTGGAAACATCAGAAATAAACAACTTAACAATGCAGCTTAAGGCTTTAGAGAGACTTGAGCAATCTGGTCCCAAAAGTAGTAGAAGAGAGGAGATTAGCAAAATAATGAGAGAAATATCTGAATTCGAGATTAAGAAAACAATAGAAAAAATCAACCAGTCAAAAAGCTGGTTCTTTGGAAAAAAAAAAATAAGATAGATACACCCCTAGCTAAATTAACCAAAAGCAAGAGAGAGAAAACCCAAATTAACAAAATTAGAAATGAACATGGAGTAATCACTACTGATACCCAAGAAATCCAAAGAATTATAACATCATATTTCAAAAACTTATACTCTGAGAATTTTGACAACACACAAGAGATGGATGAATTTCTAAGTAAACACATTTTACCTAAATTGGATCAGGAAGTTCTGAATTACTTAAATGGCCCTATAATATATAAGGAAATTGAGGAAGTAGTCTTGAATCTTCCCACCAAAAAATGTCCTGGACCAGATGGATTCAGCACAGAATTCTACCAGACATTTAAGGAGTCAATAACACCAATACTCCTTAAACTGTTCCATCAAATAGCAAAGGAAGGAACACTACCAAATTCCTTCTATGAAGCTAATATCGTCTTAATCCCAAAACCTAATAAAGATTCACTTAAAAAAGAAAACTATAGGCCGATCTCCCTGATGAACACAGATGCAAAGATTCTCAACAAAGTCTTAGCAAATCAGATTCAAAAACATATCAAAAAGATCATTCACGGGGACCAAGTAGGCTTCATCCCCGGCACGCAAGGTTGGTTCAACATACGAAACTCAATAAATGTAATTCATCATGTAAACCAGTCCAAAGTCCAAGACCACATGATACTCTCGATAGACGCAGTAAAAGCCTTTGACAAGATCCAACAGCCTTTTATGATCAAAACGCTAGAGACAGTAGGAATGGAAGGAACCTTTACCAATATAAAAAAAGCTGTATACAACAAGCCCACAGCAAGGATTATGCTCAATGGGGAACAATTGGAAGCATTCCCACTTTGATCAGGAACTAGACAAGGCTGTCCACGCTCACCACTTCTATTCAATATTGTACTTGAAGTCTTAGCTGAAGCCATAAGACAAGAAAGGGACATAAAAGGGATTCAAATCGGCAAGGAAAAAGTCAAGCTATCCCTATTTGCAGATGACATGATCTTATACCTGAGGGATCCCAAAAACTCCACCAGGAAGCTCCTGGAACTAATTGAGAAGTTCAGCAGGGTGGCAGAATACAAAATAAATGTGCAAAAATCAGAGGCCTTCCTATATGCCCAGAATGAAAGAAGTGAAAAAGCTCTGAGAGAAACAATCCCATTTACTCTAGCTCCAACAAAAATGAAATACCTTCGTATAAACCTAACCAAGGAGGTAAAAGACCTTTACAATGAAAACTTTAAAACCCTAAAGAAAGAAATTGCAGAAGACATCAGAAGGTGGAAAGACCTCCCATGTTCCTGGATTGGCAGAATCAACATTGTAAAAATGACCATCCTACCAAAGGCAATATCAAATTCAATGCTATACCAATTAAAATCCCAAAGCAATTCTTTAAAGAAGTTGACTAAATAATCTCAAAATTCATATAGAGGCACAAAAGACCCAGGATAGCAAAGACAATCTTGAGTAACAAAAACACTGCTGGAGGTGTTACCATACCAAACCTTAGTCTATACTACAAATCCATAGTTTTAAAAACAGCCTGGTACTGGCTCCAAAATAGACACACAGATCAATGGATAAAGGTTGAAAACCCAGATATAAGCCCACAAAAATACAGCCATTTGATCTTCGACAAAGGGGCCCAAAGAATCCAATGGAAAAAGAACAGCATCTTCAACAAATGGTGCTGGCAAAACTGGATCTCCACATGCAGAAGATTAAAGCTGGACCCGTACTTGTCACCATGTTACAAGCCTTAATTCCAAATGGATCAAGGGCCTTGATATCAGGCCAGAGACTATAAAAATCATAACTGAACAGATAGGGAACTCCCTTGAGCTGATTGGGCTAGGCCAACATTTCCTAAACAGACATCCAATGGCACAGTCACTGCTACCAACTCTCAACAGTTGGGATCTTGGGAAATTAGAGAGCTTCTGTTCAGATAAAGAGATTGTCACACATGCTCAAAGGCAACCCACAGAATGGGAGAAAATCTTCACTAACCACATATCTGATAGAGCTCTACTGTGCAGAGTGCACAAAGAACTTAGAAAATTAAACATCAGGAAACCAATGGCCCAATTAAAAAATGGGCCCTGGAACTTCAAAGAAATTTTACCAGGGATGAAATTAAAATGTCTAACAAATATCTTAAAAAATGCTCCACTTCTTTAGCCATCAGGGAAATGCAAATCAAAACCTTCCTGAGATATCATCTCACCCCGGTCAGGATGGCAGAAATCCACAATACAAACAACAACAAGTGCTGGAGAGGATGTGGAGAGAGGGAAACTCTGTTACATTGCTGGTGGGAATGTGGGCTCATACAGCCATTCTGGCCAGCCGTCTGGAGATTCTTAAAGAAATTAAAGATTGAAATGCCATATGACCCTGCTATTCCACTTTTGGGAATAACCCCCCATGCAGCAGAGGTTCACCTCGATAGCACAAGCATGACTATGTTCATAGCAGCACTGTTTACAATAGCAAAGTCATGGAATCAACCTAAATGTCCAACAGTTGACGAGTGGATAAGGAAAAGTGGTACATCTATACAATGGAGTACTACTCAGCCATCAAAAATGTTGAATTACTGGAATTTGCTGGGAAATGGATGTCATTAGAAACAATTATATTAAGTGAAGTATCCCAATCCCAGAAAGTTAAGCGCCGTATGTAGTCCTTAATAAATGGCTCCTAGTACCAAACTTACCCAGCCCACATTGAGACACTCAGGGGTAAACCTATTTAATATGGTAATTGCAAGGATTGTGAACAGGAGGGATGGGGTTGGTGGGCCACACCAGACACAAGGAGAGAGGGGACCATGTTAAAGCAGAGAAAATTGACCTCCAAGGAATGCAAGTAAGTAATGTGACACCTGGTTAAGTTCACAGACGTTCATTCCTGATCATGTACAACTGAGGGGATATGATCTCACCAGAAGGGGAGGGCATATAGTCTGGCAGATGAAAAGAGATCATTTTCCAAATGGGTGACTGATCCCTCCCTCACCGAGGTTTCCTGCTTTTATTACATCTACCCTTCAATGTGCTATTATAACAAGACTCCAGTTTAACAGTTTTTTGTCTCTGACCAGGGGGTGACATACAGTGCCCATCAGGATGGAGTGAAGGGCATTGCAGGAGCAGCAAAACTGCAAAAGAAAATCAACAAACCACAATCCAGAACTTCAGAGACTCTATATCATCCACATAGAACTAAGCCAGCCTAATCTCCCCCCTTCCTGAAGCTCAGGGACATTTGTGGAAGAGGGGGCGGTAAGATTGTAAGAGCAAAAGGATGGGGGGAGCAATGATTTGAAGAGTCTCCACACTAGATAGGGCTGAAGCAATCATAATAGGACTTTGCATGCCCTGCGCCATGTCAGTCACACTATTGACCTCACAAAGTCTAACATCGGCTAAAGGCACCAACATCCTTGGAGGCAAGGGATTGATGGCCACAGTAGTGTTTCTATGCTTAAGGGGAACACGAGAAAGGATTCAGGGAAATGCCACTGGGTCCTTTTACGTCATCGGAAAGGAGGACCAAGAGGAGAGTTAGGCATACCCAATAAAGGACTCTCTGGGAATTGGGGGGGGGGAGGCACTGGGAGATGGGGAGGGAGGGAGGGGGACCAGGAGGTTCGGGGGGAGTAGGAGGGAGGGAGGGAACTGGTGTACCTATTAAGTTTGTATGAGCGGAAATAATAATAAAAATGTTAAAAAATGCATGATATACTATTGTAAAGTGTGAACAACTTCTGTGTAATAATATGCTTAGGCTTACCCCTCCTTTGCAGCTGTGACTTCATGCACATTAAACAGTCTCTCCTTTCTTCCTGTTCTTGTCTCTGGTAATTATCTTATTTTCTACTCTACTTCTGTGAGTTCAGCCTCTTACTTTCCAAATGGAAGAAAAATCAAGTGGTATTTTTTTTCTGTTCCTGTATTACTTCACTTTTCATTACATCCTCTGGTTCTTCCATGATGACACAAATCACAGATTTTGATTTTGATTTGCTGAATATTTTTAAGAAGACATATTGGGACAGGTTCATGAAAAGATTTCTATATGTCTCTGTATTCTTTCTTCATCTATCTGTTGATGCATACATACTTTTCTTGGCTAGTTTGACTAATACTGCAATGAACATGGGATTCTGGGTGTTTCTTCAGTGTACTGGTTGAGTTTTTTTGGCTAAATAGGTAGATCAGGATTGCTGAGTTGCATGATAGTTGTACTGTTATTACATTTCAAGGACCCTTCATGTTGTTTTTCATAGCAATTTACTGATTTACTTTGGCTGCAGCAGTATAAACTTTTCCAAACCCTTGCCATTATTTGCTACTCTTAGTCTTTTTGCTAATAGCTATCCTAACCCTAGTAAGATGATGTTTCTCCATGATTTTGGTTTTAATTTCTATGATTAGTGATACTGAGCATTTTTCAAATACCCCTTGGCCATTTTGTATATGCTTATTTGTATATGCAGAACTTTTTGACAGTTTGATACCAGTATAATATGAAGTAGGTGTCTTTATATTGAAGCTAATTGGAGCTCTTTGATCTATATGTATATGAAAATTTATGCTGCTATGTTTTCTGCTGACACCTGAATGCCAATGATGATGACTTCTACGTGTTGCTTTGATATGTCTAGTGAATTCCATGAGTGTTTGTCTTTCCTTTTCCTTGTGTGTTATTCTTTGCTTGTTTTCAAGCAACCAACCTGGCCTTGGTTTTTGGCTCTGTTTGATCACTTGTGTTGAGGGTTCTTCATCACATTTTAATTTAGCTTATTGTATTTTTCAACTCTATGATCTTTGTATTTTCTTAAAGCTTTTGGGTACACCCTGACTCTTGAAATTATTGTTGTTCCTTTTTCCTTAATCTTTTTTCTTCCAAGTAAAACTTTGCCTGAGAAATAGAAGACCAAGAGGAGAAAAAGGAAAAGAAAATATTTTTTTAAAGTCTTGGTCAGGTGGCTCCTATTTACATGTCTATTTGTCAGTGCTTTGCTTCATCTTCTTTGCATTTCCATGTTTACCTGCTGTCCTTGATCTTCATGATCATTGTAAGGTGGTGTTTGGACAATGAAGAAACAGGTATTTGCTCCTGCCTTTACAGCAAGACTTTATCTGAGAATATCCTTCAGCAGAGAACCTGCCTAGGAATTCCAAGAAGTTTTTCTATAGTTAGTGCAATGCTAGGGGTGCACGAAACGTCAGTAGTGGGAGATGCTGCATCAGTCCAGAATCCCATAGCCACAGAAGCTTGCACCGTGCTGGTCTAGAATCCAAGTCTGTCACCACTGAGGTTTTCCCGTTGCTGTGGTTTGAAAAGATATATAGTAAGGCATAGGTGAGATGGACCAGGATGTGACTGTGTATGACTTTGGGATCTCAGTGGACACCATAACAGGCCTAGGGCCTCAGTTAATGGGTAATTACTTGAGGCTGGTATGGGGGGAGTTAGTCTTGTGCTGGAATTTTACTGATACAGGATCCAAATTAGGTTTCCTAGTAATCCTGTGCTCTAATTTTTCTTTTCCCAAGTGCCATAAAATGTCTATTTATCCCAGATAGGTATTTTATGACAGGCCAAGAAAGAATTTGAGCCAAAGTCCCATTTGGTGAGCCAATGAGTTATTAGGGAATATGGGTGTAGGTTACTTATAGGAGCAGGGGTAGTTCAAATGCAACTCCCTCACCAGAAAGCCCACTACAACATGTGAAAGATTCTTAGATGCAGCCCTGGAATTCTCTGCAACCTTTCTTTCCATGTTTTTCTGCCCCTGTAAAAATTTACTGGTTTTGTTTTTAACATAGCACATCTTACTTCAGAATTCCTTTAGAGCTTTATGATCATAGTATTTCTTTAAAACATGGTTTTCATGTGACTATCATATTTGGGTATGAAAGTCATGTATGAAAGCTTTTGAAAATGTAATTTTAGACACTTGAATGAACTTATTTTGCCATAATCCTGCCACAAGAGGATTTGTTTTAATATATTTATTTTTACTTGTGTGTGTGTGTGTGTGTGTGTGTGTGTGTGTGTGTGTGTGCACATTCACACGCCCATGCATTGGAGGGCATTGCTGTTCCTGTGGAGGACCATAGGTGGCTTCAGGCGTCATCCTTCTACTTCCTTTTTACTTTACTCTGGGATTTCCCAGGCTGTGCCTTCCTGATCCTTCTGCTTGTGAGGCAGAGTCTTGACCCCTGGACCATTTTTCCAGTGCAAGGATTGTCTTTTGAACAGTGTGAACCTGTTTTATGGTTGTCATCTACTTCACCCTTAAGGTGAGCTACAACAGCCCATGGCAGGTCCCAGCAACTCCCACATCACACCATGTGCAAGGGTGAGAACATCTTAAGTGTTATTAGACTTGGGATAAACCATCTCTAGGGCAGGTATTGAGGCATGGGGATGAAGAATTTGAGGCCAGTTAGATCTTTACTGTGAGATGCTATCTAATGAAGGAAAATACTTGAATGAACCCAGTCAATTCCCTCTTACCTAGGATAGCTCAAAACTATAAGAGGAGGAGACATAAAAAGGAATTAAGAATAAACAAATTCTGGAATTTGATGGTCTTGTTCACTCTGGCAGGAGGAATATGATCATTAAATTCATGTAAAATACATTTAAATTTGACCACATATTTTTAATATATCAACCTTAATGGAAAACTCTGGAACCTGTGTGATATCCCATTAATTAGAAGTAAAGACAGATCCTATAGATTTGACCAAAGTGACAGAAGAAAAAATTCCTTTGTACTTGAATCCCTTAAATTTAAGCATAATTCAAGGAATAGATTGTCTTAAGTACTCAAACAGCACAAGGTTGGGGAAACCGAAACCATGTTTGCTTTTACATTTTTACTGGAAATAAAGTTGGGCCTTCAACTTTCCCATCCTAGTTAGAGGGACTACCTACAACTGATATATTCAAAGGTTCACTGGCATACATTTTTTTCCCTCTAGTTAGATGCTATGTTATATTTTATTTCTTGATTTCTTTCAAATGATGAATGCAAATCTGAGACGAACTTCAGAAATATTTGTGGATAATTTAGGATTTTTTTCTGCTTGGAGGTTCAGTGTCTCTTAAACTCTCCTTGAAATTTTCCATGTCCCACTAAGTCCTTGCCCTGCACTCCTTGAGAAGTCCTCATCCAGTCAGGGTTTCAAGTACTCAAGGGTTTTCCCATTGGGCCAAGTTCCTCCTGTTACTGAAACATTTCCTATTACATGTGGCACAGCTTTAGACATAGGCTCCACTCTCCCCTTTGAAGTATTATGGCAAGAAGGGGCTGTGGCATAGAACCCCTGAAGTATTAGATCTAGTGGAGGCAAAGAAGCCCATGTGCACACCAGTCCCTGGGTTCTCTAAGCACATACTTAGTCCATTCTTACAAATGACATTTAAATTCCATGTACAGTTTTAAGGAAAGAATCAAAAAAGGCTTAAAGATCTGAAGATAGTATTTGTCTAAATATGTAGCAAGAAAATGATGCTAATTAAGCTATTTTTCCCTGAGGTGTTCAGAAAAATGTTTGAGATTGCTGAGCTAGATTAAGGGTAGTCTGGTCTGGTTAAAGAGTAAAACCTAAAATATCCTAGCAGGTGAAGAATAGCTACTGAATATGGCAAAATGTTAGTATTGTAGTTCATTGCATAATAAATGTAAAGGCTAAGGCATAGAGCCCTACGTCTCCATACTGTGTGATAGCATTATTATTACAATCTCAAATTTAGCTAATCACTCCAACTTCATTTTGAAGTACTAAATGAATTAAAAGCAAAATACCTCAGAAATTGTAAGAAACTTACTTCTTTTATTAAAAAGCATTAAAAGTATGTCTGTATTATAAGATACTAAAAGAAGTGGATTAAAAAGAAATAAAATAAATTAATTTTGACTTTTACTTGAATAGGTTAGTGAGAAGAATGATAGTTCCTTAGTGTTAAGAAATATATACCCATGAGAAGACTGTTCAAAAGGAGCGAATGATAGCTTGGGTTGCATTTCATTGGCTGAATAACTCATTAATGTAGAGGTTTGAAAATTAGAGCCTTCAGACCAAATCTTGCTAGTCATGATTGGAACATACCAAGTTCATGCATTAACACTTTGTCAATTGGTACTTTCCTCTCAAAACATGAAAGTGGAGTGATAGTAATATAAATTGTAAAATGTTTGTTTTTGATCCATATAAGAAAAGAAATGCTGACCTCTGCCCCAGCACATGAGGATAGCATTGACTAATCATGATTAGAAATTATGAGAACAATCAGAGGCATAGTAAACACATTTACTTACACATGGGAACTATTGACCTCAATATACTACAAACTATTTTATTTTGAGAACCATCATCTATGGTACCAAAGTGTGCTCACTTTCACCAGACTTATGATAATGGCATCTTTGTATAAGGATATTTTTTGTTACATTGCTATCATTCTTATTGAGAATATTGACTTCAATCACATTCTAAGGAAATCTGCATTAAAGTGCTCAAGTCACTGTGTGCACTTTTCTTCTTTTAAAGTTCTCATTTGTCTCATTAGGAGGCATTTTCAACTTTTAGATAAGTTTTTTAATTAAAATATTAAACTGTGATGAGAAAATGCTACTTACGTTTCCATGTAAAATTTTATACACCCAAGAAAACCATGGGTTTTATTCCACAGAGAAACAAAGGAAATCCCACAATGAACGTGAAAAGATATGGGAAAACAGAAGAAAAAAATAGTGACCTGAAGAAATCAGCAGGTGCCAGGCTCCCCATGGAAATGAAAATAAATTGATTTAAAAGTTTATAGCCAGGCTGGAGAGATGGCTCAGGGGTTAAGACTCTGTTGCAAGCAGAAAGTCGTGAGTTCTGATCCCAGGTTCCACGTAAAAACGCCAGGCAGAAACTGCAGAGGCCTGCACTTTGGCTCTGGTAGGCAGAGCCTGGGAAATCCCAAAGTGTAGCAAGAAGGAAGTAGAAGTAATCCAGGATGATTTCTGAAGTCACCTTTTGTCCTCCACAGGGACGATGTGTCCTCTGGTACACACACACACACACACACACACACACACACAAATAATTTTTTTTTAAAAGTGCACAGAAAGAGCTTTGGGGAAGTGAACATCAGAGCAGAGAAGGAGAAAACCATGAAGAAACTGCAAGGTGGCATGAGAGAATCACATGGAAGGAAATCCATGGTACAGAGGGGATAGCAAATCAAAGAGATACCTGGTGAATTTATGAGCAACTCTCCAGGTCTGAGAGTGACAAGTTTTCAGTGACAAGTCCAAGAATGTATGGACTGGGAAATTCCACATGGGGCTGCACTGGAAGACAAGAGGAGATGGGACGCCATTTCAGAGAGACCCCTGTTAAGTTGACATTTGCTGTACTGGAGGAAACTCCAGCAAGTGTAGGAATACAGGTAGAATCAGGAACAGAGAAACTCTACTACTCCATTTATATGCTGAATCAGGAATAGATTCAGAAAAAGAATTCTGCCACTTGATACAGAAGTCCATTTCACACAGATTAAGGGAGCAATCAACAAAGAGGACACTACAGTTCTAAACACACACACATCTAAAGCAGATGCATCACATTCTGTAAAATAAATATACTAGGTATAAATTACAGAGTGATTGCAACAAAATCTCATTCTTACCCACACAATAAGGCTATGTATGACAGATCTTTTGTCAAAATTATAGTAAATGGGGAAAATTTAAATCCTTTCTGCAAAAAATCAGGAAGGAGACAAGATATCCGCTTTATTCACACTTATTTAATATAGTATTAGAAGTTTTAGCTGGAGTAATAATACAAGAGAACTAGATAACAGTATACAAATTAAAAAGGAGTCAAGTATTCTCATTTGCAGATATATAATTCTGTATATAAAGAACCTAAAAACCACCAGAAAATGTTCAGGACTGATAAACACTTTTAGCACAGTAACAGGACACAAATTTAACACACCAAATAACTAGCCTTACTGTAAATCAGTGAAAACGTGCAGAACAAGAATCATATAAATAATCCCAGTTACATTTTCTGCAAAATAATTAAACTGCCTTGGAATAAATCTAACCAAGACAGTGAAATATCCATACAATGGAACATTAAAGTACTATAGTGAAGATGTAAAAACACTAGAATATGGAAAGACCTCCCATGTTTATGGATCAAATGTATCAATAAACCTACAGATTCATTGCTATCCCACCAACAATCTTAAAATTCACTTGGAAGCATGTGTGAATACACACACACACACACACACACACACACACATACACAAACAAGAAACCCACATGGCCAAAACAATACTGAACAAAAAATTTAGGTTGGAATTATCAACAACTTTGATTTCAAATCATATTACAGAGTCAGGATAACAAAACAATATAATGCTAGCACAAAAACAACAGACCAATGGAACATAATGGATGTTCCAGAAATAAACTTATGTAGTTTTAGTCACCTGATTTTTGGCAAAGAAACCAAAAAATAACCTTTTTAACAATTGGTGCTGAGAAAACTGGATATCTTCTCTACATTTAGAAATAATTTAGAAATACATTAGAAAATTAGATTTAGAAAATTCTTATTTAGAAATAAGGTTCTTTTCTCTTACCCTGCTCAAAATCAACTCCAAATGGATGAAAGACCTTGGTGTATGACATGAAACTGCTAGAGAAAAATGTAGAGAAAATACTTCAAGTTATAGACATAGGTAAAAACTTTCTGATAAGGACTCCAGCTGCCTAGGAAATATGGAATACAATTGACAAATGTGACTTCAGGAAATTATAAAGCCTCTGTACAGCAAAGGAAATATTAATGAAACAAAGAGGAAGCTCTTGGAATGGGATAGTCTTTGCCAGCTATAAATCTGGCAGATTAGTATCTCAAATACACAAAAGGCCCCCCAAAAAGTGAACATTAAGAAAACAAAAATAAGAAAATTGGGCTGAGCACCCTCACCCCTTACCCCAATGCTCAGGAACATTACAGAAGAGGAAACTGTAAAGATTATGAGAATCTGAAGTGGGGCAGCAGTGTGGCCAGAAATTATCTTCACTATGATTTCACTGCAGTTATATATATTTCCATATGACTTGCACACAGAAATCCTATTGTCAATACTTTGTTACAAAAGGGGACATATCTCAAGAGGCTCCACATCTCCCTAAGAGACTAATGATGGCTAATGATGATGGTGATGAAATGAAAGATACTTTCCTCATGTTATGATTCAGGGTCTATCAAGTATTCAGTCACAAGTAATCAAAGGCAAACCAAACAAAACTCAGTGAAACACTCATGCCAAAAGACTTTATCATAGATACAAGTGTCAGTTTGATGGCTGAGGATTTGAACTCTGGACATTTGCAGAGAATTAGTAACTGAATTAAACCCAGAACTAACCTGCAAGATATTGTCTAATCGATGAGGAGACCCAACCTATGGTGGCTAGGAATCCCTAGATGGGTGACTAAGATGGAGGGAACTGGTTGAAGAAGATGGCATCCTTTTGTATATTTGGTCAGACATGGTGGTTTGGCAAGAAATAATTTTCCCTGTCTCAGCTGTTATGTGATATGATGTGGCCAGTTCCCCCATCTCTTGCTGTTAGCCAGGTTTTTCTGCCATGTTGGAGGGAGTCTGACAGAGGAGGAAAAAAAAGTTGTAATGGGAAGGGGAGGGGTAGAATTGGGGATTTAGTGAAAATATCATAAATTCACTATATTCATGTATGACACACAGAAGAATAAAAAAAAGTTAAAAATGGGCTAGGAAACTTAACAGAGTTCTCAAAAGTAGAAATACAAATGATAAATTATTTGAAAAAAGTGTTGACTATCTACCCTAATCAGAATGGCTGTAATAAAGAAAACAAATGGCTGCAAAAGTTCACTAGAATAATACTGGTGAATGACCTTCAGGGATCTTGCCTGTTGCTATCTATTCTTCTTCCCCCAACACTGGGGTTACAGGAGTTTTCTGTATCTCCTATCTGACTTGTGTTCTAGAGATATGAATTTGCATCTTTGTGCTTAGACTACAGGCACTTTACTATTTGAGCCATCACCCCAAACTCTATATTTTTCTTTAAGGTTACTGTGAAGGCTTCTAGAATTGTGTTTACCGCTGAGTATTATTGATCTTTTACAGTTAATAAGGCAGGTAAAAATAATATTCTTATTCTCATTAAATCTACATGGTACCATAACTATATGTGGTGGTTTTATACTAAGCTTTTGACTACCTAGCACTCTGATACATTTGAGAAAGGTTTTAATTCATGTTCTAAAACTTCTAACTCCAGCACATTATGGTATTATGGAATCTAGGAGAAGAGATGGAATGGAAGTTACTATTGAACAAGCCAGCATGTGCTGGGTGTAATGATCAAGAAGTGGATTACTGATGTTAGTGCTGGCAATCAAGATCAAAATTTTATTTACACTGTCAGCTAGCAACAGAAATGCATATTTCTGAAAGTACTTCAACAATACACAGCAAATCAGCTGACATTCAAATAGGTTTTTCTAAAGCAGTGGTTGAGAAATTCAGAGAGTTAGAAATGGGCATGAAAATTCAGAATACAGAATGTGTATGACAGGAGAACATAGGTATGTATATTTGTTAGATATATATGCTGTAAAATTGGTTCTGATGCCTATACAAGGTTTCACAGCTAAAACATCTTCCTCACTATACTAGAAATTTCTCATGCTTTGAATATACATCTTTATTTTCTTTTTTTGCTTCTTTAGTTATATCAGGTTAATTTAGAGAATTTTTATTTTCAAATATTTATTAAACAATCAAGTTTGGCATAAGTGTGAGTTATTTCCAGCCAAGCATTGTTGTTTAATGGGTATTGTTTTATTTTATTAAGTCACATATTATGACACAGAATTTGAGAGGGAAATTTCTACACACTCAAAGAGATGATTATTTCCTTTTCTGCAAAATACTTGTATTTTCCCCATGATTTTATTATTGTCAGTGTAATTATCTAGTACACATGAGATTTTTACATTATCTTACATGTCTGGTTTTCTCTTTCTTGTCTTTGCCATTTGGCTTTTCTCTTTGCCTTTTATTTTGTTTTATAATAATCACCTTCAGTCCATTTCTGCATACAACATCTAATATTATTTTTTCCATTGTAAACACTTGTTTACTCTTATGAATTTGTTGGTTATTAGCTGGTTCCTTGAAAATGCTGAGGTAAATTGAGATACCAAAATCCTGTAGAATTTGGTTAATTTTTCCCTTGAGTTGATTGTTATAATCTCCACATGTTTCAGCTCTTATTGTGCCCTGATTTGTAACCTTGAAATGAAGATTTCTCAGAGGATTGAAGAAATTTGGTAATATGTTTAACACCATCCAAATGAGGCTCCCTAAGGGTGATTCACTTAAGACATTTAGTGAAGCAGAAAGTAATTTCAATCAAAATCTCCTTAAGTCTATAAAGCATGATAAATTTTTGCTTCAAGGAAGAAAAAAGATACAGCATTTCAAATAAAATACATAAAAGATATATGTCATTTTCTCTAATTCTAATATTAAAGATCTGAGATTTTTAAAGAACATGAATTATAAAACCAAAGAAAATAAAAATTAAGAAATGCATACAATATTTATGAATGGATACCTACATTTCACTCATGGTTTGAAAAAGCAGCAATTAAAACTTGGGTACAATTGAAAATTTCCAAATCAAGTGCAGCTTACCTAGTTATTAATTTTTTTTAATATGAGGATCTTCTGTCACTGAACTCACAGTATATACATTTCACCAAATATGGCTGTTTCCTAAGTGATGCTCATGAACACATGGAGATCTGGCCCTTTCTTATCAGTTAGTCAGCGCATTTGCTGGGATAAGGAAGGTGACACTGACCTAATGTAGTTTGCTATGGTCAAGTGATGAGGATACCAAGGAACATGGTGATTCTCAGTGTTCTTCTCACATGCGTCATAATAATGCTTCAATAACAAAAAGTTTTGAAAGTTTTCAAAAATTTCAAAAATTTTTCAGAATTTCAAAATGAAAAATTTTATGTTGCTTGCTGGAAGTTCTTTAAATAGAAGCCCTGAACCTATGAATGTATCCTACATTCGTCAGAATCTTAACATTTGATCCTGAAGGGATATGATTCAAAATATACCGGGATGAAAAATAGTAGAAACATTTTATTATAAGAAATTGTCATATTATGTAGGAAAGACCTAGGGCTTTTTTCTGTAATTGCATATTTTAATATGTAAAGTATCTTTCAGTTATTGGTATACTTCTATGAGTTTAACTAGGTACAAGATAAATTTACATTAAGAAGAGGGAAAAAAACAAAAGATTAACACTTAATCTAAACTTGGTGGCCAATTATTTGGATAGTATTTTTTAACTCACATATTTGCATTTTACTGTGATTATTACAAAATAGTTGATAAAGGAAACAAATTCATGCTAAATAATTTTCATTGGAGATTGGGTTATGTCTCTTGAAGTGCATATGGTAAAGCTCTAACTCCAAGTAATTCAGAAGTAAGTTATATACAGCTAAAATCAGTGCAAAGAAAATTAGTGAAATGAAGTCAATATTAGAGTAATGCAGACCTTTAATCTAATGTGACTGATGTTCTCGTAAGAGGAGAAGTTACCCAAGAAAGTTGATAAGTAGCCCATTCCCCTCCCTCCCTCCACCCCTCCCTAGATCCCCTTGCTCCCTCCCCCCTTTTCTCTTTTCTTCCCCCCTCCCTTTCTCCCAGTAGTCCTGGAGCATCCTTTAGTGTGCATGTCAAACTTCCCTCTGGGTCCTCTTCTCTGATAAGGTGTAAGGACTCAGTGGCATTGCCTAGAGCTCTTTTTTGTGTTCCCTTTTAGTACAGGAACACAATTGTGGTTGTTAATTCCTTGCCTCTAAGAATTCTAGTACCTGTGATCCATTCTAGACTTTGGGGGTTCGATGATATGTTGGTAATTGCACAGGTCATGCAAAGTCCTATTATGCTTACTTTGGCCCTAACTTGTATGGAGTATCTTGCATATCATTGCTCTTCCCCATTTTTAGGCTCTTACAATCTCACCGCCCCCTCTTCTGCAAATTTCCCTGAGCTTTAGGATGGGGAGAGATTAGGCTGGCCTGGTTCCAGATGGTTGATGTAGAATCTCTGATGATGGGTATTGAATATCACCCTCTGGCCAGAGATAAAATGCTGTTAAAATAACTCCCTCCCTCCCTTTCTCCCAGTGCCCCCTCATTCCTGGAGCATCCTTTACTGTGTGGGTCAAACTTCCCTCTGTGTCCTCCTCTCTGATGAGGTGTAAGGACTCAGTAGCATTGCCTAGAGCTCTTTCTGGTGTTCCCCTTCGGTGTAGGAACACTATTGTGGCTGTTAATCCCTTGCCTCTAAGGATCCTAGTGCCTGTGATCCATGATATGTCAATGATATGTTGGTCATTGTACAGGTCATACAAAGCCCTATTATGGTAATGCTGTTCTTGAAAGCCATGGATTGTTAAACTAAAATCCAGTGTCAGGAATGACACATATTCTAATGGTTTCTTGGCCAGGAAAGTTCCAGACATTCCATAACAATGAAGGCTTTTGCTAGACCTCTTCATTAGCCAGTGGCAATATTCAGTTAGATGCTCTTGCTAAAGACACCACATACCAGGCTGAAAAACAGAAAATCATACTGGAACTAAGCTGGAAGTTTTTGCCCTGCCAACTAGTTTTCACAGGGTTGGAAAGTGCATCAACTATCTTACTGAACTGTGAATCTATGATTTATAGTACCTATCTACCAGGTAAGATGTGCTCACTGTTATAATAGTGGTATAACTGTTGCAGGGGTGTATACGTTAAGTTTTATCTTCCTATTGCTGAATGAATACAAGCCTCAAACAACTTAAGCGAACAAGGGGTTATTTCGGTTTATGGTTCTTGGTTATAATCATCAACATGACAGGAGAGTGCATACGAGCATCAGGAGCCAAGGAACTTACCGCACCACATTCACATAAGAGCTGAGAGAGGGATTATTCCTTCATTTGTCAGAATGACTCTATGTATGTATGATATTCTATGTATCTTTGGCTAATGTATGCCAAAGTATTGAACCAGCTTTCTCTACTGTCTTATCTACCTGCTCAGGGAATGGTTCCACCCACCAAAGGCTAGGTATTTCTATACCAATTAGATAATCTTCCTCAATGTCAAGTTGATGCATGCATCTAACTGACACAATGAGAAACCAATCTTGTTTCAAGATTCATTCAGTAAGTGGAACTACATGGTTGACAGCATAAACCCAATTAAAAACTTGCAACTGAGGAGGTCTTGAGTGTTGTTTAAGTATAGAAACTTTGCCAAGTTGATTCCAAGTAGACAAAGCCTACTCTCTACCATAATCTGATGTACTTCTTTTTGCCATGAATGACAGTGGAGGCAGAACACAGAGCTAATCAAATTGTTTAGAAAAACTAACAGTTGAATTCTCAGTCCTAAACAGCACATTATATTAACCCCTCTATGGCTCAGGAATCAGTGCAGAAAAGAGGGTAGAAAGAATGTAAAAGCAAGAAGATGGAGAGGAGAGCTGTTAAATACTATCTTCTGGTCATAGCCCAATCAAGATAAACATGGTCTCATAGCAACAGCAGCCATTTCAGTGGGTCTGCAGATGATTCTGCCTGTCAACAGTCAAACATGGGCTGGGCATGGGATCAGACAGGCCAAACTGTTGACTACTAATGGATTCCAAATGATGGCAGTCAGTATCTTTATTAATGTGCCCAAGGAGGAGCACGCCAGTCTGCAATGGATGCATACTAACCATGGCCACACAGATAACTCTGATTAAGTACAGTGGATCTCAAAAAAAAAAAACAAAAAACCAATAAGATGTGGCTGTGAAGGCCACACAGATAACTCTGGTTAAGTACAATGGATCTCGAAACAAAACATTAAGATGTGACTGTGAGGAAGGAACCTCTAGGGATGAATGGGAATGATAAGTGTGGGAGGGAGACAAGAAAAAATGGGCATTAAAGTAATTGGAATGTACTATATATGTATAGGAAATTGTCAAATACAAATTCACTAAAAGTTAAAAAATTTAAATCCTGAAGACCAGCAAGTAAAAGCAGACAATGATGTGTGTCTGTCAAAGAGGGGGTGTGGAAGATTGACAGGATACCAGGAAAAGCTAAATGAAAATTGCTGAGTGGACTCCTTTCACCACCATCAGAAAGAAACAACCTCTAAAATGACAGAGCTTCAGACCTTCAGCTTCAAGAGTCAGGACTGAAAGACATTTGTAGTTACAGCCTTCCCTTTTGTATTACTTTGTTTTGGAAACCACAGCAAATGAATGTGATAATATATTTAGAGTATCCTAAAATATGAACAAAATGTATGCTTCTTATGTACAGTGTTTAGAAAGTTTGACATGTAATATCCCCCTCAAAATATGAAAGTTATCCACATCCAAAGGGAAACTTTGCTGAGTTAATATTCAGTCCTTTTATTCTAATAATCAGGTAGAGAAAATGCTTTTTCTTTGATGAGATCAAAAGAAATCAGACTGTCTCAAAAACTACCAACTTAATCGGTAGGTAATTAGCTGCATAAAAGAATTTTATAAATTGGGCCCTTAATCTATCCTCATTTTGACAGTGCATGAGATCTAAGTCTTACATCAGATAAGTCTAATGTCTTCAAATAAGACTACAGAGTCATGGAATCCAAATTGCCTTAGGAAAGTTTTAGGCATCCTGCTGGAGACTTGTATGCTTTCCCTGAATTCCATCATAACCACATTTTTCTTTCCCTATAGCCAGCTGTTTTGTCTGCGTAGCTCCACATGAAGCTGACATTAAATGACTGTATTGTATGAAAGTCTAAGGACTCCCTTCTGCATGGTGAAATGTACCACTGCAATGCATTAGAGTGTACTGATGCAGAGTTCAGAAAATTCACTTTGCACGTCAGTGCTAATGGAAAAACTCATCCTCACCGGTCAAAATAATGACACATTTAGTCTCAAAATCTAAACCATTAATTGATATCTCCTTCCCACCCTTAGCAATGCTTAAAATTGGATGATCATGATTGAGGTATGCATAAAACCTAATTCTCCCAACAATTGAACTACAGTTGGAGTTTTAATGAACTGGAAAGGAGACCATGCTCTTTAAGATGGCTAGACATAGGGTAAGTAGTTAGAGCTGTAGGCATTGCCTCTGATCTCACGACATAACTAAATAATTGAAGACAATGTCTGAAAAGTATTTAATTTTGGAGTACAGACACAAATGAGTGGAAAACCATCCTCACAGATGTCTGGCCTGGGTATCAAGTGTTTCAATGGATTGTTTTTATGTTGAAGACTTGGTTCCCAGTGCAATAGTATTCAACTTTTGAGGACTCTGATTTCATCAATGACTAAATTCTTGAAGGATTCCTGAGCTTTATTTGGAGGCAGCAGAAAGGAACTACATATTCCATGGGAAAATGTTCTGCCCCAGGGCTCTTGCTATTTCTCTGCTTTCTGGAAGCCATATGGTCTGCTTCTGCTTGACCATAAACCTCAACATGAGGCTGTGCCTCAACATGGCCAAAAATACTGAAGCTAGCTGACCATAATCCCTGAAATAATGACCTCAAATAAATGCCACTCTTTTGTGTATGTGTGTATGTTTATGTGTACTTGCACATACTTTCTGTATGTGTAACAAAGGTTTCTCGAATATGTGTGTGTGTGTGTATACGTCTGTGTGTGTGCGTGCGGGCATGTGCACACACTTCTGTGGTATTCTAAGGATGACTTTTAACCACAAACCTGTTATAATAACGGAGTACAATTCCTGGAAAGTCTAAAAAATCAGCTGCCATTGACTGCACATAGATAACCTGACTTCTATCCCCAGACTCTCAATTTTATTTTATTTTAGTTTTTTTAACATTTTTTATTATTATTTATGCTCATACAACCTAATAGATACACCAGTTCCCGCCCTCCCTCCCCCCCCAAACTCCCTGCTCCTCCTCCTCTCACTCTTCCCTCCCCGTCCCCCAGTGCCTCCTCCCCCAATTCCCAGAGTCCTTTAATGTGCATGCCAGACTCTCCTCTGGGCCCTCCTCTCCGATGATGTACAAGGACCCAGTGGCATTTCCCTGAACCCTTTCCTGTGCTCCCCTTAAGCATAGGAACACTACTGTGTCTGTCAATTCCTTGCCTCCAAGGATCTTGGCCTTTAGCAGATGCTAGACTTTGTGAGGTCAATAGTGTGTTGGACATTGCGCAGGGCATGCAAAGGCCTATTATGATTGCTTCGGCCCTAATTGTGTGGAGTATCTTGCATATCATTGCTCCTCCCATCCTTGTGCTCTTACAATCTTACCGTCTCCTCTTCCGCAAATGTCCCTGAGCTTCAGGATGGGGAGAGATTAGTCTGGCCTAGTTCTAGGTGGTCGATACAGAGTCTCTGAAGTTCTGGATTGTGGTTTGTTGATTTTCTTTTGCAGTTTTGCTGCTCCTGTAATGCCCTTCACTCCATCCTGATGGGCATTGTATGTCACCCCCTGGACAAAAAGTTGGTAAACTGACAGACTCTCAATTTTATAAGAGCTGCCTTTTGTGTGGATAATCATTTCCGAGGAGACAGGTCTTTTAAGCAAGTCTTTTCTAATAATTCCTTGTGAATCAGACTATAGAGAATAGAATCTGGATTAAGACTATAGAGAATATCCTGGTTTGCTCTTCCATTTTATTGCTTTGCTCTGGGGTTTCTCAGGCTCTGTCTTACAGGGCAAGAATTATAGACTGCGACTATTTCCATTTGACATTTTTTTAGGGGAATTTGGGGATCCAAACTCTGATTCTTTTGCTTGTAAGGCAAACACTTTTAACCACAGAGCAATCTCTCCAGCGTTCGTTCTTCCTCTTAAATTGTATCTATCTAGTATTTTACAGTTTTGAAAAGCTATCTAAAAGCAAGAATTCAAAAGAGTAAAATAATTAAGTTTTGGGGTGTTGGAAGAGAATAGCATAAAAGATATCAAACCTTTTTACTTGCATTTAGTGGGTCATTGACAATCTACTTTTGCAGAGCAAAAACTTTGTTAAGCTAATAATGTTAGTGCATTTCCATGGTCAAAGTAACTCTATGAACTTTTTAAGTCCCAGAGAGTGGCAACATTGAGTTCAGAATGGGAAGGTCAAGCTACGAATTTCAAGGTATATCAATGATCCACCCGATGTCACTGTGTCACTGGAGTCTGTCTGTTTCCCATTTTTTCATTCTCATATCCTAAGTGTATTACTTATTCCTTTAAAATACTAGGAGATCTCTTCTACCACCAAAATAATTCAAACTGTTAGTAAACCTGTTATAATAACTGAGTACAATGTTAATATACATTCTGGGACCTATTATGAACTTTAAGACAGGCAAGCCATGACTCTCCTATCATAAAAACCTGTGGCCTCTGAGTTTTGATAACATGCATTGGAATGCAAACTTTTCACTACTTTTACAACTGTGCTGCTTTAGCACAAAACTGGTAGAGGACAGAATGATGTCCTCATCTTTTGTCGTGACTAGGTAGATATGAGGGAAAACAGAGCTATCTGTGATTTATTACACTATAAACATCCAAACAATGGAAGTGCATTTTTTTTCTTTTGATCCAGGTCCCATTCTTAGTTGGAGCCCTGGAAAGTCTAAAAAAATCAGCTGCCATTGACTGCACACAGATAACCTGACTTCTATCCCCAGACTCTCAATTTTATAAGAGCTGCCTTTTGTGTGGATAATCATTTCCGAGGAGACAGGTCTTTTAAGCAAGTCTTTTCTAATAATTCCTTGTGAATCAGACTATAGAGAATAGAATCTGACTTTAAGATATGATCTTACAAGATAAGAGTACAAAAAATAGACATGGACAATCAAGGTGGAATCATCAAGATAAGAAAAATATAAATGGTGACTGAAGGAAAAGAATTCCACATCTGACAAGAGTGAAGGGAATACTCCTTCCTCTTAGAATTTCTCTCTAAAAGAGAGAATTCTCTTGCTCTTTAACAATACATGGTAATAAAGGGGATATGCAAAGGGGAAGTAAATGTAAACTACAGGAGGAGTGATTCCTATATATTTTTATTTTATTTCATTTATGCTTCCTTTTGTTGTAATTAACCTTGGAGTATTATAAAGATTTGTGAGATTATTTTATTTGTTTGTCTTTCAGAGTAATGGGATTGTACAGAGCTGCCACCTTGATCCAATATTTAGTTATGTTTTAATAACTCATTTTAACTTCATTTAGTGTGTGTGCGTGTGTGTGTGTGTGTGTGTGTGTGTGAGAGAGAGAGAGAGAGAGAGAGAGAGAGAGAGAGAGAGAGAGAGAGAGCACTGTGTGACCCTGTCAAGGACCAAGGGTGACTTCTGTAATTATCCTGGATTGCTTCTACCTCCTTTGTGCTTCCCTGTGGGAACTCCTATGCTCTGTCCACCAGGTCCAGAATTACAGACAAAGCCATTTCTGCCTGGTGTTTATTACATGGAACTTGGGTTTTGAACTAGGACCTTCTGCTTGTGAGGCAGTCTTACCCCTGAGCCACCTCTCTAGCCTATTAGTTGTATTCAACACCTTCAATTCCTTCTTAAAGTGAATGGATTCTTTGTTATTGAAGTATGAATATGGAGCAGCAATGTACTGGCCACAGGCATAATTTATCTAAATTTTATCCCTCTGCAGTAAGCCAAAAATATATGAACAACAACAACTGAATCTGTTTATTTTCCTGGTTCAAATGAAAATATGATGATTAAAAGCATTCAGTATCTCATAATTTGTCTGATTTTTTTGCTATTTATTTTTGTTTACTTAAGGAGAAAGAGAGAGAGAAAGACAGAGAGACAGAGAGGGACAGAGAGAGACAGAGAGAGGGAGAATGCACATGCCATGGCTCACATGGGTGGAGGTCAGATGACAACTTTCATGAGTCAGTTCTCTCCACTATGTGAACTTCAGAGATCTAGCTCAGGTTTCCAGGTATGTGAATACACCATTACTCATTGAACTATCTTGCTGGCCCATGGTTTGACATTTCTATTAGTGGATGACAGTGCCTTTAGTTTATTACTGTCATTTTCATTTCCCTGCCAGTATTTGCTACTGGGTCAAAGTAACTTGGTCATGAAACTCAAATTATTCTGTGCTCTACTTACCTTTTAGACTTTCTTTCCTACTTTTTAATGCCTTAAAACTTTGCTACTTTGCAGAAGTGTGCCGCAATCAGCATCAGCCCCTCTGCCCCTCCCGCCCACCCAGGATGCTTGCTCACCATCCAGGCTGGACAATCTGCTTCCCAAGTAAATTCCACCAGCCCCCAGGTCACCTACTCATCCCACCTCGTCTCACCAGCCAGCCTGAACAATACCCAGGCTGCCCCAGGCTTGGCCAGGCCACTAGGCCACACCCTAGGTCCCAGGTGAAGTGCCCGTCACCATCGACATCAGCCCCTCGACCCTTCCCACCCACCCAGGATGCTTGCTTGTGGTTCAGAGAGAACACGCTGCTCCTCAGAATTCAAGAGTCCAAAGAAAACCCAAGCAAAGCTCTAAGGGACAAAAGCCATACATCTGAAGTCCTCTAAAATCATCCTATCACATGGGCGAGATTCTTCACATCCAGCCCAAAGATAAGTAAACCCCTGTTTTAGAATCATACTCCTTTCAATTATTAATCATTGTAGATTAACTTATTCATATAGCCACCCCCAAAACATATACAACTTCAGGGACTATACCACTCACCCTCACATATCACCAAAGTACTAAATCATAAAAGGGCACTACCATACTACTATTCACCTCCTGTCCACTAAACCTGACTTAACTGATGTACTAACAGTCTAATAGCCTCATCTAGGAAATAACAATAACAACAGACAAACATGCCCAACTCCAAGGCAAACACTAGTAATAACTGTCCAAGAGTAGTAATACCAACTAAATCAGTTCAGTCAAAAACACACAGAAACTGAAAGGTGGTAAGAGATGAAACAACAATGCCCAAGTCAAAGTGCAGATCCATGAGAAACAAAACTCAAGAAAATAAATCTCATAACAAAAGAATTAACCCCATAATGATAGATTCCAACCCGAACAAATTCACAGAAAATAGCCAAGAAAGCCAGGTTCAAGATAACTACTTTCAAAGCATGATCATTACCATGATCAATACTATGAAAGAGGAAATCTGGGAAGAGTTAAATGACCACATCAACCACTTGGAATAGAAACACAATAGACATTTAGAGAAGTTGAGAAAAATAGTTCAAGAAACACAAAAAGGCATAGAGCAGTTAAAACAGTCTCAGGCAGAGTTTAAAATTGAATTAAAAACAAGTTATCTTCAACCCAAAACTCAAAAGAGAGTCTTATTAGCAGAACTAACAAAGCAGAAAATAGCATTTCAGATCTTGAACACAAAGTGGAAGTATTAACCAGCTTAATGGAAGAGATTATTAAAGCCAAAAACATACTTGAGAGGAATATTCAAGAGTTATGGGACATACTGAAGAAGCTTAACATTCACATTCATGGAATACCAGAGCAAGAATCCCAAAATACCACATCTGAGGAAATTTTTCAAATTATCATAAATGAAAACTACCCTCATCTAAAGAATGAGAGGCCCATTCAAATACAAGAGGCATTCTGCACCCCAAACAGATATGACCAAAATAGAAACTCGCCACGGCAAATAATAGTTAAAACACTGCACATTCAAGAGAAAGAAAAGGTGCTGAGAGCTTCAAGGGGAAAAAAGTCATTTTTAAAGGTAAACCTATTAAAATAACAAATGGCTTCTCAATGGAAACAGTAAAAGCAAGAAGAGCTTGGAGAGATGTACTTCAAGTATTGAATGAGCAAAAATGTCAAACCAGACTGATATACCCGGCAAAACTATCTGTCATGATCGAGGGAGAAAGAAAAGTTTTCCAGCACAAAGACAACGTGAAGGCTTACATGTCTACCAAACCAGACCTTCAAAAAATGCTAGAAATGATAGTCAAGCTTGAAGAAAAGAATAAGCATATCCAGGAGGACAAAAGGAAAGAATAATACTACCAAAACCTAAAGATGAAACAATACACTTACGAAATCCACTAAACATAATAAATGTCCAGAATCAAAAATAGTTTCTCCATGATAACATTAAATGTCAATGGAATTAACTCACCAATCAAGAGACACAGATTACAATCTTGGATTAGAAATCACAGACCATCAATCTGTTGCCTTCAGGAAACTCATCTCACCACAAAAGATAGGCACATCCTAAAAATAAAAGGCTGGTCCAAAATTCTGAAAGCTAATGGAACCAGGAAACAGGGTAGCCATTATGCTATTGGACAAAATGGATTTCAAACCAAAACAAAATCATAACAGAGACACACTGGAACTTAATCAAACTCTTACTGAAATGGACCTTACAGATCACTACTGAACGTTTCATATATGCACCAAAGAATACACATTTTTCTCAGCAGTACACGGAACTTGCTCCAAAATAGACTACATAGGCCACAAAATGAATCTCCACATATACAGGAAAGTTGAAATTCTAGCCTGTACCCTATCAGACCACCATGGTCTAAAGCTTGACATCTTCAACACAAACAAACAGTGGAAAATACACTAAGTCCTGGAAACTAAACACTATGATGCTGAATGAGAATTGGATTCAGGAAGAAATTACAAGGAATTCAAGGTTTCCTGGAAGTGAATGATAATGAAAGTACAACTTATCAAAATCTTTGGGACACAATGAAAGCTATCTTAAGAGGAAAGTTCATAGCTCTGACTTCCTACATCAGAAAATGGAAACATCACAAATAAATAACTTAACACTGCACCTTAAAACTTTAGAGACACTAGAACAGTCTGATCCCAAAAGCAGTAGAAGAGAGGAGATTAGCAAAATCAGAGGAGAAATATCCGAAATTGAGATAAGGAAAACGATACAGAGAATCAACCAGTCAACAGCTGGTTCTTTGAAAAAATCAATAAGATTGACACACCCCTAGCTAAATTAATCAAAAGCAAAAGAGAGAAAACACAAATTAACAAAATTAAAATGAAAATGGAGTTATCACTACTGATACCCAAGAAATTCAGAGAATTATAATGGCATATTTCAAAGACATACTCTATGAAATTTGATAACACAAAAGAAATGGATGAATTCCTAATTAAGCACAATTTACCTAAATTGAACCAGAAATTGAATTATTTAAATATTCTTAAACATATGAGGAAATTGATGAAGTAATCTCGAATCTTCTCACCAAAAAATGTCCTGGACTAGATAGGTTCAGCACAGAGTTCTATCAGACATCTAAGGAACAAATAACACCAATATTCCTTAAACTGTTCCATCAAATAGCAAAGGAAGGAACACTACCAAATTACTTCTGTGAAACAAATATTGTCTTAATCCCAAAACCTAATAAAAATACACTTAAAAAAAAACTATAGGCCAATCTCCTTAATGAACACAGATGCAAAGATTCTCAACAAAGTCTTAGCAAATTGGATTCAAAAACATATCAAAAAGATCATTCATGGGGATCAAGTAGGTGTTATCCCAGGTTGGTTCAACATACGCAAGTCAATAAATGTAATTCACCATATAAACCAGTCCAAAATTCAAGACTACATGATACTCTCAATAGATGCAGAAAAAGCTTTTGACAAGATCCAACCACCTTTTATGATCAAAACCCTAGAGACAGTTGGAAAGGAAGGAACCATTATCAATATAATAAAAGCTGTATACATCAAGCCAACATCAAGAATTATACTCAATGGGGAAAAACATGAAGCATTCCCGCTTTGATCAGGAAATAGACAAGGCTGTCCACTCTCACCACTTCTATTCAATATTGTACTTGAAGTCTCAGCTGAACCCATGAGACAAGAAAGGGAGATGAAAGGGATTCTAATCGGCAAGGAAACAGTCAAGTTATCTCTATTTGCAGATGACATGATCTTATACCTGAGTGATCCCAAAAATTCCACCAGGAAACTCCTGGAACTTATACAGAAGTTCAGGATACAAAACAAATGTACAAAAATCAGTGACCTTCCTATATGCCCAGGATGAAATAAGTGAAAAAGTCTTGAGAGAAACAATCCCATGTACTATAGCCCCTAAAAAAATGAAATACCTTGTATAAACCTAACCAAGGAAGTAAGAGACCTTTACAATGAACACTTTAAAACCCTAAAGAAAGAAATTACAGAACACACTAGAAGGTGAAAAGATCTCCCATATTCCTGGATTGGCAGAATCAATATCATAAAAATGCCCATCCTACCTAAGGTAATATACAGATTCAATGCTATACCGACCAAATTCCCAAAGCAATTTTAAAAAAAATCTTTTTTATTTATTTCAATTGTGTGTGTGTACGTGTGTGTGTGCGTGTGTGTGTGTGTGTGTGTGTGTGTGTGTGTGTGTGTGTGTGTAGAACCACAGGCGAATTCAGGAACCACCATGGACGCCTCCACCTCCTCCTTGTTTATTCTGCCTTGGAATTCACAGGCTCTGCCCTACCAGGACCAGAAATCAGGCCACCCCGGCTTCCTCCCAGCGTCTATATGTGGGGTCTAGAACTCGAACTCAGGGCCTTCGACCTGCAAGGCAGAGGCTTAACCCCTGAGCCACCTCTCCAGCCCCCCAAAGCAATTCTTTAAAGAAGTTGACCAAACAATCTCAAAATTCATAGGGACCCCAGATAGCAAAAACAATCCTGAGTAACAAAAACACTGCTGGAGGTATCACCATACCAAACCTTAATCTATAGTCAAATCCATAGTTATAAAAAGAGCCTAGTCCTGGCTCCAAAATAGACACACAGATCAATGGATAAGGGTTAAAGACCCAGATATAAGCCCACACAATTATAGCCATTTTGTCTTTGACAAAGGGGCCCAAAAATCCAATGGAAAAAGAACAGCATCTTCAACAAATAGCGCTGGCAAAACTGGATGTCCACATGCAGAAAATTAAAACTGGAGCTGTATTTGTCACCATGTACAAGACTTAATTCCAGATGGATAAAGGACCTCAATATAAGGCCTGAGACTATTAAAAACCTTAGTTGAAAGGGTAGGGAACTACCTCAAGCTGATTGGACTAGGCCAACAATTCCTAAATGGAAATCCAATAGCACAGTCCCTACAACCAACACTCAACAGATGGGATCTTATGAAATTAAAGAGCTTCTGTTCAGATAAAGAGATTGTAACTCAAGCAAAAAGGCAACCCACAGAATGGGAGAAAATCTTCACTAACCACATGGCTGATAGAGCTTTATTATGAGAAGGGAACTCTCCTATATTGCTTGTGGCAATGAAGGCTTATACAACCACTCTGGTGAGCTGTCTAGCGGTTCTTAAAAAAGTTAAAGATTGAAATTCCACTTTTGGGAATAATCCTCCATGTAGCAAAAATTCACCTCGATAGCACAAGCATGACCATGTTCACAGCAGCACTGCTTACAATAGCAAAGTCATGGAATCAACCCAAATGTCCAACAGTGTATAAGGAAAATGTGTTACATTTATACAATGGAATACTACTCAGCCATGGAAAATAATGAATTAATGCAATTTGCCGGGAAATGGATGGAATTACAAACAATTATATTGAGTGGAGTATCCCAGGCACAGAAAATTAAGCACTGTATGTACTCCCTAATAGGTGAATCCTAGTATCAAGCCCACTTAGTGAGATGCTCAAAGATAAATCACTGTAATACCTACAGTAATTGCAAAGATTATAACCAGAGAGGAGGGGAAGGAGGGCTCCCCCCCAGATACAAGGAGAGAGGGGATCATGCTACAGCAGAGAAAATAGGCCACCATCAAGTACTGCAAGTAAGTAAGTAATGAGACATCTGGTTAATCTCGCAGACTTTCCTTCCTGGTCACTTGCAACTGATGGGACTTGATCTCACTAGACAAGAAGGGCATAGAGACTGGCAGATAGAAGGTAACCACTTTGCAAATGGAAGACTGACCCCCCCCCCTGCGGTCTCCTACTCTTTTTCCATCTACCTTTGAATCTACTTTTATAGTTAGGCCCTATTTTAACATCTCTGGCTAGGAGATGATATCCAATACCCATCAGGATGGAGCCAAGGGCGGTTCAGAAACAGTAATACTGGAAGAAAAAAAAAACCATAATTCAGAACATCAGAGACCCTATAGTAATCACCAGGAATCAGGCCAGCCTAATCTCTCCCCATCCCAAAGCTCAGGGAAATTTGCAGAACAGGGAGCGGTAAGATTGTAAGAGCCTAAAGATGGGGAGGAGAAACAATATGGAAGATACTATAGACAAGTTAGGGCCGAAGCAATCTTAATAGGACTTTTCATGATCTGCGCAATGACCAACACATTATTGATTCCTCAAAGTCTAGCATGGACTAAAGGCACTAGGATCCTTAGAAGCTAGGGATTAGCAGCCACAATAGTGTTCCTGTTCTAAAGGGGAACACAAAACAGAGCTCTAGGCAATGCCACTGAGTCCTTACACCTCATCAGAGAAGAGGACCCAGAGGGAAGTTTGACATGCACACTAAAGGATGTTCTAGTAATGGGGGGGAGGGAGGACTGAGAGAAAGGGGGAAGGGAGGAAAGGAAAAGGAAAAGGGGAGACGGAGCAAGGGGATCCAGGGAGGGGTGGATGGAGGGAGGGGAATGGGCTACCTATAAAGTTTGTATGAGTGGAAAAAAATGTTTGCTACTTTGCCTAATGTAAAGTTCCTACCATATGTCACTCAGAAAGGATATCATATTTTTCCTAGTATAATCTATGTGTTTGAAATTTGTGACTTGGACAATAGGGCAGTGCTTTTTGGGAAGTATTGAACTATTTATGATACTAAATGGAAGTAGCTGACACATAGATGCTGTTTGTAAAAACAAATATCTGTGGGTGGTCTTCTGTGGTCTTTTTTTTGTTAATACATTTTTATTATTACTTCAGCTCATACAAACTTAATAGGTACACCAGTTCCCTCCCATCCTCCTCCTCCCCCAGAAACCCCGTGCTCCCCTCCCCTCACCCCTCCCTCCCCATGCCCCCGTGCCTCCCACCCCATTTCCCAGAGTCCTTTCTTGTGCATGGCTGACTCTCCACTGGGCCCTCCTCTCCGATGACGTACAAGGACCCAGTGGCATTTCCCTGAACCCTTTCCCGTGTTCCCCTTAAGCATAGGAACACTACTGTGGCTGTCAATCCCTTGCCTCCAAGGATCTAGGTGCCTTTAGCAGATGCTAGACTTTGTGAGGTCAATAGTGTGTTGGACATTGCGCCGGGCATGCAATGTCCAATTATGATTGCTTCGGCCCTAACTTGTGTGGAGTATCTTACATATCATTGCTCCTCCCATCCTTGTGCTCTTACACTCTTACCGCCCCCTCTTCCGCAAATGTCCCTGAGCTTCAGGATGGGGAGAGATTAGTCTGGCCTAGTTCTGGGCACTGTATGTCACCCCCTGGCCAGAGACAAAAAGCTGTTAAACTGGAGTCTTATTATAAGAGCACATTCAAGGGTAGATGTAATACTTATACCCAAAAGTGGAATCACAGGGTCATATGGCATTTGGCAATGGGAGGGGTCAATCACCCATTTGCAAAATGGTTACTTTTTAATCTGCCGGACTATATGCCCTCCCCTTCTGGTGAGTTCATACCCCCTTAGTTGTAAATGATCAGGAAGGAATGTCTGTGAACTTAACTAGGTGTCACATTACTTTCTTGCAGTCCTTGATGGAGGCCTATTTTCTCTACTGTAACATGGTCACTTCTTTCCTTGTTTCTGGTGTGGCCCTCCAACCCCATCCCTCCTGTTCATAATCCTTGCAATTACTGTAGATAATACATAGATTTACCTATGAGTGTCTCAAGATGGACTGGGTGGGTTTGGTATTAGGAGCCACCTATTAGGGAGAACATACGGCGCTTAATTTTCTAGGTCTGGGATACTTCACTTAATATAATTGTTTCTAATGACATCCATTTCCCGGCGAATTCCAGTAATTCATCATTTTTGATGGCTGAGTAGTACTCCATTGTATAGATGTACCACTTTTCCTTATCCACTCGTCAACTGTTGGACATTTGGGTTGATTCCATTCCTTTGCTATTGTAAACAGTGCTGCTATGAACATGGTCGTGCTTGTGCTATCGAGGTGAACCTCTGCTGCATGGGGGGTTATATCCAAAAGTGGAATCGCCGGGTCATATGGCATTTCAATCTTTAATTTCTTTAAGAATCTCCAGACGGCTCGCCAGAGTGGCTGTATGAGCCTGCATTCCCACCAGCAATGTAGCAGAGTTCCCCTCTCTCCACATCCTCTCCAGCACTTGTTGTTGTTTGTATTGTGGATTTCTGCCATCCTGACTGGTGTGAGATGATATCTCAGGGAGGTTTTGATTTGCATTTCCCTGATGGCTAAAGAAGTGGAGCATTTTTTAAGATATTTGTTAGACATTTTAATTTCATCTCTGGTAAAATTTCTTTTAAGTTCCAGGGCCCATTTTTTAATAGGGCCATTGATTTCCTTGATGTTTAGTTTTCTAAGTTCTTTGTGCACTCTGGACAGTAGAGCTCTGTCAGATATGTGGTTAGTGAAGATTTTCTCCCATTCTGTGGGTTGCCTTTGAGCTCGTGTTACAATCTCTTTATCTGAACAGAAGCTCTTTAATTTCACAAGATCCCAACTATTAAGAGTTGGTAGAAGTGACTGTGCCATAGGATGTCTGTTTAGGAAATGTTGGCCTAGCCCAATCCGCTCGAGGGAGTTCCCTATCCTTTCAACTATGGTTTTTATAGTCTCTGGCCTGATATCAAGGTCCTTGATCCATTTGGAATTAAGTCTTGTACATGGTGACAAGTACGGGTCCAGCTTTAATCTTCTGCATGTGGAGATCCAGTTTTGCCAGCACAAATTTTTGAAGATGCTGATCTTTTTCAATTGGATTCCTTGGGCCCCTTTGTCAAAGATCAAATGGCTGTAATTTTGTGGGCTTATATCTGGGTCTTCAATCCTTATCCATTGATCTGTGTGTCTATTTTGGAGCCAGTACCAGACTGTTTTTACAACTATGGATTTGTAGTATAGACTAAGGTTTGGTATGGTAATACCTCCAGCAGTGTTTTTGTTACTCAGGATTGTCTTTGCTATCCTGGGTCTTTTGTGCCTCCATATGAATTTTGAGATTGTTTGGTCAACTTCTTTGAAGAATTGCTTTGGGATTTTAATTGGTATAGCATTGAATTTGTATATTGCCTTTGGTAGGATGGTCATTTTTACGATGTTGATTCTGCCAATCCAGGAACATGGGAGGTCTTTCCACCTTCTTGTGTCTTCTGCTATTTCTTTCTTTAGGGTTTTAAAGTTTTCATTGTAAAGGTCTTTACCTTCTTGATTAGGTTTATACCAAGGTATTTCATTTTTTTAGGGGCTATAGTAAATGGGATGGTTTCTCTCAAGGCTTTTCCACTTCTTTCATTCTGGGCATATAGGAAGGCCTCTGATTTTTGCACATTTGTTTTGTATTCTGCCACCCTGCTGAACTTCTCAATTAGTTCCAGGAGCTTCATGGTGGAGTTTTTGGGATCCCTCAGGTATAAGATCATGTCATCTGCAAATAGGGATAGCTTGTCTTCTTCCTTGCCGATTTGAATCCCTCGTATGTCCCTTTCTTGTCTTATGGCTTCAGCTAACACTTTAAGTACAATATTGAATAGAAGTGGTGAGAGTGGACAGCCTTGTCTAGTTCCTGATTGAAATGGGAATGCTTCCAATTGTTCCCCATTGAGCATAATCCTTGCTGTGGGCTTGTTGTGTACAGCTTTTATTATATTGATAAAGGTTCCTTCCATTCCTACTGTCTGTAACGTTTTGATCATAAAAGGCTGTTGGATCTTGTCAAAAGCTTTTTCTGCATCTATCGAGAGTATCATGTGGTCTTGGTCTTTGGACTGGTTTACATGATGAATTACATTTATTGATTTGCGTATGTTGAACCAACCTTGTGTGCCGGGGATGAAGCCTACTTGGTCCCCATGAATGATGTTTTTAATATGTTTTTGAATCCAATTTGCTAAAACTTTGTTGAGAATCTTTGCGTCTGTGTTCATCAGAGAGATTGGCCTATAGTTTTCTTTTTTAAGTGAGTCTTTATTAGGTTTTGGGATTAAAACGATATTAGCTTCAGAGAAGGAATTTGGTAGTGTTCCTTCCTTTGCTATTTGATGGAACAGTTTAAGGAGTATTGGTGTTATTAACTCCTTAAATATCTGGTAGAACTCTGTGCTGAATCCATCTGGTCCAGGACATTTTTTGGTGGGAAGATTCGAGATTACTTCCTCAATTTCCTTATATGTTATAGGACTATTTAAATAATTCACAGCTTCCTGATTCAATTTAGGTAAGTTGTGTTTATTTAGAAATTCATCCATGTCTTTTGTGTTGTCAAAATTCTCAGAGTATAAGTTTTTGAAATATGATGTTATAATTCTCTGGATTTCTGAGTTTCAGTAGTGATAACTCCATGTTCATTTCTAATTTTGTTAATTTGGGTTTTCTCTCTCCTGTGTTTGTTTAATTTAGCTATGTGTGTATCAATCTTATTGACTTTGTCAAAGAACCAGCTTTTTGACTGGTTGATTTTTTCTATCCTTTTCTTAATCTCGATTTCAGATATTTCTCCCCTTATTTTACTAATCTCCTCTCTTCTACTACTTTTGGGATCAGATTGCTCAAGTTTCTCTAAAGCTTTAAGCTGCATTGTTAAGTTGTTTATTTCTGATGTTTCCATTTTTTTTGATGTAGGCATTAAGAGCTATGAACTTACCGCTTAGAACAGCTTTCAACAGATTTTAGAACAGATTTTGGTAAGTTGTATTTTCATTATCATTCACTTTCAGGAAATCTTGAATTTCCTTTTTAATTTCTTCCTGAATCCAGTTCTCATTCAGCATCATAGTGTTAAGTTTCCAGGAGTTAGTGTACTTTCTCTTGTTTGATGTGTTGTGGATGTCCAGCTTTAGGCCGTGGTGGTCTGATAGGGCACAGGTTAGAATTTCAACTTTCTTGTATATGTGTAGATTCGTTTTGTGGCCCAATATGTGATCTATTTTGGAGAAAGTTCCCTGTGCTGCTGAGAAAAATGTGTATTCTTTGGTGTGTGGGTGAAAAGTTCGATAGAGATCTGTAAGGTCCATTTCTTTCAGGGTTTGATTAAGTTCCAAAGTGTCTCTGTTAAGCTTTTGACCTATTGATCTATCCCATGTTGAGAAGGCAGTGTTGAAGTCCCCAAGAAGTATCATTTGGGGGTTGATTTCTTGCTTTAGACGCTGTAGGGTTTTCTTAATGAATGTGGAGGGGCCCGTATTGGGTGCATACATGTTCAGTATTGTGAAGTCTTCCTGGTGAATTGTACCTGTGACTAAAATGTAGTATCCATCCGTGTCTCTTATAATTTTCTTTGGTTTGAAGTCTACTTTGTCTGATAGCATAGTGGCTACTCCTGCCTGTTTTCTGCTTCCATTTGCTTGTAGAATTGTTGACCAGCCTTTTATTTTTAGATCGTGCCTATCGTTTGTGGTGAGATGGGTTTCCTGCAGGCAGCAGATTGATGGATTATGATTTTTAATTCAAGTTTGTAATCTGTGTCTCTTGATCGGTGAATTAATTCCATCAACATTTAGTGTTATAATGGAGAAACTATTTTTAATTCCAGACATTTATTATGTTTAGTAGTTTGTATAAGTATATTGCTTCGCTTTTAATGGTGTCATACTTGCCTTCTGTTCTCCTGGATATGCCTGTTTTTTTCTTCAAGCTTGAGTATCATTTCTAGCATTTTTTGAAGGCCTGGTTTGGTGGACATGTATCCCTTCAAGTTGTCTTTGTGCTGGAAAGTTTTTCTTTCTCCCTAGATCATGACGGATAGTTTGCAAGGTAAGTCAGCCTGGGTTGACATTTTTGCTCATTCAATACTTGAAGTATGTCTCTCCAAGCTCTTCTTGCTTTTACTGTTTCGACTGAGAAGTCATTTGTTATTTTAGTAGGTTTACCTTTAAAAGTGACTTGTTTTTTCTCCCTTGAAGCTCTCAGCACCATTTCTTTATCTTGAATGTGGAGTGTTTTAACTATTATTTGCCGTGGCATGCTTCTGGTTTGGTCGTATCTGTTTGGGGTGCAGAATGCCTCTTGTATATGGATGGACCTCTCTTTTTTTAGATGAGGAAAGTTTTCCTTGATGATCGTTTGAAAAATTTCCTCAGGGGTGGTATTTTGAGATTCTTGCTCTGGTATTCCATGAATACGCATGTTAGGCTTCTTCAGGGTGTCCCATATCTCTTAGATATTTCTCTCAAGTATCTTTTTGGATTTAACAACCTCTTCCATTGATCTGGTTAGTACTCCCACTTTATCTTCAAGGTCTGAAATTCTGTTTTCTGCTTCGTTAGTTCTGTTGATAAGACTCTCTGTGGAGTTCTGGGTTGAAAATAACTTGTCTTGTAGCTCAGTTTTAAACTCTGCTTGAGTCTGTTTTAACTGCTCTATGCCAGTTTTTGTTTCTTGCACTGTTTTTCTCAACTCTTCCAAGTGTCTGTTGTGTTTCTCTTCAAAGCGATTGATTTGATTATGTAATTCTTCCCGGATTTCCTCTTTCATAGTATTGAACATGTTAATGATCATATTTTGAAAGTCATTATCCTGGGAAGGCTTTCTTGGCCATTTTCCTTGGTTTTTTTGTGGTTGGAGTCTAGGTCGCAGGATGAGGCCTGGCTGGAACGCTTGTGCGCTGTCTCGGTCAGCGGAGCGGGGTGGGGAAGGGAGGCTTCTGCGGTCTTATAGTTTAAAATTATTTGCTTCTTAGGTTTTCCTAGACTAGGGAATGATCTCAAAATAGCATTTTCTTGCCTTATCAAAGGAAGAACTGGACTTATTGAAGCAGTCAGTGAGCATAGTTGCTAACTTTTAAAAAGAGATCTGGGGGAGTGCAAATACAAAAGAAGAGTGTGAGATTATTTTTGTCAGTAGGGAGATTAAATGTAACTTGAGAAAAATAAACTTAAAAAATTAATTATAAAATTATAGCCCAGAGGTTACCAAGATAGAATAATAAATGATCCAATATTTTCTTTCTTCTGAGGAGATACACACTTAACCATATTGGGCCAGAATGTAGCCAAGAATCGGTCTCCTCTGTAGTAGAGCAAACATGAATTCATTTCCACTCAGCTTGAAAGCAACTATGGCTCCCCATCATAGTTATTTCCCAAAGCATAAAAGTATAGTATAATCAGGAGAGAGCTCTCAATTCTCATTTTCTCTTTGAGGAGGAAAGGAAAGATTGAAATTTGCTGTGCTGTGCAAGTAGAATATTTGAAGAGCTGTGTAAGTGATTGGCCTCTATAGTGTCTGAATAAAATGATAACAAAAAAGGATGCAGCCATGGGCATAACAGCCCACAGGGAGGACATGTTTGGATTAACATATATTCATCCACTACAGTGTCTCACTCTGGCTTCTTGTAGAGTGAGTGAGATAAAGCTCAACTCGCTTAGTTCTCAGGATGGGCAGGGGGGAACGGACACTGCCCAGGAGGCTTTGTTCTATTTCATTTGTCTTAGAGTATGGATGAGACTCAGTAGCAGACTTCTGGGCTGCCAATGGAAAAATAGAGCAGGAAAACTTGCTCCAACTTTTAAAATCCTGTTATATAGCAGAGAGAAGTTACAGTTTAGCAGATTCTCTAATGAGAAAGAGAGAAAAGAGAGGAGAAGGAACAAAAGGACAGGAGAACAGAGAAAAGAATGGAGAAGAGAAAAAAGAGGAGAGAAACAGGAAAGGAGAGGACACGGGACCAAGTGTCATACATCCAATATCTTGGCTGTGTAATGTGGCTCTGAAAACTTGATTACTGTCTTGCCTAATCTGGTTGCTGCTGGGACTTGAGATGAACAGCTCCTGGCAGCTATGGAGAACCTGCAGTACCACAGATAGACACCCATGGGAGCAAAGTTCCTCACAAAAAGAAACTGGCAAATAACACTAATTAGGAGTTTTGTGAACAAGTCAGGTAAAGACACATCCACGGCAATATTTTGGGAGACCCCTAGGATCTTGAGCTTTATTATTTAATAAAAGTCTTACCCAGTACAAAATAAGCTCAGAAAGACAAGGGAGTTTTTTTTGTTGTTGTTGTTGTTGTTTGCTTTGTCCCACATGTGTAAATTCCTACCATTGTTACAAAGCACAAGGATAAAGAAGAAAATATACTTTCTTCAGAGAAAAATATGCTTTCTTCAAAGGAGCCAAATAAACATACAGAAAATGATTGTATAGATATACAGACATATGTAAACTATCTGATAAAGAATTCAGTTCAACCATCTTGAAGATATCCAAAGAGTTTCATGAAACTGACTTATGAAAAGATAGCTAAAGAGAAAATATAAAGCAACTGGAAACTTTCAGGTTGAAAATGAAATTCCCAAATTTTAAAGCTTTAATAGAGTTTAATATCAGATTTATCAAGAAGAAAGAAGTCATTTGATTATATATGGTCACAGAAACATACAAAAAAGAGAGTAAAAAAAAAGACAAGGCCTAATGGACTTATGGAGCTCTCCCAGAAAAAGAGGAAAAAAGGGGGAAGCTTGTTGAAAGAAACACTACACTAAAGCTGCAACTCTCCAAAGGAAATCAATAAGACCAAAGGATACTGACTAAATGAAGCTAATGAAAAATCAAATTTAAGAAGAACTTTGAAAAATTGGTGAGAGGTGACTTGTACTAGAGGAACTGTAAGCAGGTTCTCCTAAAAACCATGTAGATAAAAGGAAATTGAATTATATGTTCAGTATGGGAATAGAGAGTACATCTCACCACAGGAATAAAATGTTGGGGAAAAGTGCTAATCGAGAATAATTTGTATATACATATAAATTGTTCTTGCATGCACACACACATATGTATATATTAGTCAAAACTGACCTTCAAAAATGGAATGATCACAGAGATTTTCTCAGCTGAATTAAAAATGAAGTAATGTGTTTGTTAGGTTTTTCATATTGTGATTAAAATATCTGAGGAAATAAGCTAAGAGATTTACTTTGGCCCATAATTTCAAAGGTGTACTATATAGTGGGCTGACTGCATTGTTTTCAGACTATAGGGAAGTCCAGCACCACAGTTGGGAGAGCTGAGCAGAGCACTGATCACATATGGGAGCCAAAAATCAGAGAAACAGTCAGGAAGGAGCCAGGGTACAATCCAGTGCCCCCGCCTACCTTCTATCAGTGACCTACTCAGTTTACTATCTCTTTATCTGAACAGAAGCTCTTTAGTTTCATAAGATCCCATTTGTTGAGTGTTGGCTCCAGTGCCGGTGCTATTGGGTTTCTCTTTAGGAAATGTTGGCATAGCCCAATCAGCTCAAAGGAGTTCCTTCTCCTTTCAACTAACTGTATAGTCTCTGGCATAATATGAAGGTCTTTTCTATATTTGGAGCTGACTTTTGTGCATGGTGACAAGTATGGGTCTGGTTTCAATCTTCTGCATGTGGACCTCCAGTTTTGCCAGCACCATTGCTAGGTTCCACTTTCTAAAGTTTCCAGCACTTTTTATAAAAGTTCTAATCAACTGGGGACCACACTTTCACTACAGAATCTTTTATTATGTGCCATAGTCAAGTCACACCAGTGATCATCACTTGACCTGATTTACTATGTGTTATATTCAAATACAGGATTCTTAGCAACAATATGTAAACAAATTGAGCATAAAGTTCTTCACTAAGGTAAATAGATATATGGGCAAATTCAGCATGTTGTAATGAGACAAAGTCAGCTAGCACCTTCTTTTGATAGTTTGTGCCAAAATCCATGACTTCTAAAAAGTCTCTGGTGAGACTTAAAAGGAAGAGGTTTTGTCATGGAGATTTGAAGAGCCATTAGTAATGCTATTTGACTTATAAAGGGTCATGGCCCAACAAGTCCATTACAGGTATCATTAGTCAATCTGTATAATATTCTCAACTTAGTATCAAAGAAATGCAATACACTGCAGAGTAATCGTTGTATACCCTCATGATTATGAAGTTAACTGAGAGCTGTAAAGCAAGGTTTCTATTGAATGTATGTGCTTCATGATCTTGGTAAAGCTGAAAGATTTTAAGCAGAAACATTTTTCAGTTAGGGATTGTTTGTATATAAAATGGAACTGGAGTCCAATCTGAGAGAATTACTTCACACACAGGCTCCATAAGGGTGGTCGTACTGAGTTTTGTAGATCATGAAAGATAGAAAAGACCAGTGATTTACTTGGACTTTGGGGGAATTTGGGTTAAGTGGAACAAAGGAGGCAGAAACATGCAATAGGTCCCATAGTGACAGCAGTGCATTTCCACCAATGCTTTAGACAGCTTATTATAAGCATTCTTTGTTCACCATACTAAAACTATTCAAGTCATTTATATTTTAGTGATAAATTTTATTCTTGTGCATTGATCTCTCTGCACACATGTACCTTCCTTGAGAAATATTGATCAATTTGTATTCAGTCAGCAAAAGAACAAGGGGACTGATATCAGAGTGTACAAATTCTATTTGTCATTTTCCATATAGAAAACCATACCAGGCACCTGAGACATTATGGCACTTCTGACATGAAATGGATGAAGACATAGAGCTCATAAAGATGCAATTATAACCAGTTATTTCTTTAAAAAATTGTGGCATAACTTTTAAAACATAAAAAAATATTTTTCCTACATTAACAATTTACTTCAACAGCTTTAAGTCTGCTGGAGTAGCAAATGAATACTACAGTGTGTGAATCAGGAGCAGAAAAGCACTGGGAATCAGAAAGTCCAAGGCCAGTTCTTTCCAGGAAAGGAATCAAATTTTGCAAAGGTCTAACAGTGTTTCCTTGTTTCTACAAAAGAGTTAATTACTATCATTTCATGGAATTATTGTAAAAGTCAATGAAATGATGTGTATATGCCACAATTTAGAAGATGTAGTATGCATATGCAAATGTTAATTATTCCTGTGTGCTTTACTTGAATGCCTCTATACATGCATCAAAAAACTGCAGCACAAATGGAAATGAAGGAGAATTTCCAATTCATTAGGATAGTACATAGTGCCAATTTTAGTATACAACAAAATTATCACTTTAGAACAGTAATTATACAAATTAACTCTCCACATGATGATCAAATGTACCAGAAATTCTTTTACAAAAATGTCATATTAAGAAGCTTGTAACCAACCATATCATTAAAATGAAAAGAATTCAGCATATTGCCTGGCCTCTGGAGTCTGTCTTCTTTTAACTTAGCTTCATTCACTGTTTATAACAAAGTGTCCTGGCTGACATACAGCTAGAACGCTAAGAATGGACTTAATGGCAGCACAAAAGTACTGCGGTGGTTCATGAAATGTATCTTCTGCAAGTTATGCCATTTTATTAATTTTTCCCATTCTTTGACTGTGTGTGTGTGTGTATGTGTGTGCGCGCGCGTGCATGCGTGTGTGTGTTTTGTGGGTGGCTGTGCATGTATATATGGGTGTGTATATCAGGGGGCACCTGAATATGTATGCCTGTGGCAGCTCAAGGGGGACTTTAAGAGTCATCCTGGATTATTCTGCCTCTTCATTGCTTTGCTTTGGGATTTCTCAATCTCTACTGTCCAGGGCCAGACAGCTACCTTATCAACATGGCATTTTTTTATATGGAATCTGGTAATCCAAACCTGGGTCCTTAGGTTTGTGTGCCAAAAGCTTTGGCCACTGAACTGTCTTCCGAGGCCCTAATCTTCCCCATTCTTAAGTTGACGTTTTAAAAAAGTATCAAGTACAATATAAGTTCAAAGTGAGACAGAGAAAAATTTAGTAAATTTAGTAAAATACATAAATTTAGTAAAAAGTTTTAGTGACAGGCAAATTTTTGTGTATTTAATTACACTAATACATACAATTAATTAACATACCTTTTCTGCTGAATGTTTATTTGAACTGCTGAGGCCACAATTAGTATTTGGAACTTGAGATTTGCATGTCTTTTCTAGAGACATGGGGTGTCTCTGTGTCTTTTGTTTCAGAGGTTTTCCATCATCAATTCTTTCCATCATTCAGAGAGCCCAAGAACTGTGATTTGGCATTGTGTAGCTTCAAATAAACAGAAGAGACGTTCATTGCATGTGTTATTGGTAAGAACAAAATAACTTTACACATGGATAGTAAGTATTTCTTCACTGAGAAGTATTTTATAGATCACAATAATCCTGAAATATGACCTCAACCAAGTGTGAACATTTTCAGAGAGATAAAAGATATATTTCTTTTCCAACACTGCATTTCATTTTCTTTCTCTGCTCCTGACTTTCAATCAGGATTTGAAATGCTCTCAAAAAATTGAAACACCTTACAAAACAAAAAAAGAGCTTTATGTGTATAAATAGGTATTGATGAATTGATGTACTAATCATGGTTGATATTAGGTGTTACTATACATAAGTAACTTATGTATAGTAACCTCTTGGACAAATAGTATCAATGTTAAATGATGTTCAATTTCCTGGGTAGGAATTCCACCTAACCTAGAGGAAATAGAAGTAGAACAAGCAATGAAAGGCTGTATATCCCCAAGCTAGTGAGATTACACTGTGATACAGTTATCGGGACTTGAAAAGCATGCTGCTAATGTGCCAGTTGGTGCTGTGTTTCACAGATAAAATGTAAAATGTAAGGGAATTTGTACAATGGCAGAAATGGATGGTATACAATTGAAAACTTATCAGGCATTTTTACAAATGATGCAATCAGAACAATAGACATGCAAAATAAAGTATCTGACATATTTTTAAAATTGTATTTTGAATTTAAAAAGACAGCTCAGGTGTTCTTGTCTGGACACTTGCCATGTGCAATGATAGTACTGCAGTACTGTGCTGTGAGGTTTCTTCTAGAGAGATGTGAGAGTTTATTCACTGATTTTAGTGGCTGTATATCAATCTGTGCACCATTAGTGTCGATGGTTTTAATTCTTTAATTTTTGTTTACTTGTACCCCCTATAGTTGTACAATGGATATATTTAAGTTTTACTTTTAACCAAACTTTCTAGTTTGCCTAGGCTTAGGGATTTCCCAGGATGTGGCATTTTAGTACTGACAGAATGGACACTCCTGACAAGCAGGAGTATGCTGGTTATTAAACTTTTAAAACAAAAGTTGACTTTATTAAATGCTATTAGGTTAGTAATATACCCATACGTTATTGTGAAAATAACATTACAGATTTAGTGAGATAGAAAACCCAGAACTTGACCCTCACTACTTCTCCCTCCTTGGAGCAGCATAGGTAATAGAGTTCCTCAGTCCTTTTACAAAGAAATTAGTCATGTAGTTTTTTCAGTAAATCATTTCACTACTTTTTAAAATTAGCCTCCACTTTAACTTACCAATGTTAATTCTAATTCTGATATGATCACCACTGAACATTCATGAATTCCGACAGTTTAGTGAATGAATTCCAATCAGTGCTAATATGGCCAACCTGACATTTAGGAACCAACTGTATTAGAGCCAGAAGAAATGACTTCCAAGGAAGTCACATTTCAAGGAAGACTAATAAGCAAATAACGAATCTCTTCATTTCATTTAGGGACTGTGTAAACCTGAAGTTCTGTAGAAGGAAGTCTATTTTCTTACTATTCTTTTTCTATCCTTGACATTTCCTTTTTCTTTTTTTTTTTTTTTACTTTATTTATTGTGTGTGTGTGTGTGTGTGTGTGTGTGTGTGTGTGGTGCACACCTGTGGAGGACCAAGGGTGACTTCAGGAATCATCCTGGATTACTTCCACTTCCTTTTTGCTTTGCTCTGGAATTTCCAAGGCTCTGCCCACCATGTCTGGAAGTGCGGTCTATTGCCTTTTCTGCCTGGTGTTTTTATGTGGGACATGGGATCTGAATTTAAGAACTTCTGCTTGTGAGGCAGAATCTTAACCCCTGAGCTATCTCTCTAGTCCTGTCCCTAACCTTTCAATAGATGGTTGGCCCTATTGTTTGCTATTTTATCTACTTTTCTGTACACACATACTTCTATTAGAACCTTTTTTTACAATGAGACACTTACCACATTATTTTTAAGATTTATAAATAAATACAAAATGAAATTTAGGTATAAGAGACAAAAAATGTTCCATAAACAAATGAGAAATCATGCCACATAAACCATTTGAGGAAATATCTCAGTGTATGTGTGCCCTTTGTGCCTTTCAAGCATTGCTGATGTCAGTCAAATATAATGATTAAAAGACTCAAGGATCATACTTTGAGATAATCCACTAACTGTCTGAATAATCTTAGGCAAACCATTTAACCTTTCTTCCCTGAAGTGTGATTATTCACAGTAAGGAGATAATCATTTTTATTTTATAAATAGTGAATATGTATTATTTAGTTTATATAAATCTTTTAGTTCTAATATTAAAATTCAAGTAAGAGTAATTATTTGCTGACTAGATGTGGACCTCTTAAGAGTCTTTCATGAAAATAAATTAACCAGGTTGAAATGTTTGTTTATTTCTACTTATATTGCTTATAATAGAATTCAAAATCAAACTCTTTAGTTACAGTATTTTAAAAACTTAAACTACATGAAATGGACATCTTTTCAGTGTTAAGAATATATTTGGCTCTTTTGTTGCATATAATCTTGAGATATTCTAAGCACTGTAGGGCTTAAATGCTTGATTTGAAAAAGACAGTTTATTTGTAAAGACCTTGCTCAAATTGGAAGTTCAGGGGATCCAAAAACAAGACAATGATAGTGAAAATATAAAGAGTTAATAATAGATTATTTAAATCAAATGCTTCATATAATTAATGATATTCTGCTTGTGTGCAAGAGTTATAATAGTAATATGAAAAGACATTTATATTAACTAGGAAAATAATGGCAATTTGGATCATATGATACTATTTTTATAAAAATATACATGGAGCTAACACTAGAATCACTCTCACTAATATTTCCAGACTCTGTGTGTGTATGTTGGAAAGGATGATATAAATTTAATTTACATTAGTGTTTATTTGTAGTTCTTAAATTTACATAGCAAACATGACATTTTAAATTTTTATCTCCTAATTTAGCAGTTTAGTCTTTTTTTAATTTATCATGGGAATTAAAACTGGATACTGAGCACTTTAATATAAATATTCCCTCTGTCTTCTCTCGTTCTACTTCCTCCTGTCATCAATCCATCTTAAGGTATTCTTTGAATAACACTATATTAACACTATTGTGTTATTCTTTAGATTCCATAATTTTATTTCAGGTACCCCTGTCTAGTTCCTTGATAAGTATATCATTAATATATTTCATTTCATCATAAAGAGTGGCTTAACCATGCCTACAATTTGAGTGCTTTTAGAGCTTTAGATAAAGTATTTGATTATTTATGTAATCTTTTGCTAATGCAAAATCATTTCCACTTTGATTTATTAATTGGTTTTTCTTTACCTTTCCTCTCTGTAACTCTAAGATCGTTTCTGTGGTGCTATGCAGGAACTGCTCAATTAATGGATCTTTCTCAATACACCAACTGCACCTTCAATCTCAATAATCCCATATCCTTTCAGGATAGGAATATTCTTACAGCAGTTACTCTATGTGTTGCTGATAAATTCACAATCAAACAGCTTCAAAAGTTTTATTCTTGTTTACTATTGTCCAATTCCATTTCTTACCCAGCTTAACAAGAGAGCTCATACCAACACCAGAAGCAAGGGAACTGATCACACCCTATCCATTTCTTAACTGCAGCACTCCTCATTTGACAGACCCAGATGTCTGACCAAGTATACCAAAGAATGCCAACTCCCTGAATCACCTCCTCCTCCTTCCGTCTTATCCACCTTCCAGAGAAAAGTCTCACCTGACATAGGCTTAGCTTTCTCCATCAATTAGAGCAGGCTTTCTCAGGGTTTAAGTCAGCTACTAAATTCTTCCACAACTCTGCCCAGAGCTCAAATCTTCAATTGCCAAGTTGACACCTGTATCTGTCATAAGTCTAAAGTAAACTACTTCATGAGTTGTCTTTTTATACCCTAATATACTGTTTCCATTAGTTTAAAAGTATTTCATTTATATTTGTTTATTCATGAGAGAGAGAGAGACACAGAGACAGAGACACACAGAGAAAACAACTTTTGAAGTCACATAAAATATATTTTACAATGGTGGATTCTGAATTCAGGATTCCAGATTTTTGCACCGGCACCTTTAACTACTGAGCCATCTCATTAATGCCCATTAAACGATTTTGAAGCCTGTAAATATGCTTTGAATTTCTTAATCTTTCTCTCATTCTTAAAAAATATCTTCTCAGACAACATTTGTTTCCTCAGTTGTTGCCATGCTAGAGTCATTTATAGCTATTTAACTTTAAATTTCAGTGGATATTTTTAGTCTAAGACTTTGAATCTGTTCTGTAATTTTTGTACTTATAATTTCTACCTGAACTGGAAGCTATTATTAGTTTATGCTTTTAGTACCACATAAATACTTATTTTTAAGTTTGTACAAGATTCATCAAATCATTTTATTTCTTATGGTTCACTTTCGATTTGTTGATGTATTTGGTTCCTTCTTGGGGATCCTCATGGTCTGGGTGTATGCTGTGAGGCGTTTTATGGACAGGAGGTGACTTTTCTTTCTCTTTTTTTTCACTCCCATATTCTCCCTCTGCTCTTCTTCTGTGTAGGTCCCTTACCTGCATAATGAGGATCCTTCCCAGTGTCACAGGCATTAGTAGTTACATGTGTCATGAAGATATTGAAGCAATTTATAGGGTCATTCACAGAGATATGTGCTGAATTTGGTGCATTTCAGGTTTTGTTACTTTGATTATTGTCATCCTGTGTTGGCAGTTATGTCAGAATTTCAATGATAATCTTTCTCTTTTTCTATGTATGTGTTTCCTCCTCTGCATACAAATCTATGTACGTATCCATCTATTTATCTTTGTATTATCTCCTTAACATCTATCAATTTACCATCTATCTATCTAATCTATCTAATCTATCTATCTATCTATCTATCTATCTATCTATCTATCTATCTATCTATCTATCTTCCCTATTTTTACATACTTACTTAGTTAATTAATTTCTTTCCATACAAAGTTGATAAGTACCCCATTCCCTTCTCTCCCTCCACCCCTTCCTGGATCCCTTTGCTCCCTCCTCCCTTTTCCCTTTCTTTTGCTCCCCTCCCTCCCTTTCTCCCAGTGCTCCCTCCCCCTTCCCATTCCTGGAGCATCCTTTAGCATGCATGTCAAACTTCCCTCTGGGTCCTCTTCTCTGATGAGGTGTAAGGGCTCAGTGGCATTGCCTAGAGCTGTTTTTTGTGTTCTCCTTTAGCATAAGAACACTATTGTGGCTGTTAATCCCTTGCCTCTAAGAATCCTAGTGATCCATGCTAGACTTTAGGGGTTCAATGATATTTTGGCAATTGCACAGGTCATGCAAAGTCCTATTATAATTACTTTAGCCCTAACTTGTATGGAGTATCTTGCATATCATTGCTCCTCCCCAATCTCCCCTCTTTTGCAAATTTTCCTGAGCTTTGTGATGGGGAGAGATTAGGCTGGCCTGGTTCCAGGTGGCTGATGTAGAGTCTCTGATTTTCCGAATGATGGTTTGTTGATATTTTTTCAGCTTTGCTGCTCCTACACAGCCCTTGGTTCCATCCTGATGGGTATTGGATATCACCCCCTGGCCAGAGATAAAAGGCTGTTAAAATAGAGTCTTATTATAAGAGTAGATTCAAAGGTAGATGGAATAAGAGTAGGAGACCACTATGTGTGGGGGTGTCAGTCTCCCATTTGCAGGATGGTTACCTTCTATCTGCCAGACTCTATGCCCTCCTTTCTGGTGATATCATAACCCATCAGATGCAAGTGACTAGTAAGGAGAGTCTGCGAGCCCACCAGATGTCTCATTACTTGCACTACTTGATGGTGGCCTATTTTCTCTGCTGTAGCATGATCCTCTCTCTCCTTGTTTCTGGTGGGGCCCTCCTTCTCCTTCCCTCTCTGCTTATAATCTTTGCAATTACTGTAGGTATTGCAGATATTTATCTTTGAGTGTGTCACTAAGTGGGCTTGGTACTAGGATCCACCTTCTAGGGAGTACATATGACACTTAATTTTCTGTGTCTGCCATCCATTTCCTGGCAAATTTCATTAATTAATCATTTTTGATGGCTGAGTAGTATTCCATTGTATAAATGTACCACATTTTCCTTATCCACTTGTCAACTCTTGGGCATTTGGGTTGATTCCATGACTTTGCTATTGTAAACAATGCTGCTATGAACATGGTCATGCTTGTGCTATTGAGGTGAATTTTTGCTGTATGGGGGATTATTCCCAATAGTGGAATAGCAGGGTCATATGGCATTTCAATCTTTAACTTTTTTAGGAATCACCAGATGGCTCACCAGAATGGTTGTATAAGCTTACATTCCCACTAGCAATGTAGGAGAGTTCCCTTCTCTCCACATCTCTTCCAGCATTTGGTGTTGTTTTTATTGTGGATTTTTGGCATCCTGACAGGGGTGAGATGATATCTGAGGGAGGTTTTGATATGCATTTCCCTGATGGCTAAGGATAGCTTCCCTATTTTTAAACATATATCTTGGCAAGCCTATGTTTCACCTCATTTCTTGTTTGCACAGTTCTTTATTTGTCATCTAGGGAAATGTTCAGACTCTTTGAACTTGCTTTTATGTTTTGAAATATTTACTGTTAATTTTTATCATACCTGTGTGTGTGACATTGAATAAGCATGCCAAAATGTAATGCTAGAGAGTCATCTTGACAATACATTCCATACTTTGAAAAAGAATAGACAACAAATGAGCACACTAAAGGGCTATGCAATTAGTTGTCTTTAATTGTTATTTTTAATTGGCAAGAGGCAGAATGAAGAAAAATAAATCATGTTTGTAGTGGCTTTATAGTCTTAAATTTAGAAAGACTCATTCTTTTGACTTTTTTGCATCTCAGTTTGTTTTTGCTAGCAGCATCTCAAATGAGTCTGTATCATAGATTTTCCAGTGATGTATTTTAAAAGTTGGCCATTAAGGTGATTATCAGATAGAAACAGAAAGTACATTGTCATAGTTAGGCACAGGTGTCAACTTAAAAGTTGAGGGTTTGAACTCTGGGAACATTTGTAGAGAATTAGTAGTTGCATTAAGCCCAGAGTGAACCTGAAGGAGATTGTCTAGTTGATAGGGTGGACTCAGCCTATAGTGGATGAGACTATACCATGAACAAGTGAATAAAATACAGAGAGCTAGTTGGGGAAGTTGGCATCTTTGTTTATACTTGGCCAGACATGCTGGTCTGGTAAGTAAGGATCGTCCTTCTCAGCCATTATGTAGAGATGGTGTAGCCAGTTTCCTCGGTCCTGGTGTTAGGGCATGTTCTCCTGTCAGGCTGGAAAGACTGTAACTGGATTATCAATAAGAAAACAAATCCCTTGTTCCCTTAAGCTGTTTGATGGTAATTTGTGGTAATTTATCAGCAACCATGAAGCTTATCTGCAATATATATATATTATGTTTTCTTCCAGGTACCAGTGTTGGTGTGTCAAGTCTCAAGAAGTATGGATCACTGGCATTAAACTGTAATGAACTCAAAATCTATAAAGACGATTGCAGCACTGTCCTGAGAGCACATGGATATAGTTCACCTGCAAATTGCAGCATGATTTCATGCTAAAACAATATCCATTGCTTCTAGGGAATGTTGCAAGGTTGATAAGGGTGCTGAATGCTTTCACAAGTGCAACATGCAAATCTTCTTTTCCTTAGGCTTATAGAATTACAGTGTCTAATTAGATTTAGGCTATGTTTTAAATTTGAATTAAACTTGCTAGAATGTTCCTTTCTCTTTTTCCTTTTCTCCACCCTTCTTTTCCCTCTCCTCCTATTTCTAATCTCCATTCTTTTCATTTCTCTTACCTTTCCCTGTCTCCTCCCCTTCTCTTCCTTTCTTCCCTTCCTTACCTTTCACCCCTTCTCTTCTCTTCTTCCTTTCCTTTCCTTCTTTCCCTTTCCTTCCTTTTCCTTCCTTTCCTTCCCTTCCTCTTCCTTTTTTCCTCTCTTTTACCTCCTGACTTTTCCTTTCCCATCCATTTTCATTCCTTTTTCATTTTTCTTTCTCTTTTCCTGACCTAGACTTTTAAAAAGTAAATGAAAAAGCTGGCTTTCTATGTGGTTAATTTGCATTCAATGACTTTCCAGATTAATTGTTATTAGTAGATAATAAACAGCCTTAATGTTTACCAAACATCTACATCAATTCTCGAAGGAAGTAAATGGCGTACATTTAAGTGCTGACTCAGGGACTTTCATCTGAAAGAATGTTCTTGGACCACATTTAAATTGGGGCAGGGTTTGTTCAGTTGTTAGGAGCTCTGATCTCCATATTCAGCAAATATTTCAGCCCCAATAGTGACAGTGAGCTCTGCATAGGTATAGCTTGGATGGAAATTCACCATCAGCAGATGGCAGTAAAGGTACATTGCAGAAGGGCTGAATGGCATCTGGTTCCTTCAAAGACTAACTGAGGATCTAATTGACAGTGTGATTGTTTTAGGTCCCTGTTTCCAACAAGAAAACATGGAAAATATATTTCAAAGATTATACATCGGAAATGTAGATGAAACTGTCTAGAGATACAAAGCTTTCCTTTACTGCACATACCTAATGCAGTTGTAATTGCTGTGTGAGCAAATGAAAGACACTGTTGTTTAAGAATTTGATGATTTTCGTAATCCTTACTAGCCCAGATGTATTCCTTTGGTTGTCAGTTCAATGAAGCACAGCCTAAATGTTAAAAGAACATAAAACCACAATCAAGCACAGAAGAGACAGTGCTGGGCACTTAGCCAAACAAAGCAACATGAGCACGTGATGGGCATCCTGAAGCATTCCGTTTTTGTGGGTATCTAGAAGCTGTCCAGCTTGGCAGTGTAAACAGCTGCTATTAGAGCCCAGTATGACCTTTAGCAAGTGATTGTCATGAGCACTCCCTGCCTCAGAAGATGGCCATTGACTGGAGAGAGTGTTCTAACTGGTTATCCTTCTGGCTGGGAAAAAAAAAAAAGAAAAGAAAAAGAAAAGAAAATCTCAAACATATTTAATAATAAATTACAGGGAAAGCCCAACCATTTTCCTGTGAAGGACTGCTGTTTAGAAAAAGGCTAGATCCTAACTGAGCACCTGAAGCAGGAGCTCCTTAACACCCCTGATTCACCAGAGCAGTTGCCAAGGGAACATCAAAGCAGCCAGCATCAGCAGCAGGGTTCCCAAGAGCCATGCTTTTATTTCTGCATTCATATGCAGTGAGGACCAGCAACAAACAGATTCCTCTCCTGATAATGCCTCTAAACATGTCAACATAAATTCCCTTGCTTTGTTTATCTAGGTAAAATATCACAGAATGACCTCTGTAGGTAGACAGATTGAAATGTGCATGTAGAAGGCTACTGTCTGTCTCCCCTCCCGTATCCCCCCCATGCAAGTTTCACCTGTCTAAGCACAATAAGAAGAAGGCTAGGCAGTTGTTGGAGCAGGTTAGTGCTGCATTTTAAGGTCAACTCTGCCCATCTCTTCTTCAACTTACACTCACTGAGGTAGGGGAATTAAATTGTCCAGAGGACTTAAAGAGCACACACTCCTATTCTGTTCCCTTGAAACACAATTCTTAAAAATTAGCAGTTTTTTTTTTTTTTAGTTTCACGTTTCGTGAACATTTTTGGAAGCCTTTATTATTCACTTTGAACAAGAGCAGTATGAAAGCTGCCGAACTCAAACCTTCTGTTGGTTTTCATTTGGGATTCAGCAGGAAATCTGTAGTTATAATATGTATTATGTAAATATAATATATATAATATAATCAATGTATATATCTGATTAAATAGACTCAGTCCATTCTCACAGTAAATCCGGGTTTCCAGAATTTCACCTTTAAACCCTACATTTTAGTTTCGCAGATATCAAAAAATATTTTTTAAATACCAAATAAAATTTGTTTTTAAATATCAAATAACATTTAATTTCAGCTTTCAAGTCCCCAACCAATTTGCTTAGTTGATTTTTTCAGCCGGTGTAAGTTACATTTGTATAATCTCTAACATCTTAACATAGGGGGTAAAGTTAATTCCTGAACCTTTCCTTTCTGACATTCTTTTTTTTTTTTTTTTTTTTTGAGGACTAATGTAGAGTTTATTAGAGGAGAGAAATAACAGAACTCTCTAGGACTCTAGAAGTGGAGTACCATGAGGGGCAAAGAGCTGGAAAAGAACGCACGGACTCCAGACCTGGAGTGCCATGAGAGGAAGGCATCCCCTTTTCAACATTCTTAACCCAAGACACATACATGTTCTAAGAGAGCAAAACTGAGAGAGTAGGTTAATAGAGATCCAAAGATTTGAATTTTAGAAGTGTTCTCTGAGCCAAAGTTGTAAATATTCTCATCATGGTAAGTACAGAGGCTGAAACCCAGAAAGCCAGGGTTTGGATCAATATCTCTTTGGCCTCGCATTTCTTTGCCAGCTAGTGCAGCACTTAGGTGCAGCATGACTCACCTTATTTCATTTTACTTGATCAAGAGCATCTATTTCTCATTCTGAGATGTAGCTTTTCCTTTATGGTTTCTGAGGTCAATGCCTCTTCTTTCTGTAACTGTTCTTACATGAATTAGCCAAACATAGCTTCTTCATCGTTAAAACTTTCTTATAAGAAAACAAAAAATGTCAGTTTAAATTCTCGCTTCAAACAAACTTTTAATTTGGAGATTATTCAGACAAGAACATTTTTTTAGAAATTCAATAATATAGAAATAGAATTGGATGATATCTATTATCCAGGTTCATTAATTAGAACAATTACTAGCCCTCCTTTAAGTCCATTTTCGTAGTAATTTTTCTATGAGCTTGTTTTCAGTTTCAAAGCTGAGGAGAATTTAACTCAATAACTGACCATGACTATGATAAAGATGCATTGTTTTGCAATAGGAAAAATGTACTACTGGTGTTGCTCTTGATTTAAATAAATTTATTTCACTAAATGTTTTGGAATTTGTCCAGGATATGATAGAATAGTACAAGTAGACACAAATGTCATAGCAGTTCATGAAGGGGCAAAGCCGCAGAGAAAAATTATGAATGTTTTGTATATTTAACAAAAGTGGCAAATAACATTATTTTGAAGCTCACAGGCCAAGACCACAATATACTTATAAACTAAAATTTTTGCAGATTTATTTATGTAGCCTCAGTACCCAAGAAATTTATGGTAGCTTTCAACATGAGATAGCCCAGTAAAGAATGAGAGAAAAATATTTTACAGTAAAATAAAACAAAAAATTAATACAAGGCTGGGAAGATGGCTCAGTGGTTAAAGTCTTTGTTTCACAAGCCAAGGACCTGAGTTCAAATCCTCAGATCTCATGTTAAAAAATGCTGGATGGACATGGTGGTCTTATAATTTTGACCCTAGAATGCAGGGCCTGGGAAAACCCAGAACAAAGCAAGAAGGAGGTAGAGCAATCCAGGATGGTTCCCAGTGGGCCTCCACAGGCACACACTCAAACGCCCTCTTGTACAGGTGCCTGCATATATATACACCCACTCACATGAAAATCACATATGAAACATACAAAATGAATACAAGGACGTGTATATTCTGTTCCAAAAAGGAAGGGTCACATGGTCATTATATAAGAAACAGTATTAGGGGTGAGCAAACAGTATTAGAGGTGAACAAAATAGTTGTTTTTATTCTCAAAGACATCTTTATCTCTACCACTCAGACTTTGTTTATAACATGGAGGACCACCTCTACCCTGTCTTCCTACTCATAATCTTTCCATCTCCTTTTCTGGTTGTGTCTTTAATCTCGTCTTCCCCAATGATCACATTCTGCCTGAGTCTTTCTAGACTATACATCTATCATCAGGATGGGATTCTAGTATGAGAGGAGCAAGTGAGCTGAAAGCAAAATACCTAACTCAGATCTTCGAGACCATTTCCTTTTCCTGCTGTTTGCCCTATCCATAGTCCAGTGGTGGTTCTGTCTATGTTTCCTCTGCAGAAAGCCAAATCTACAGTACTTCAGCTCATTGGCAGAGGGAAGAGTATTGTCAGTACTTCCAAAGACAGACTCAAATCTGACCCATCTAGCTGCCTCTTTGTGACTTTGCAAAAGTCACTTAAACCTCTTTGTGTTTCCTCATACTCAAAGAAGTTGTTTCCATTAAAATCCTCTTCTAAACACTTATATTCTCCTCTGTATGGCCTGACATTCAACTATTTTATATGAGAAGTAATGTGAGAACTCATATGGCAGCTGCCCCATCCCCATTTGATTTCCAACTATATTATTTGTTTAAAAGTTGGTGCCAAGTTTAATTGGTACTTACCTTTGGGAAAAGACATGTAGATTTGAAAGAAAAATAATTCAATTTATTTAGGTAAGTAAATAAAGGTACAGAGGCAATGTATATATAGTTTAAAAGCAAAATTGAGCTCATTTTTAAATAGATTTAGTGATTTAGTTTTAATATTTCTTTTTGTCTTTTAATTTGGTTATTTTTGAGAGATGATCTCACTTTGTAGCCCAGGCTGAGTTGGAAGTGAGAATCTGAGGTTGCAAGTGTGAGTCACTGTCTGCAGCTTTTCTTTTTGTTTTTGTATTTTTTAATCCAAATTCCTCAAATATGTATTTGTAGAATATTTATTTTTACTTTGTTATCTTTTTTTTGTAAAAATCAACCAATTATTTTTAAAATCATGTGTTTCAGATTTGTGAATACCTTGGCATATATCTCCATTATAACTTGATTTGGATAAGTGTCTGGTTTTCCATGATATCTTTATTACAATTGGAGTTGGGTTAGTTTCTGGTTTTTCCACACTATGAGGCAGCATATACTAGAAAATGAAGAATAAGAAAGAGGAGAAGGAGGAGGAGGAGAAAGATATTCCAATATCACAGCCTTAGAATCTCTAAATGTGACCTTTTTTGTGACTTGTGTTGAATGTGTCCTAAATGTCTTCACAATAAAAAGGGGCAGAGGGAAAGAGATGTGAGACTCACACAGAGGAACAGATAATGTAAAGACAGAGACTAGAAGATACAATAGGTCAAGGAACAAAATATGTCAAGCAGGAGATACCAAGGAACGAACTGTTCTGAGTTGGAGGAAGTGAGACCTTCCAGCAGGGTACACTCATGTACTCAATTGGAGGCTTCTGATTTCTAGAAAATGAATGAGCTGCTATTGTTCTAAGTTATTGAATTTGTAACTTCTTGACACAGCAGCTATAAAACAAAATCTGAATCAGATTTTCTTCTTAAATAAACTTGGATCTTGCGACAAAAATAAGAGGACCTGAGTTCAGACCCCAGATCTCATGTAAGATCATGGGGGCTGAGAAACCTCACAGCAAAACAATAGGGAGGTAGAAGCAATCCAGAATGATTCTTGAAGTCACTTTTAAGTTTCCACAGGCATGCAAAGTGTCTCTATCGACATACACATATGTGTATACCTATACCCACACATTAAAAAAAATAGAGGCAATGTTAAAAATAAGAGGTAAACATTTCAGTACTAGTGGTAATCAATAGTTGAATTCAGACTTGAATAAAATTAGATGTCTATTGAGTTTTAAATGGACAAATTATTAAGATAAACAGATAACCTACATGATATACACTGAATATGTATCTTAAGTGTGGAGGGGGTGAGAGGAATATCAGAGAGCAGAGTGCAGTTCCCTCTTTAAAGATTTCATGGGGCATCCAATTCAATAGGGAACACTGATATAATGAACAAAAATCTATTCTAAAGATCTGAAAGCTAGTTTTGCATTTATTGTAATTCAGATAGTGCAATAAAAGCCTTCTAGCAGATTTCTGTAAAGTGCAAAGGGGATTATGTTCATTATTTCCTGAAACTAAGGGCTTTGGGGGTGAATATAGTTTTAGTAGAGGCTAAAAAATAAATGCTAAAAAATTTAACAATTTCACTTCTTCTCTTACATGATATTTTTTTTCAAAAGCATTTTCCTACCTCATTTTTTTTCTTGGAAGATGGATTCTATTACAACCTATAGTAAAAAGAAATGTTGGTAACCAAGAATTTTCACCAATCACACATTTTACTGATGATATATAGTCAATATAGCAAATATTTTCATCAGTCATCTGATGATGTTAGAATCCTCATCTTGGAGAGAATAATCCAAAGGTTAAAAAAGAATCAGTTCTTTACATATTTTTCCAAAGGAAGATTTTTTCAAGTATCTCTTGAGTCAGGAATTTTAATAACTACAAGTGGTACTCAATGTTATACTAAAAAAATGCAAAATAAGTCAAAGCACTTTTCCAGAAAATGAGTAAATATTTACTGTCCTTCCTTTAAGTGTCTGAAGCATCCTTACTCACCAGAACTATCTTCTGAATTAAACTAAAATTATTTCTACAGTGTATTTCTGTCAGCTGAAAATAAGGAAGGATTAGAGCATCTATGGTAGGATGGGTCTCTAAGGTCTTTGAAGGTCTTTGGAATTCCTGAAGGCCATCTCCCACTGCTGGAATCTCCCTGAAGGGACACCTCTGCTGAGGAACTGACTCCAATCCTCCAGGAGATAAGATGGCTCTTATGGCATTATGCCATGAGTCAGTTTCTAGCTCCATGACTGCTTCTCATGGATTCCATGAGTTCTTTCTAGCTGCCCACTTTTCATGAGTTCTCCAGGACACCCTAGCCCCTCATGGCACTCCAAGTCTAGAGTCCATGAGTTCCAGCCTTTCTCTCCTCTAATAAACTCTACAATAATCTTCTGCATATGTTCTGGTTTTAATCTTCTACTCAGGAACACAAGAACCCTACAACATTGGGACAGTTCCTGTAACATGTGGCCCCTGAACAGGACCCCTGCAACATTTGGCAACCCAGATGGGACTATCCTGTAAGATTTGGTACCCCAGGTGGGACATTTAAACAGAAGAAAGATTGTTCCTGCATCAAAGGCTAGTAATACTTCTTTCTGGAGGAAACAAACAAAACAAAGGATTGCATCAAGAATATTACAATAGACATGATCGAGTGACTAATTTGGGTGGAAGGATTATGTTACTTTGCTTCGTGTTACTGAACAGAAAGAAACAGCCTTCTTTTCTTTTTTCATGATTTTCTTTTCCATATAGGTTTCGGTGTGTACATGTGTGGGGATGTGTCTAGGTGTGTATGTGTATAGAAGAGAAGACTTTTTATGCCTGTGTAGACCCAAGGGTGACTTCAGGAATCATCCTGGATTGCTCTATCTCCTTATTGCTTTGCACTGTGATTACTCAGGCTCCATCTTCCAGGACTGTAAGTGCAGACCCAAGCTGCCATTCTTGACCTGCATTTTTAGGTGGGGTCTGGAATTCGAATTCAGATCCTTCTGCTTGTGAGACAAAGATTGAACCCTTGTGCCATCTCTTCAGCCCATCATTTTATGATTTTTTTCTTTTCATGTGTGTATGTGCCTGCATGTATGCATGTGTACACATGCATGTGTGTGTGTGTGTGTGTGTGTGTGTGCATGTGTGTGAACGTGTGCCTGTGAAGGTCTAAGGCTGATGTCAAAAGTCTTCCTTGATTGTTCTGCTTTTGAGACTGGGTCTCTGAATCAAATATGGAGCTCAACAACACAGTTAATATGAGAATTATCTGTCTCTGCCATTCTGAGGCAGATTTCAAGAATTACAAGAGTTACAGGCAGGACACCAAGCCTACAGGACATTTTACATGTGTTCAGGTGACCCAAACTCTGCTGGTCTTCTTGGCAGCAAGCATCTTGCCCACTAAACATCTCCCCAGGCTCTTTTCACTTTTCCTGCAAAATGTCAGAATACAACATGGTTTCATTCATTTTTTGCCAGCAGAATGAAATAATTTGAAAAACTCTGTAAGGAGTTTTACAGTTAGCTAACTCACTTATCAGTAAGTGCCAGAAGAGAACACAAGTAGGCTCAGCATTGAGGAATCTTGTTTAAGGACTGGAGTTGCACACTCCATTCTTCTGCTCAAAGGAACTCTTACAGACTTGGTACTGTTTGACCTGTGACTTTGTTAGAATAGGCCATCTAGAAGAAAGTTAATTAAACACAAGACTATTTACTCATTGTTAATGCTTTGCTGTTTTTTGTGCTAAAGGTATTCTTTTTCCTCTCTCAAAGAAGTACCCCTCATTTAGTTTATTCCTAAAGCAAAGTACTGGGTTCAGCACTCTTCATGATTATCTTCCCTTATTATGTTCTGGGATATTTCTGGTAACATATTTGCTTGTCACACCAAGCCTTGCTGATGGACTCAGAGTTAGTAGGCAGAGGGAAGGGCTGCTGCTGAGCATCTTATAATGCGTAAAACAGCCTTATAGATCTATAAGTGAAATTACCAAATCAAAGTATGCAATATTATCAGATAGTTTCTAAATTACCTTCCATTGAAATTGTATTTGTTTCCAGCTCCATTGATAGTATAGTTATAAAAAAGAATTTGGGGGGCTGGAGAGGTGGCAGAAGGTCCTGAGTTCGGATCCCAGATCCCACGTATAGACGCCAGGCGGAAGCGGGGGCGGCCTGCGCTTCTGGTCCTGGTAGGGCGGAGCCTGTGAATCCCGGGGCAGAAGGAGGTGGAGGCGTCCATGGTGGTTCCCGATTCGTCCGTGGTTCTACACACACACATATACACATGCGCGCGCACATACATACACACACACACACAATTGAATAAATAATAATAAAAAAAATTAAAAAAAAGAATTTGGGTGACTTCGTATTTTTAAAAAATAATTCTTTTAATCTGTCTTTAAATCTTGTGGGTGAAAAATTAGGTGAACACACCATCTAAATTTCATGTACCCAGGTTCTCTGCAGTGGTTACCCAAGGACTGACTAATGGGAGATTATTGGAATAAAACATTTCCTGGCTTTATGATGATAAAATATATATTATAGAAAGATTGTTTTATTTCCAAATATACAATTCAATGGCAAGGAGTATTTTCTACTATGTTTTGCAATTAATACACTATCTGTTTCCAATTGTTTTTGTTAACCACAATGGAAATTTTAACTGTTAAGTGGTAAAGTCTCATTTCGTCCATCCCTTAACCTCTGGTAACTTTTGATCTATTTGATATATCCTTAAATTTTCTCCTGGCATCTTATATAATAATTACATTCCTGTGTCTGGATTATTACCAGAGTTTCACCCTCCTTAAGACCAGTTTCTTGGCATTCGATGTATGAATACACTGTGTTTGTGCTGATGCTTGTTCTGTTCCTAGATTATGAACCATTGTATTGTGAACACTGGTGCACCAGTATCTGACTCTCTCATTTGAGGTCATTTAGTATAAACTCAGAGGTGAAATTTATGATCACTTAGTAATTTTGTGCTTCACATTAAAAACAATGCTCAAATGGGTTTCTATAGTAGATGAACATTTTACATTCTAAGCACACTAATATCTCAACATATCCACAAACACTTTTTCATAATATTTTATTTATATTTATTTATTTATTATTTATTTATTTGTGTGTGTGTGTGTGTGTGTGTGTGTGTGTGTGTGTGTGTGTGTATCAAAGGCACTGTGTGTACCTAAGGAGAACTAAAGTTGATTTTGAAAATCATCTGGATTGTTTCTACATCCTTTTTGCTTTGCTCTGGGATTTCCCAGGCTCCACCCACCAGGACCAGAAGTGCAGGGCAAAGCCGTTTCTGCCTAGCGTTTTTTACGTGGGACCTGGGATCCAAACTCAGGACCTTCTGCTTGCAAGACAGAGTTTTGCAAGAGACAGAGTCTCAGACCCTGAGCCATCTCTCTAGCCCACAAACAGTTTTGAATTTACACTAACATGTAGTTGCTGTTGCAGTAGTTGTTAGGTGATGTCTCACTTGGTTCTGACTTAAACTTCTCTAGTGACCTGCAATTTCCAGAATCTCTATTGTAATTATTGGCCATAAAAGTAATAAAAGGCTTTTCTATATTTGTAGCAGTTGTGACAGCAAATGCATAACTTTTCTACATCAAGAAATGATCTGGCTTTCTGGGGACACCAACTGAGAGTATAGTATAACTTATAAGTTAAGGACTTAACAACACTCCATGCCAGAGATCACTCACAGAGTTGGGTCCCTAGGTCACTCACAGTTGTGTCTGATTTTGTTATACTTGGGCGCTTTCATACCTCCTTTTAAGTTATAGAATCCAGGGAATGAATTTCTTTATTGGTTTGTTACATATAATACAATTAAGGAACAGGCATATGCCTGTTGGTATAGACAACATTTGGAGCTTCTGCTTGGTCTCCGGCACACCACTGTCTCAAGTCCCTCAGGTATTCCCTTAGCCAGAAGCTCTCTGAATGCTATGACTTAGGATGTTCATGGAATTTCCATTATGGAGAGATGACTAACTCATTGGCTTTAGAGATTAAATCAATCTTTAGTCCCTCTCTCCCTTCTAAGAGTCTCAGGTGCACTTATGGCAGAAACTAGGATCTAAGACCTTGCATAATGTAACATTATCCAAGTTAGCTGGCAATTTGGCAATGCTACCACTGCAAACATCCAATGATTTTAGATGTTTGGTGCTCGAAACTTCTATAGAGAATAAATTTCAATTTCCTATTCTGTCACAGCCATCTTTGGAGAAATGTCTATTTGAGTATTATACCCATTTAAAAGTTTGAATTTCTTCTCTTATTGTTGTTTCTACTTCTCATGAATCAAGTTAAACTAATCCTTAATTTTTTACCACGTTACCACAATGTTGTCTCCATTAGAGAAGGCAGCATCTTTTTATGTCAATAGAACTATAGTTGTTCAGTGTTTCTTGTGGATTCTGGAGAGACATGATGATTTACCTCCCCAAGAGGATTACAACAAAAATAAAAGGTATCAGGACTTTTATTTTGTAAAGTGTTTATTTAGTATATGGTCTGTCATAGTCAGGCACAAGTGTCAACTTGATAGTTGAGGGTTTGAACTCTGGGCACATTTGTAGAGAATTAGTGGTTGAGTTAGGCCCAGAGCAAACCTGTAGGAGATTTTACACTTGATGGGGAACGCCCAGCTTATGGTGGGTAGGATGAGGCCCTGAACAGATGAATAAAATTCTGAGAGCCGGTTGAGGAAGTTGGCATCCTTGTGTATAGTTGACTAGACATGCTGTCCTGGCAAGTAAGGATCGTCGCTCTCTCAACCATTATGTAGAGATAATGTGGCCAAATCCCTGGGCTCTGGTATTGGTGCATGCTTTTCTGTCAAACTGGACTATAGACTGTAACCGGATTATCAGTAAGAAAACAAACCCCTTGTTCCCTTAAGCTGTTTGATGGTCATTTATTAGCAACCATGCAGGCAAACTGCAACATGGTCAAAGGATAATTTTAAATTTGAATTTAAGACAAGGTGTTGATAAATATTTAAACAAGCAATAATAGCTAACATTAGGTTGATTATATTCTAAAAGAGGACATTTATTCTGTTGTGCTTTTGAAAAATTACAAAACCTGGGCATGCACTGTGAAATTTATTATGTATTTAAATTTACATGGAAAATAGTGTAAAAGCTAATTTAATTTATATTCAGAAATGGTTAATAAGAAAATAAATATACGCTTCATCTAAGCCAAAAGGCTACTAAGTAATGAAAATTAATTTAATATTTGGGATATTCAAATTTATTAATGTTCTAACTTTTACATTAATTATATTCACCATATTTTAGAGACATAAATTCAATCATTATAAAAATATACTTTGAACCAAATAAAATTAGTATATATGCTTATTGGACTGTTAAAATGCACTTATATTGTAGAAAATTTGGCTTTATCAAATATTCAGCTGTAAAGTAAGTAGAAAAAAATTTAGAAAGTAGCAGCATCACAAGTATTTCTTGTGTGGTTCAATTTATCAAAGCAGTATTCCCATCTGTGCAAATACAGCCAAATATATAGAAGTTAAAATGGCTTGTGAATCTTCACATTTTGCCATTGGTCATGCATTTAATAGTCTTTTTCCCTTAAAATCTTTTTATTCTTTTAGAATTTCATACATGAACACAATGAATTTACGTCATTTTCACCCCTATTGTCCAATCCCATCTTCATGCTTTTCCTACTGTAAATCTTCCCACCTAGTCCTTCTATTGCATTTCTGTTCTTTTTACAAAGAGTGTACTAAAATTAAACCTTAGACCCAATCCAAGGCCCATTAAGAGGTAAATTAAAGCCAGGTGTGGAGATACATGCAGTAATCCCAAAACTGAGGCCAGAGGATCTGACAGGTGAAACCAGCCAGATCTACACAGTAAGACTCTGTGTCAAAGTATCTAAAGAAGCACAAATAAGCAAGAAAACCTAAAGTTAAAATTACGTACAGAATTAAGGGTGATGAAAGTGATCACTACATGTGTTACTGAGTGATTTGATGAACATAAGGAACCAACTTCTTTCACATTCATGAGTTCACAACCATCTCCAAAAGTATCTACATACAAGAAAGACAGAGTCAAAGAATATAAAAGACTTGCCTAAGCTGCTTACATATCCTAGGCAGCTTGTGGTCCAGTCTTCATAATTATTTATACACCAGCAGACCCCAAACCTGTGGCCTCCACACTGCAATAACCTATGTATTCAGTTGATTTACAATGTCCAAGCAATCTTCCAAGTTAATTAACTATAGCTCTTCGGAGGTGGACCATAGAAGCTATTCAGGTGTTTCCAATGTATAGACAATACTGTGAATGTCTGTGTCATGCTGGGCTGCCTTACACAGGTTTTAGGAAAAGTACAACTATGGAATTAAGAAGAATTATAAGATCTGGGACTATAGGTCCATGGTAACATGGTAACAGGTAAAAACATTTGCCTAGAAAGTACAAAACACAGGCTTGAAGCCCCAGCACCATAAAAAAGTAAATAAAAAATTTAACATGTGGTCAATAGCAACAAGAAACATATGGTGTTCTCTTGCCAATAAAATAGAAAAATGGGATAAATTTAAGCTACAGCATGATAAACTATATTTCAGTCAGTGTCTTACCTTCACATAAGATAACTAGCATGTAGAAAAATGAAGTGCTTGCTTTTTATTTGAAAATGAAAGTGGATTGTTCAGAAATAGGGAAACTAAAAGACTAAAAGATTTGCGATGTTCTCCTTGCCTCCATGGACTAGTGAGGATCACAGAAGAGATAAATATATACATTGGAAACCTTGGGGGTTAGGGCTGGATAGGTGAAAGGGAGTGCCCCTGTCAGTGGGTTGCCTGAAGAAGGGCCACTTGGTCTGCCACAAAGTCCTGAACCCTCACTAGAGTAGATAATCCAGAAGGAACCCTAGGTCCATAGAAGTAGACAGACTGGAAGCAGACAGGGTGGGAAGAGTGGAATGGATTGATAAAGGAAGGGGGGGAAGGAAAGGGGAAGGGAAGAAGGGGGAGAGAGGGAAGCAGGAATAAGTACTCAATATGTTTGTAAAATTAGGAAAAAAATTAATAAAAATGTGTATGATAAATAATACCCTAGTATTATTGATTATAATACTTTAATGAAGAATGTTAATGAGAGAAAATAATTTGACATTTATGAAAGAAAATATAGATTAGAATTCAAAGTAAAATGTTAAAATGAGTAAAAATATTATATTGGTACAGTTATGAATAATAGAAAAAATAAAAGATATTCCTACTAAAGAAAGTTTTGTGATGTTCTCTAAAATTAAGTAGGGGAAAAGTAGAGGTTGTTAACATTTTAGAATACAGGATATATTTTATTGTCCCCACCCCATCTTAGAGTGTTAAAGTAAAATTAGAAAACAGGTCACATGAATTCATACCATGCAAATCACATAGTACGTTAGAAATGGTGCCATCTATGTCAAACTTAAAACAATCTCCATCACTAGTCTTGGTCTTTACTGAGAAATTAATATTTTGAATTGTAGTTGTCATGTATAAAATACAGTAGAGACATTAGAAGAATGAAAAAAACTAAACTTGGCTTCACAGTGGATAAAAGCTAATGAAACCCCTGAAACCTCAGTTCATTCATTATCTGCAAAGCTTTCCTGTACAGCATCAGGAAGTAATTCAACCTTTGCAGACGATCATCAAACTCCATAATATGTTCCTTGTTGGCCTTCCTCTATGCCTCTCTCATCCTCTTAGTAGTACTTGAAAAATGTATAAATTGTTTCTGGTTCATGGACTTGTGAAAACAGGCTATGGACTGGTTCGTTTATGGTTTGCAATTCACTAACCATAAATTTAGATATTCAAAAATAGAAAATCTGGGGGTAGGGAGATGGTCCACTAGTAAAAGCATTTGACATACAAGCGAAAGGACTAGAGTTTCTATTCCCAGATCCAGTGTAAACTCTTGAGCTAAGTGTGATGGCCCAGTAGTGTAGAATCTCTGAATCCTCAGAGCCATCTTGGTAGCCAGACTAGCCTTAAGGGTGAGTTCTGGGTTTATTTAGAGACCCAATATCAAAACAGTAAGTTGGAAGAGTGATGGATGATTCCTGATATCATCTTTCCATCTCATTGGCTGGCATGCAGGTACACTCACATGCGCGTGTGCTCACTCATAGACAAACATGCACACATGCATGTACCCCATATAAGCATGCACACACACACACACACACACACACACACACACAGGAAAGTGGGGGGAAAAGAAAATCAACGCAATGGTTCTTAACCAGAGATCATTTGTCCTTCCTCAGAAGACAATCTATCAATGTCTGGAGATTGTTACAACTGGTGAGTAAGGGGGACTGATAAGTAAGAGGAAGGATGGATATAACTGAAAGCTAACTCATAGCAGTCAGAGATGCCATGGAACATCCTGAAGTGAAAAATACACACACACACACACACACATACACATACACACACACGCACACACACACACACACACACACACACACACACGCACACATACACACACACACAGCATCAAATTGTCAATAGCTCCTAGTTTTAGAAACCCTGTTAAAGGTGATTTTCTCTTAATTATAGAGACAGTGAAGATTAAGCGTATTCAATCTTTCTTCTTCCAGAACTATGGCTAATTATGTTTACCTAACTGATTTGGTAGAGTAATATTACAGAACAATTTAAATGACCTCTGAATTCTTCCACACTGTATCTCCATGTTAGTTGAATTTGATGGAATTCAAGTCATGAAGCTCAAGTACAGTTACAGCTTTAACAATCTGTGAGAAGAACTAGGCAGGCTGATACAGGTAGTCACTGCGGCATGTCTGTCTAAATCACTAAGTGAGGAAACTAGACACAACCATTTCATAGTCCTCTGATACTGATTCCTAGTGTGTATTTAAAATATGCTTACATCTCCCTTCCCATAAAGTGACAATGAATTTTCAATGAAATAGAATAAACCACAAAAAATGTACACAGAGGGAATGTGACATAATGTAAGACGTAATGAATGGTTGTCCATGCCCCTCCTCTTTCCCCCTTCTCTCCTCTCTGATTCTTCTGTAACTCTCCCCTCCCTTCACCAATCAATCCTTTCTTCTCTCTTCCTCCCTCCTGCCTGTCTGCTTGTGGGAGTTCCAAGGCTCTCTTCAGGTTGTCTGCACTATTATGGGCTTAGGCCTCTGTTGTAGATTAAGTGGACTTTCCCTGGGTAGACTCACTGATAGAGAGGGGTATTTTGCTTGCCCTGTCTAGCCCTGGCTCCTATGGTTCCACCTGCAAGTAATTATTTCTCCTGAATTCCTTGCTAGTCTATGGTGGAATGTTGATAGGTCAGTCACAGTGCAGATCTGGTGAGAATAAGTCTCACTGCAGCAGGTTCCTGGATGAAGCAATCCTATCTTGAGTGGAATGTCCTGGCTAGCAGTTGACTTCCCCATCTTTAGGCTCTTAGAATTTTACTGTCCTCTCTTCTGCAAGATTCCCTGAGCCTTAAGATGAGAAGAGATTTGTTTGTCTTGATGATTCTGGGTGTACTAGGGTCTCTGGCATTCTGCACTTGCTGTTTTTCACTCTCTTCCTTTACACTAGGCTATGTTTAATTTCTTGAAGACTAACTCCACTTCTTACTGCATCCTATTACTGTTTTTCTTTATTGATGAATTTTGCAATTAGAAAATTTTATACATATATACAAAACATATCATATACTCTCTGCTATCCTTCCCTAGCCCCCCAACAGTCTCATTTTCATTAAGTCTTCTCTCCATAATCCTGATCTTTTGTTTTGTGCTCTTTGGGTTCTACCAGAGCTCCCCGTATGATTTAGCAGTTACAGTCTTCTCTTTGAAACACATATAAATGACATTTCATGATGTTGCCTTTCTCTTTTAAAAAAGAGTAAGGAAAGGGAGTCAGCATTGTTTTCATAGAACTACTTAATCTCATTTCTTCATATTCTATTACTTATAAGCTTACATTCAAAACTGGTACTAAAAGCTAAGTAAAGTCTTAGGATTTTATTCTAGCTGTACTAAGTGCTGAATTCTTTTTTCCTTTTTTAATTGAGAATTTTTCATATACATCAAAATGGGTTTATATCACCAGTCTCTTCCCCATTTACCCTCTTCTTCTTCATCTTCTTACCCACTTTTCCTTTCCCTTTTCAGACCAGCCAGGTTCCTCCCACCATCCTGTCCCTCTGTGTGTGTGGATAACAGAGCTCCCTTTGGAGTGCCTATGTTGGTAAGGAAGTCAGACATCTGTTGTAGTTATGTGGCTCTTTAGGGGACAAAGTTATTATAGAAGAGGTTCCTCCTTCCCTTGTTTAGTACCTGCTTCAGAGACACCCTTCCAGTGCAGTTGTTTCTCCTGAGATCCTTTCTAGTCCTTGGCAGAATGCTGATATGCTGGCCCTTGTGCAGATCTTGTGAAGCAGATTCTTGTTACAGTGAGCACCTGGATATAGCAGCCCTGTAGTGGCAGGAATGTGTTGGGACACTTCTGCTCAACCCACCTTTAAGCTCTTACTATCTTACTACTTTCTCTTCATCAAGGTTCCCTGAACCTTTATGTGGGGAAAGATTTCGATGGCATAGTAAGGGTCGAACATTCCAGAGTCACTGAAATTCTGTACTCTAACCAATTGTGGTTTTCTGCCTCACTAGTTTTCCATTGTAATAGTGTACATCTCGGTTGAGCTCTGAAAACTTTTCTTATATTCCTTTGTAGCTTATGGGTGTTAGAGAAGTTTCTCTTTGAGTATGTCATTTTGTGAGATTTATGTTAGGATCCACTCATAAGGGAGAACATGTGTCTTCTGTGTTTGGAAGACATCAATCAGTATTATTTCTTCCAACTCCAACCATTTATCAGCAATTTCACTAATTCATTTTTTATTTATAACTAAATAGTATTTCATTTCGTGTGTATATGTACCACATTTTTATTATCAGTTTATCTAATATTGGACATCTAGACTGATTCCATCTCTTTGATGTTGTTAACAGAATTTAAATGAACATGGATGGGCGCATGTCTCTGTAATAAGATGTAACTTTCTTTAGGGACTATTCCCAGTTAGGCAGTTCTAGAGAAGCCATGCTGAGATACTCTCTGAAGGTCTTAGAAAGTCATCCCCCCACGCTGGAATTACCTTGAAGGAATACATCCTATTGATCTGGAGGAACTGACTCTAATCCTTCACAGAGAGAAAGTCACTCAACCCTCTGTTCATGAAATGATATGGTAATTAGTTCTTCAATATAGTTAAGTCGTACCATAAGGTCAGGTCAACTGGGTTGGGACCCAATAGGAACAGACCAATGAGATGTAGAGGTCCAAAAGCTCCAATCAAGTTTGCAGAAACTGAAGCTAACCAATGAGAAAAAGTCATTTTCCCAGGCCTGCCTAGGCCTATAAATAATTCTGACCTGGCAGCCATCTTTGGCTCCCTTGCCGCTCATGGTAACCCCATGTCCTATAGTCCATGAATTCTGGCTTCCTTGGCTTTCATGGGAGTTTGGAGTCTAGCTAGTTACCCCTCATAGATTACATATCTGGAATCCATGCAGTTCTCGAGGAATCTCTTGCCCCTCAGACATTCATATCCTTTAATTCAGCTTTCTTTCCTCCAATAAACTTTGTCTTAATCCTCTGTGCCTATTTTGGCTTCAATATTTGACTCCCAAACCTGGACACATAAAGACAGCCAGGGAGGACCCCCATATCATTTTGTGAGTACAGCCGCAAGATAAGGACCCTGTACATCACCAGAAGTGGGATAGCTGGGTTTTATATTCTTTTGAATTTTAACATTCCTAGGAAACTCCATGTTGATTTTCAAAGGGTGTACATGTTTGCATTTCAACCAGCAATGCATCAATGTATAAGGTTTCCCTTCTCCCCATATCCTCTCCAGCATTTATTGTTTTTTGTGTTTTGAATTTTAGCCATTCTGGCTGGAGTTTTAGGGGGGTCTCGCCTCTCAGGAATTCACCTCTCTGTCACCTTGACACCGAATAAATTTTAAAAAGGGAGGAGAAGCTTTAATTGGCTGATCAGTAGGTGTCTGCGTTCTGTTCAGGTCGAATACAACAGCCAATTTTTGTTGTTCCTAAGCTTATAAAGGCAAGAATGAGATCCTGGAATGTTAATCTATGTGAAACACAATATTCATGGTATTGTGAAGCCAACAGTGTTTTACAAAAGTGAAGATCAGGAATTGTTAGTTACTGGCAACAACTTAGTTTTACAACTATTCTGTAAATCCTGTGCCTTAAGATGATGGCTCCCAGGAAATTCCAAGGAATTAGATGTCTTCCTGGAGTTTATCAGTGGCCAGGGGACTCTGACATTCTTGGTCAGCAAATTATCCATTTTTACAAAGCCCTGCCAGGGTAGTTTTCTTTGTTACAATTTTTGCCCCATTATTTTATGCTATTTAGACCAGTACAGGGTGAGATGATATTTCTGGGTGGTTTTAATTCTCATTTCCCTAATAGCTAGGGAATTGGAACATTTTTAAAGATATTTGTTATACATTTGAATTTCGTGCTGAGGAAATTTTCCTAAATGCTGAATTCTTGAGTCACCTCTGAATCTTTGGTTTGGAAAGGTTTGCCTGTAATCTTATTGAAGGCATTTGTTTGCATTAACAATAAGGAGTAGTGCTATGTGTCCGAAAAATTTTTTTGAACTACAATTCTGATTTATAATTGTTCTCTCTACAATGTCCGAATGTTGGGCCCACCCAGGATTTGCCACAGGGCATGGCTGAGCACATGGGACTAAAGATTGCACTGAGAGCTAGTGTCCTGGGCGAAACCCTGATCACATTACAGAGAGCTCTAATTGACTTTCAAGTATTGACTTGCTTTCTATGCTGAGTTACATTGGACTTGACCACTAGTACCTGAAGGATGCGTTGACCTTTTGACACAATTGGCTGCCCGTTTGGGGCCTTGTGGTCCTTTTGTCTATATAAGCTGTTTTGTTACCTCCAATAAACTGAGATTTTGCTCTGACAAACTTCCCATCCATGGCTGAGTCTCTGGAGGGTTGAAGCGGAGCTGTGGGCGGCAGGACTTACCTTTCTTTGTCATGGCAGCTGTGTAATCATGTGAATGAGTGTGTAAGTGGGTGGAGAGATACCACATCGTGGGTGGTGGGCTCCACATCTGAAGAATGAACCTTAGACAATCTTATAGAGCAAGGTGGGCTTTAAAAATTGCTTTATTTTAATTATACAATAACAGTGTAATAGAAAGGGAAATATTAAATGAATATAGAAAGGTATTACTGCTTTTCTGCTATTTAATACCAGGAAAGAGCATTGAACCTAGCTTTTGAAGATGATAGACTGTTAAGTGTGATGTGATAGAGTTGGGGAGGAGACTGGGGAGTGAGAAGGACACTGACCTATGACCAAAAGCTTTGCACCAGATCAGGGAGGGAAGAAATCACACATATTCAGCTATTTTTAAAAAATTTTTTATTCTTATATTTTTTGCCTAGTTATACAAGCTCAGTAGGTACCCCTTTCTCCTCCCTTCCCCTATTGTATCTCCCTTCCTCCCACTCTCCTATCCCTCTTACCCCTTTTCCTTCCCTCCTCCTTTCTTGGTGCTCCCTGCCTTTTCCCTCTCATCCTCCAGAGCATCTGTTTATATGTGTGTTCAGCTGGGTTTTGATGATTAAAATCTTAATTTAAGAAAGTAAAATAATCAAATTTTGATATAGTGACCTTATTTTAGAGATCTGGCAACCTTCCTCTGACCTTGTGTGGAAGATGAGTTAGACAAGGAAGATGTCTGGAAGGATCCATAAATCTTGAAGGCGAACAGGGAGGGCATACACCAGGTGTGTTTGGGGATGAGGATTAGAGGGAGTATGACAGTTAATTTTAAGTGTCAACTTGACCATTGAGAGCTGAGCCTTTGGGCACTCATATGATTACTTATTTAATTAGGGTAAGTCTTTGAGCAAGCCTGAAGGAGCTTATCTAATTGACTTGGAAGACACAAGCCCATAATGAGTGGGGACCATTTTCTGGGCAGATGGATAAGATGGAGAAAGAATTATTTGGCTTTGACAGAGAAGCAAATTGGAAAGTTTACCTCTTTCAGCTCTTCAGTGGTATGGCCACTTCCCTTGGTTCCTGATGCTAGTAAACTCCTCTGCCATAATGGAGTACAACCTGAAACCATGAGCAAAAGTCAGCCCCTTATTCCCCTTAATGGCTTAAGTTATGTTTTTCTCATAGCAACTGAATGGAAACTAAGACAGTTTGATTGTTTTTAAGACATTGTGGTAGCAAAGAGCCTGTTTTGCTGCAAACAATATAGGTAAAATAGACTTAGTAAACTGCCTAGATTAATGATTTAAGATGCTCTTAGTCACTATTCACGAAATTCTATGAATGAAAACATTTGCATTAAATATCTTGTCCAAGACCACACAGTGAATACTGACGAAGTTAGAATTTGAATAGAAGGCTGTCTGTGTTCCAAGAACATTCACATCTTTTCAAGAACTAGACTGTATATACTGTGTATTAGTCAGGGTTCTCTGAAGAACAGAATCTATAGAATGCAATAGATATTAAAATTTTTATTAAATTAACTCACAATAAGAAAAGTTGTGCTTCAGTCCTTCACGGTAGCGGCCCATAGCTGCTTCATTTTTTTTTTTTTTTTTACATTTTTTATTATTTCCGCTCATACAAACTTGGTAGGTACACTGGTTCCCTCCTTCCCTCCTCCTCCCCCCGACCCCCCTGCTCCCCCTTCCCTCACCCCTCCCTTCCCATGCCCCAGTGCCTCCCCTCCCCAATCCCTGGAGAATCCTTTAATGTGCATGCCTAGCTGCTTCATTTTTGACCAGAATGTCAAAGATCCCGAGACCTCAAGCCTCTGTTCCACTGGAAGGTGGAAGATGCTGGGCTCTGATGTTGGTGAAGAACAGCTGGGCTCCAACGTCAGTGATGAACTGTGAATAACAGCAAAGCCAAGAGACTGAGCTCCAAAGGCAGCAGGAACAGCTGAAAGGTCGAAACCAAGGATCTCTGACTCAGCCAAGGACCAAGGCAGTAGTGGCACCAGCAACTAAGGCAACAATGCTCTAAAAAGTCAACGACACTTGTAAAGTGAATTCAACATCCAGTTGACACAGGATAAGGGAAGAGCAAGTTCCTTTTCCTTGCACTTCCTAGTATCTGGCCCACCACTGTAAAGTTCCATCCAGTATGGGCTGAGTTTTCTACATCTATTAAGTAAGACTGCAGACTTTTTCAGGGACGGCTCCAACCATCGACTTTCCACAGCTGTGCCCCAAAATGTCTGTAACTGTCGAGTTGACACTAAAATGTAACCATAACATACAGGAAGAAGAGTATATTCAGGATGCTAAATAAGAAAAAAAAAGCATATTTTAGAAGTGCACAGCTGCAAATGGATATAGGCCATCTGGACAGTGAATTGGCAAAAGTATGATCAGAACTTTTAAAATTAGTTTTACATTGCCTTTCTTGTTACATTCCAGACTATGGAATATGCCAGGTTGCTTGTGGCACACATTTCTATACAATGCCCAATCGAAGAAGAGAAGTAAGCATATAGGCACTCACAGAAGACACTGGATAGTAGACTGGAAAAAGCTCTTGTTTGCTTATTCATTAGTCATTCTTAACCACATTACACATTAACACTTCAGTGCACTTCACAAAATAACAATTTAGGCTTTTATTCAACCACATTTAGCAGAAAAGTGGGAACTGAATTAAATACAATCTTGAAAACAAATAGTGCAAAAAATTTCATGAATATTAATAGAAAGCAGACAAATGTAATGTATTTGTGTTTGTTTCGCAAAATGTATAATCATTCTATTGTGGAATTGCTATTTTCAACCAAGATGGATTGCTTTATTCACTTTAAGAAATGCACAGTGTGAAAATTCACAGAAAAAAGATAGGTCCAGATCATGAGAAATATAATGGATTTGTTAATGAAGGAGTAAGTCTTGAATAAGTGCTTCCTTTGGCAGAATCTTAACAAGCTCATAGTCAATGAATGTGAATCATTAGCTGGTACTGAAGCAATGAGCAAACACACACCCAGATGAGACTGTAGATTGCTATGGATTTGCCAGAAATTCCCATCTGTTATTATTCTGTGTGTTCATCTCATTCTGAAATCATTAACAAGGTGCACACAGTCACTGTGAATTGTATCCCTGCTTCCAAAAACATCAGGGTTTAGTTTATTGAATGATATTTCATTACTACAGATGAATTGAAATGTGGCATTTCATTTTCTCAAACTGTATGAGAGAATTAATCATATAGATACTTAAACTATAATCTTAGAATCAGTAAAGTTTAACATAAAATGAACAGTGAAAATGAACTCAAATGCATTTTAGATCAAACTGACTTTTTCTGATTAGTGATGATCTGAAATCTCCCTAACCAAGATTAATCACAGACAGTTTCTACACCTCCTCTCCATTTTCCTTTAGCAGTAGTAGACTAACTTTTCTTCCTGGAGCTTGTTTTACAAAGAACACTTTTTATGGCATTAATTTATTTAGTTTATTCTACCTGACTCCAAATACCTGATTGAAAAATTAAGTAAGAAATGAACTAGTTACTTATACTTCACTTTATATAAAAGTAACCATTTCTTTTTTACGTGTGTATGTGTGTGTGTGTATGTGTGTTTGTGTGCGTGATCTGAGATCCAAATTCAGATTCTTCTGCTTGCAAGGCAGTCTTAACCCCTGAACCGTCTCTCTCTAGCCCCAAACAATCATTTTCATATATCATTTTGTTGTGGGGGCACTCTCTAGGAGTCTATATGTATCCAGGTTCTTGTACTCAGAGTCAAAGATTGAAACCAGAATATGTACAGAGGAGAATTAAGGTAGAGTTTAGTAGAGAAGAGAAAGAACAGATCTCACAGACTGCAGAGGTGGAGTACCATGAGAAGCTAGGGCACCCTGGGGAACTCCTGGACTTCATGTATGGAATCCATGAGGAGCATGGAGCTGGAAAAGAACTTATGAACTCCGGATGTGGAGTGCCATGAGAAGCACGTATATTTATACACTTAGGAAAGCCAGAGGGAGGGGGGAGGCATGGCTTTCCCTCATTGGTTATTTCATATTTAGGTCCAACACTGTTGATCTTGTGGTCAGCTCAAGGTAGAGCTTATCTACAATGGAGAGCAAATCTCACTCTCCTTTCATAAGCAAAGGGTTGTAGGAAGTTAGCGAAGGGTGTGTTCCTTCAAGTACAGCTTTCCAAAACCTTCAGAGACCATCCCAGCATGGCTACTCTAAACCTGCATAAATTTGATCTATGACATTTGCCAAATAGGAGTTCTGGACTCTTAAACTGAAAGTTAACTGGAACCAACTGCTCAGAGTCAGAATTGTGCTTCGGCAATTTCTAGAGTTATAAGAAACAGCAAACCAAACTTATGGAGTTTTAGAGAAGCCATTCTGGGATGGTCTCTGAAGGTCTTGAAAGGTTATCTTCCAATTCCAATCTCCCCAGACTGGGAATATTCTGAAAAAACACACCCTATGTTAATCCACCTCAGAGATAAAGTCACCAGTTTCTCCCAACTTTCTGTTCATGACAGGATATGGAAATTAGTTATCTATGGTCGATAAGCCCTACCAGGAGATGGGGCACAAGATCTATTGGGTTGGGCCCCAATTTGAACAAACCAATGAGATGGTAGTGGACCAAAACCTCTAATCAAGTTTGTAGTTCCTATTTTACTTTTCTCTCACTTTTTTATGGATTCCATGCTTGGAGTCCATGATTTGTTCAGGGCTCTCTTCTTCCTCACAGATTCACATCAGTGAGTTCTGTTCTTTCTCTCTTCTAATAAACTTTGCCTTAATCTTCTACAGGTACTATGGTTTCAATCACGGTCTCTGGAACACAAGAACTTGGATATATAAAGACCCCAGAGGGACCCAGTAGCAAAAGTACTCCTTGTTGACTGAATATCAGCTAGTTACATAATTTAATATTTCTTAGAAGGGTCACAACTGGTTGTATAGAGAAAGTAGACTACATTAAACAAGAGTAACATTTCTTAAGATCAATTGGAGAATAGCTGGTTAGAGTTGCTAAATTGACAGTCCTCTTAATTTGGAATCTGGGTATTCGTGGTACTTGATTGATTGATTGATATCAGCATGTCAAGGCCCAAGCAGGAGTAGCTGGGCCAAAACTCTTCAGAGATGCCAGGGTTGTGTGTCCTACACTGTGAGAGCTGGACATATATGGTCTCAGCTGTGATATGCAGAGCATTTTTGTCTTGCTCCAGTAAAAAGAAGGAGCAGTTGCAGCTGAGACAATGGAATAGTTGAAAAAAGAATCTGTTTTGGTATGCCCACCCTTAAGAAACCAAGTGTGCAGACCACCGGAAGATCTATAGTCTTTTGGAATCTCATGTTAAAGAAGCTCTTGGTTCATCTGTTCCAAGTAATTGGCAAGACATCTCCCTGGAAGACAGTCGTGTGAAGCTCAGTTTCTTGGCACATTTAGCTGATGACTTGAGCTGTGCAGTACCAATTCTAGGCTTTACCAGATGTATAGCGTCAGAAACATTCTTGATTTCTATAATGTTCCTTATCAAAATAAACCTAAATTTGATGAACTCATTGACAGCAACTTGCCTCCCAATTTGAAAATCCCTTGGGGTTACTAAGCAATTCAGACAAACATATTGAAATCATTTTTGTTTTCTTAGTAAGCTAGCTACCTCCCAACTCTTCTCTAAATACCCACTTTCTATATTTTTCATTGAGTTTTTCAGTAGAGAATTTCCTCATGATGAATCAACAAATAACATTTTCACATTTGCTTGAATCATTTTTTTTTTTTTTTAGTAAAATCGGGTCTTAATAATGTGTGGGATATTTCTTCTTCATACTAATTAACTTGGATTTAAGATAGGCCATTATAAGTTCATAAGTCATTTTTACCATTGATATACATGAAGTAATAGCTGTAAGAAAATGTTCTAGTCCTATTAAGTATAAAATGGAATTAGTTATACTACATATACAAATAAAGAAACTTGAATTACACTCTTACTAGAAACAATTTGATGTGTATTACAGAAAGTTGTTGCTTTCACTGCTCAACCCATGAGTACAAATGGTAGAAAATATGCTGTATTTTGGATTCATCTCTTCAAATTAAAGTAGATATTTTTGACATTTTTACTATATATTTTATAAATTATAAATTAAACTAAAATGAATAGTAACCAGAAACAGTGACAATATCTGCAACCCCAGCTTACTAGAGAACTGAGACAGGAGAATCTATGGTTTGAAGACAGACTGGGATAAATAGAGAGAACCTGTTACAATAAAAAAATTCTTTTTACCTTCAAGTAGTTTGTTTTTCAAGTAACTAAAGTTATTAGAAATAGAAATGAAACCTACTATATTTTTGGATAAAAAAATGACAAACTATGTTATATGGATAATAAAGACATATCATATTGAAGAAACGGATAATCTTGAAGTTACAAAAACAATTTGAAAGCCTTTAATCATACTAGTAAACTTCTGATAATATTATAAAATTTAGTTTTAAATTTTCTGTTTCCAATCATAATGGGGTATTTATATGGAATACATATTTAGGTTCATAATTTCTCTATAGTGATTCCTCCTCCACCTCAGGTAACCATGCATTTCTGCCTAGTCTCTGTTTTGGAGAATGGTGACTAAAGACTTTGATTTCCACCTGGGCTACCCCGATGTAAGGTACCAAGAAGCAATCAAAGAAATGATGTTGTTTCTGCATGTGAATTGTCTCCTCAGACCTTGCACCTACCTCCCTGGTGACTCTTCTTCAGAGTTCCAGCTTTGTAGGTTCATGATAAAGAATGGTAAACTTAGTAAAATGCATGAACCAATCTCTCTAAATGAAGGAACACATATTTGAACCATGAAATATGGAAGTGGCCAATAATTTCTAGATAGATGGTGAGCATCTGGAATTCTTCATAGGCAATCAATGAGTCTTTGTCTCAAATTGTCACAGATACAAAGGGCAAGAAGCAATCCTCATGTCTGAATAATGATACCAGGTATCACAATAATCAGTGAAAGAAACTACATGGTACTGCCACTGCTCAGGTGAAAATGACCATAGCTCAACTCAAATTAAAGTAGATTTCTTTAAAAAAAAAAGATATGTAGGGATTCATGAAACTATGTAAGATATAATTTACACAGAAAAATATACATTTTGTCTTAAATTTGGGGGAGTACACATTAGCTTTTCAATGTGTTTCTTTGGTTAATTTTGAATGTCAATCATTCGTGGCTTCATAGTTCACTATATTAAATAGTTCTGCTATTATTTAAAACAGAAATTTCTATCATCTTTTTGAACTTTAATTTTTATTACAATTATTAGTTGTGCTATGTGCATGATCTTTGTGTCTCTATATGTGGGGGTGATGGGGACAACATGTGACAGTGCACATGCAGAGGTCAATGGAGAGCTTTTGGAGTTGGTTCTATCTTTCCAATTTTATTTGGGCTTTAGGTAGTTATTGAAAAAGAAAAAATATGAATTCACTTGACAGGAATCAAATAAATCATGTGTATATTGTTAATGTCATTGTATACTTAAAACTAATGAAAATAATGAAAGAGCCAAAGGGTGGGGTAGGAAGATGTGTGGTATCCTCTAAACTTAACAAGGATGTTGTATCATAAGCTCACTGCAGTCACAAACCTATACACAATTTAACCTACCAACAGCTCACCATACAGAAGAAAAGACCACATATGGCCGCATTTTGAATGGTGGTAGGGGAGCTACTTTCCGTAGTGGTCTTCCATTGATATGAGGTCCATGATTCAGCAGATGTTAAAGCACATAATCCAGACAAAAATTAGTAGGCTACACATTCAAAAAGACTTGAAATCAAGAAACAATCTGATTGGTGTAAAAGAAGGTTTTATTTTGGGATAAAGAGGGGGGAATGAGATTGGGCAAGATGGGATGAAAATCACTTATATTCACTGTATGCATGCATGAAATTGCAATAGGACAAATAAAAAGGTATTTTAAGTAAATTTTTCACAATAAAAATATTTTATATTATGGGTAGGTCTTTGAATATTTGAATATTTTTAATAGCTTGATACTTTCATAATCTTAGGCCAAAACTAAAGCAGACTGCAAACTTGCATTTTTTGAAACCAAATTCAAACCTCTTATCAGTGTGTCTATTGTTTTACCTGAAAAAGCAACATTATCTCAGTTGTGAAATAAATACCTGATGGATAATGGAATATCTGTCTTCCATTTCTTTCTTATCCTAAAATAATACTGTTATTATTTTTTTTAGTATCTGACATAGTAAATGTAAAAGGAGAAGCGATTTATTTTGACTCATCGTTCTACTCTAAGTTTGGCTCTATTCATTGCTTTCAGCCTGAGGTAAGGTCTAGTAGGAGGCTATGGGAATATAACTGAGGAAGCTACTCACCTCCTAAAAGATGAGAAGCAGAAAAAAAAAGTAAGGAGCTGGGACCAGTGTTGTCTTTATAGAACATTCCCCCCTGGAACGGACATTCTTTAACTAGGCTTTTAACAAGGCCTCATTTCCTGCTTTTTAAACCCCTTTTAATAAAGGTTTTTTACTTGATGATATTGACCTATTGGTTAGATCAAGCTCCTCAGCGTCCAGTCACTTCCTTCCAAAGCTCATCAGTAGTAATAGGGTCTTCTACACATCAGCTTTCCTTGGACATTTCAGACTTAAGCCACAACAAAACTCTAAAAGGACACTGGCTTGAGCCATGGTCATTTCTGGCTATGAACATACTGATGCATAAAAGAACATGGCAGCTCCCTGTCCAAATACTGGAATCAAGGTTTTATTAAGTAAAATTACAATTAATTGAGTATTTTGACATAAGAAATGAAATTTCACATGCTTCCCTGTACCAGTTAGAGACAGGTGTCAACATACAAATGAGAATTGAACCTTAAGGACACCAATGAAGAATTATTCAGCTAAGGCAAGCCCTAAGTTAAATCTGTTGAAAATTATGTAGATGGAAGATCTAGCCCATAGTGGGTGGTACACTGGACAGATGTATGAAGTGGGGTAGAATTAGTTGGTTTATGCAGAATTAGTTGGTTTAGGCACATCAACAAGCTAGAAAGTATGCCCTTCCTGCCCTCCTACACATATGTGGTGACGAATTCTCAGCTTCTAATGTTGATATAAACTCTCTTTCTATTGAATTACAATATTACCAAAAACAGTAAGACAAAAATAAACCCTTTGTTCCCCTTATTTGTTTGGGTCCTGTACTCATTTATCAATGGGAAGATAGAACTAACCTATCCTCTTGATAGGAATAATGGGTATTCTTAGTGGATTTTTTCTGTGTCTTTCTCTCTATATCATATACACAGTCTCTCACATAAATAATAAAACATTTAAAGAAATATTTGAACATTAATATCTAATTTTGCCAAATAGAAATTACTATTTGCAGCATGTCCCAGTGTTACATGTTGCTAATCCTGGGTCCTTGGGAAGTTGACTAAGTTGGAAGCCAACCTGATCAACCTAACACGTCTTGAAATAAAATTGAAAAAAATAATGCTGGCAAGGCTCATGGTATAGCACCCAGTTAGCAAGTAGGAGTCCTTGGATTTGATTGCTAATACTGGAAAAAAGATGTCAGTCCTATTTTACAAGTGAAGAAACGTAAAGCTCAGAAAGCAAGTGCCCTTGCTTTTAACCCAAGCATTTTTAAAATTTCTAATTGCATACATTCTTGACTAATCACAAAAGAAAAAGGATTTTCTTAGTTTTCTAGTTGACTAGTTAAAAACTTTTATGGCGATTATGGTGGCCAAGGTTTGATTCTGTTATCACTGCATCATGGTCACCTTTGCATCCAAACAACCTTGGGCCTCAGATGATAGATGTGGAAGCCAAATCAGGTGAGTTGAGGAAGACACTTTCTGGTTTGAGTTCATCACTTCACTGTGAAATTAAGCCCTTTGGGGTCAGTGGTACCAGATAAGACTGGGAAGATACAGAGATAGGTTGGAAACTGTTATGATTCTTTACACAGAGAACTTTCCTTTAACAGGAAGTAGGAGAAAACTTTGTAAGAGTTAAAGTACTGAAAAAGAAATAATTGATCATTAGAACTTTAAAATGATAATGGAGTTTAAAACTTGCCACAGTCTGCCAGCACCCTCTGTCTCCCTCTCCCCATCTCTCTTCCTCTCCCTTTCCCTGTCTCTGTCTCCTCTCTCTTTCTGTATGAATTGAGCAAATGCTATAAAATACTTCTTTAATGTTTACTCATAACAGAGGTATGTTAGCTGTGGATTGAAAGGCAGAACTCAGGTCACAAGAAAAAAATGGTAAAAGTATCATATTCTATTACTTTGGAATTGTCCACAGTTTTCTTATTTACTTATTATAACATTAATAAAATTAGACACACTTTTTTATTTGAGGTTATCTATAATTTAAAAAAATTTTGATATGTTGAATTAAACTTAATACTAATATAATGGGGTATCAGACATATATTTAACAAATCATTCACACATAAGAACAGAAGAAGGAATTCTTCAATAGAAGTATGTCTGGAATTATAGCTAATCATTTTCCTGGGAAAATTTTTTGACAAAATGTCACCTATTGGTATTTAAGACTTTTGTCTTGGCAATCATTTATTTTTGAAAGGCTTACTGCAAATGTTTTATACCTAGAGGTTTTGGCTGTCAGAAATTTTATTTAAAATAAAAGTGACAAAAAGACAACACAGACACAAGGTCAAATGGAGTTTTCATAATTAATTTTGTTAATTGCCAATTTCTTATCTGATATTCTAAGTTACAAAGCCTATTTTGACAATGTTTTCACTCTGTAATTATCATTGTATAACAATACAGCTACATTTGAAACTAGAAAAACTGGAGGATATTTTAATGAAAACTTTCTAGTTTCTGTCAGTTTTTCTCATTTTAACTTGGATTGGAGACACATGGAAGATGCTTGAGTTGTTTGTCATGCTGTGGGAAAAGGAAGAGGGACAGAGCTTATAGACATATGATATGGATGAGAATTGCAATTGAACACACTTTCAGTTAATTTTGAATGTGTGTTTGATGACTCGTTGCTTCAGAGAGTAGTCAATCATAGAAAATTTAATAGAATTTTAATAATTGTTTAAAGGACATGTTTTGGTGAGAATTTTACAGCTTGTAATGTTTGAAATATATCTGTTGATTTCCAAATGTTACTTCAAAGTTATTTTCTAATATTTCAAAATTTGTGTTCAAAATCTTATTTGATCTATTCTAAATGCACTATTAATTTTATTTGAATGGACATATAATATACATGCTCATTTTATTTTGTCGCATACATATATGGGAAATGATTAAATTTAGTTAATTCAAAGTGTATTATCTACATGTTTATTTTTTATGGGAAAGTATTTAACATCCATTCTTTCATTATTTTTCAAGAAAAATACGTCTGCCTGGCATTTTTCTCTTTTGCTTTCTAGAAGAAGACTTTAACCACTGCATCTTCCCCAGACCTATAAATGATCTTTTTACTTTTCATTTGTTGTCTTTTTTAGTGTGTATGTGTGTGTGTGTGTGTGTGTATGTGTGTGTGTGTGTGTATCAGAGGTCACTGTGTGTGCCCAAGGGTAACTCTGAGAATCACCCTAGATTGTTCTATCTCCTTTTTGTTTTGCTCTGGAGTTTACCAGGCTCTGACTTGTGTAAAAGTAGTAAGTGAAAAGGTAATATACCCCAAAATGCACTACACTACAAACTAGATGGAAGTATTTAATGAAACCCCTGGTCCAATCATGACATGAAGGAGAGGAGAAGAAGAAAAAAGGGAGGCAGGGAGAGGGAATGAACTGGTTTTATACTCACAGGGTTGGTAGGTGGGTAGAAGGGGCAGGGTCAAAAGGTGACTTCCTAGGACCTTTGCCCATCCCAAGATCAGGATCAGTCTTTGATCTTGAACCCCTGCTAGAGTGAGGTAAACACAGGCTCTTAAAAGCCCCCCTAGAGGGACAGGGCCATCAAACAGGAGCCAGGAATCCTAACTTCTTCTACAGTCAAGAGTGCAGGTCACTGCCCTTTCTATGATTTGAATTCAGAACCTTCTGCTTGCAAGACACAGACTTTAACCCCTGAGCCATCTCTCCAGCCCCTTTGTTTTATTTACATTTGATTTTGATTGTTTGTATAGTCCTAAGAACTTTTGTATGTACTTTTATATGTTAGATATACTGGTCTGAAGTTTCTTTCTTTGTAGGCTTTGGAAATCTTGAGGACACAGATAAAAATCGTTTTGGAATGAGTATAACTACAATACTGCATTGAGATCCCTTGTGAGAGCACAAAGGTCTAGACTGCATGTCTCACACAAACCCTGCAGAGCCAGGGTTAAACACTTGTCTCTATGGATACCTCCCCTTCAGTACTTCCATCTCCACACCTGCAATGTATTGGGGCAGATGGTGAGTGAGCCAAGGGGATAGGGACCTGGTGAACATTTAGAAGTACTTCCACAAGTACTTAGGCCCTCTTCTCTAATAATACTCCAGTGAAGAATAAAGGAGATACTTGCATCTTCAAGGTGCAGGTAAGTACCCAAGAGTGGAGAAGAAGACCACCCTGGTAATTACTTCGCAGGCTTTCCCTAGTTCTTTCTGTTATGCTCAAGGATAGCTTTACTACAAATACAGAAAATGTATGTATGTGTGTGTGTGTGTGTGTGTGTGTGTGTGTGTGTGTGTGTGTGTTGGCTGGAGAGATGGTTCAGGGGTTAAAGCCTTTGCCTTACAAGCAAGAGGACCTAAAATCAGATCCCCCAGATCCCATGTTAAAAAGGCTGTGACTTGTAATTGGAAGGTGGAACCTAGAAAATCCCACGGCAAATAAAAGAGAAAAAGCAATCCTCGATAACAGTCAAGTTACTCTTGGGCCTCCAAAGGAACACACATTCAAGTACCCTCTTAGACACACAAACATACACACCCTCACCCAGAAAAACAAAAAAGACATTAAGTCAGGAGATCTAGTAGATCTCTGCTAGTAGACTCTGTACTGGGCAGTACCTGTCCTTACCCTCCACAGACAAATGGTTACTAACAAATGACTTAAACAGGGACTTCAAGAATGAATAGAACCACATCATTCTAATGTCCCACTAGTACTGTTTCCTTTACACTATAAATGCAGAAAATTTCCAAGTAAACTTCTTGCCAACTGCTGCTTTAAGCTCCTGATAGACTAGAGTATTTTATAAACACCATGCAGCTCCTGGGCCCACAGTGTGGTTTCATCTGCCATACTGATGTGGGGGAAATTGTTAGCTTTGTTTGTGAAGTCCTGTGCATACAGATACCACTTTGTCTTTCTGAGTATAGCATTTCCAATGCTTTCAAGAGTTTTTAGTTACAAAAATTCATTTTTTTTACAGTAGCTAATTAAAAATACAGTTTTTCTCTCTTCTTATTTTCCTTTCTCTGGTGGGATCAATCTTGTGTCCTTGCTCAGATTAGAAAAGTTTTTCTGCCATTGAGAGACATCCCCAGCCCACCTCTATCTTCCCTTAATGCTGTCATAGTTTCCTGCTGATGAGAATTGTAGGGACTTCAAAATATTCCCATTAATTTAGAATGTTGATTATTAAATAATTATGACTTAGTTGCTTTTGGTCCACTCATACATATGATAAAGTCATTTCCTCGCTGGCTTTCTGTCCATCAGTATTATCCCAAAGCAAAGCCCTCCTGCTTAGAAATGCAAGCCAGTATGAAAATGGCAAAGGGCATGCATATAAAGTAAGTGGCTGTGCCCTGGTGCTATATAACTCAACTTGAATTCCAGCCGAATAATTCTATGCAGCTCCATTTGCTACTTAATGTAGCCATGAAAGTGTATTGGCCCTTTGGTCTTTGAAATTCACTGTACATCTCATAGAGTACTTATTCTTTCTCATCCTGCTAGAGAAAAAAAAAAGCTTTTTCTCCCTGTTGATAATAGAAGATGACTTTTTCACTTTCAAAAATAAGATAGAACTCCATGGTGAGAGCATATGATTTACTGTGCCAAGCTGTTTTGTTGATTTAGCTTCCAGATGAGCAAGAAAATAAAAGGCAGAAGTGAACAATTTACAGCAGAGAGGCAAGATTATTAACCAAGTGAGAAACACAACTGCTGAAAAATAGCAGTTCAAATGCTTTCAAGGTAAAAACTAAGTGTAGATTTAAATTCATAAGGATTAGGATATATGTGTAGAATGCCATATATAGAACACTGGTGTAACATTTAGCAGAAAATAATGTTTCATTCTAATCAATCCATTACAAGAAGCATCCCCTGACTCAGCCACCTCTTCTTGTGAGCACCTGGGGCATTTTTGGGAACAACCATTATTCCTATCCTAGCAGTTCCTGGAGGGAGAAAATGAGTCAGCTCTGTGACTATGTGAGCATCCTTGGGCACAGGTATTGAGATCTATTTTTAAAAGGGATGAAAATACACTGAGGCAAATCATATTAGTAAAACTGCTTAATCTTCACTTTTTTAGAAGGTGAAACTTTTTGGGGGCATATTGGAAAACTTTTAAAGTGTGAATGTAAATACTTTGTGATTATCGAGATTTTTTGTAAAGTGTCTATTTTGCTTTCAGATTAACACATAAATGTGCATATATATATATGCATGCATACAATGTCTTTGAAGGTTGTTCAAATCCTTGAAATTGTTGATCACATCTTGCATCTTGCCACCTGAATAGCAAAAATTGAGAGCAAAAGAGTTAAGATTTCAGAACTGAAGTAATAACAGACTTTAAAGAATATCTGAAGAATTCTAGAACATTAAGAATGTTATGCCACTTATTTGGCATCCTAGAGCATTAAGAATGCTATCTGTTACTTATTTGTCCATTTCCTGCATATTAAAAATCACAGAAAACAACATCAAGTTGAGATTACATAGAATTAAAAATGTTTTGCAAAGCAAAGAAAACTGTAATATCATTAGCATGAACACAGTACTATCAAATGGAAAATTACCTTTGTCAGCTATACTCCAGACTGTAAATTAATATCAAGAGTAAGGAGCTATAAAAATTAAACACCAAAGTAAAACAAAAACACCAATTAATAGATGAACTAAAAAATGAATCATGGTCAATATATGTTTTAGAATTAAACATTAAACATTAAACATCCTTAGCTTTCAGAAGAATGGAAATTAAAGCTATTCTGAGATTCCTTCTCAATCTCTAGCATGTCAATCACCAAGAAAACAAATGCCAACAAATACTGGCAAGGATGTTATATATTTAACATGTATTTGATATCAGCATAATTAAATACTTAATATATTTAATACACATTAAATATGCAACATGTATGTATATTATACATATTAAATATATAATATTGATGTATATCTCATAACTCTGCTATACCACTCTTTGTCATGTGGTCTGGATATTTTATATGCTATCACAGAGACATTGGCTATTGTAGTTACAATAGCATGAAAATGCAATCAGTTCAGAAGTCCAGCAGCTGATGAATATATAGTGAAAAAATGGTGTATATATAAATGATGAAATTTTGTTCATCTATGAAGAAAAATAAAATTGTGAGATTTTCAGGGAATTGGAAATGAGTGTGATTTTGTAGTTACAGGTAAATAAACTAGAAAGGGGATAGAATAATATAGGTAGGGAGGTGTTAAGGATGAGAGAACACATGTAACAGGAAAGTGGAAAAAAACAGGCATAAAGAATGTCCAGGCCCATGAACCAGCATGAACCTGACTTACATGTAGGAAACCTGGTGGGAGCAGTTAGGAATTAATCAGGCTTTGGGTCAGAGGGATCAAGCATGTCCTTCATCCTCGAAGTTCATTTTATTTGTAGCAAACACTGATATATACAGAAAAAAAACACAGAAGTTAGCAAGTCAAATTCTTTCCAAGATCATTTTAAACATACATATTATAAAACTTATTTGGCTAGCAAGAAAAAAAGTGATGACGAATTGGGACCAGACATGATGTCTTCATGTAGAATAAAAGGCAAGGATGATACCAAGTTGCTAAAAAGGGACAGATAATGAATACCTCTAGGTAGAGTTACCTGGTTATTGTGGCTATGTTCATAATCTTGTGATCCATATATTAACATATCTGATGGTCCCAAATGCATGGGAAGAAGCTGCAGGGAGAACCTCTTAGCATCACCAGTCCCGAGAACAAAATGCAGATCTGAGGAGGCAATTCAAACTCTCAGTCAAAGATAAATCTGCCTATAACTATGTCAGAATATGCCAATGTAGCTTGAGGGAATAGGTGTAGGCCTTGACGTCCCTCACAAAGGAAGAAGATGAGGAAGATCAACAAAGACAAATTATATTTGAAAATGCCATAATGAAGCCTATACCTTGTATTCTAATTAAGAGAATAACACTAACAAGTTAAACCTGACTTCTGTCCTGAAATTTTTAAAAAGAACAGTAAATGTAAAGTCACTAAATATGACCTACTGACAAAGTCTATATTTTGTACATCTCTTTAGTCTAACCTCAGTAGTTCAGACTGGTTAAGACAGTGTGCCTTTCCAAAGCAGAAGGGCGTTTATGAGCATAGACTATTTTCTGCTGTCTGGCTCAAGTATTTTCTGCATTCTCACTCCCTACTCCAGGCAAGTTGCAACCTGGCCCTTCGTGAACTAGAGATTGAGTTCTCCATTGGCCTGTGATTCGAGCCCTGAAAGGCTAGGGAAGTCTGGCCCCCCTGAGTACCTCAATGTGCATTCACTAATGTTCTGCAGCACATCACTCCTTGTTATCATTCAACCCTGGCAGGTGAGGGGAGAGGAGAGATATTTTCTCTGGCTGTCAGGTTTGTGTTCAGGTTCTGTGGTCACACTTTCTGCACTTGCATTCTTGTGCATACCCTGATAAGGTCTGCTCTCAGATTTTGCTTTTCACCTACCCAGTTCTTTCCCCTCTGATACTCCTGTCACTGGCAGAGACAACTGGGGTCAATAAGGTGGATGAGTGATTGTGGGCCTGTGTCAGCAGCAGGGAAGATGGTGGGAGTTGAGGTTACTGGTGGTGTCTCTCCTGCAGGTACTTTTAAGATGGATCAGCAGGTTGGCTGCAGTGGCTATGGCTCTGTGGCTGTGGTAAATGTGGTAATGTTGGTAGGTACTCATCTGCAGTAGAAGTTCCTTGTTGCATAGAGCAAACGATGACCTGAGTGGAAGAGTGATGGTTGCATTTGGCCAATGACAGAACAATTCTTTATTCTTACCTTCACTGTATTCATTCACCATCTTACCAGGCAGTCTCTCAAAGTAGATTAAAAAATCTAAAATTATAAAATCTCTAGGAAATAATATGGGAGCTTTATGGAGGTGAATTTGGCAAGAATTTCTTTGAGACAATATTAAAAGCACAGGTAGCAAAAGCAAAGTTAAGTAAATGGAGTATAGATCAAAACTTCTGTGTACCAAAGGTCACAATTGTAAAGGGCAACTGGAAATTTCTTCATTTTTTCTTGCTTTTGGAAATGCTGAGAGATCTCTGGGATTATTACTTTTAGAAAAACCAAATGTAAAAGAAATGATATATTTCAGTCAGGTACATTCATATTCTAACCTTCTCTATATTGCTTCTTCTTTCCAAATGCTTATACAGGTCTTTCATAATTTTAGATGAGATTATAAACCAAGTCATGAGTGTTCCACAAACCTAGTGATTATTAACTATAAAGACCTAGTATTTTAACCCCAGAATCACCAGGCCTTCTTAGGAGAGTTTCTAAGAATTTATATTCTGGGCAGGATAAATTGCCCTTGGGTTAAAACCTTTGCCTCACAAGCAAAGGGATCTAGGTTCAACCTGCAATTCCCATCCTAAAAAGCAGAGTCTATGAACCCTAGAGCAAAGTAATAAGAAGACAGAATAACTTAAGATGAATCCTGATGTCATCTTTGGACTTCACACACACACACACACACACACACACACACACACACACACACACACTTAAAAATAATAATAGATTAAAAACTAGAGTGGATATCCTGGGAAAATGATAATTAGATTTTTTTATTTTCATTTTGAGTTGTGTCTTTTATAAGTAATAGCACCTAGACACCAACGTGACATCAACTAATGACATTTTCCTTTCTTTTTTCTTCCTCTTTACCCCATGTTTAGAATTTTAAAGTTTTAAATTTGGGCTGGAGAGATCATTCAGGGGTTAAGACTCTGCCTCACAAGCAGAAGGTCCTGGGTTTTGACCCCAGATCTTAAGTAAAAACATCAGATAGAAAGGGCTGTGCAGTCCCCTTTTGGGAAATCCCAAAGCAAAGCAAAAAAGAGGTAGAAGCAACCCAGGATGATTCTCAAAGTCACCTTTGGTCACAGGGAAACACAGTGCCCTCTGATACACACACACACACACACACACACACACACACACACACACACATGCTCTAAATAATTTTTAAAAATGTTTTAAAATTAAGCACCAAGTTCTGTAGGAAAGCTATTTTTTTTAAAAATTCTTTTCTTAATTTAAAAGTCCTTCTGCTGAAAAACAATAATAAAATTATAATAATAAAACAATGAAATAATTTAGGAAGAGTGGAATAAAGCTCAAATCATTCTGTTTACAGGATCAGAGATTCATCACTAGGACCATTACAAGTATTGGGAAAAGAACTAAGGAGAACATCATAAAATAAAAACAACCAAACACAAATTATGATTATACCCACATTCTGTAGAGAAAAGGCATACCTGTGAGAGCATCTTTACAAAACGATATGTACTGGGAGCTCCAAATTTCAAGTAAGAGAGTTCTCAAAAATTGTGTATTTAATGAACATTTAGAAACAGGCCAAAAATACCTGGCAGAACAAGAGATATTTCCTGTCTGATTTGAAAATACAATGAAAAGAAAAATGTGAGTTTAAAATTTTAGTTACATAAAAATCAAAGAGTTGCAGATGGACTTAGGTGACAATATTTGCTTAATATTTAGAAGATCGTTTGTCATGTTTTAAGTACTTCATGAATTCCCTCTTGTTTTTTGTCAGAGGGTTTTTGCACAGTCCTACAAGGCTGGATCCACTGACTGTTATTCCTTTCTTGTGTGTCTCAGAAGTTTAAGGCATTTGCTCAAGATAAATCATAAAAATGTCCTTACTATATTAGGTGCAGTTGGTAGTATTGCCAAAATAACAAATCATCTGATATACAACCAGAACTTCTCAAGTGTGTTGTCTCTTCATTCTGAATTTTAAATGGTAATGGAACTCTTGGAATTTACCTTTGGAGCCAGTGGTTTGTGCTTCAGAGACATACCCTGAAACTGATTATTGATAACTTACTTTAATCCTCTTGCAATCCATATATTCCCAATCCATTCCTTTTTTATATTGTGACCTTGATCTTGCATAGCTTTCAACTCGGGCAAGTGAGGAAGGGTCTCCCCATGATGGAAATCAACTGCTATCATAGGCAAGAGTGGTTCAGGAAAACAGAGGTGGTAGAGCACATCATCTTGGGAATGCATTGACTTCTGCATTGAAATAAAGTTACAATGATAAATGACATCCTAAATATTTCCCCCTAATTGTGCTACATCATGAGTCATTGTAACCTGGGGTCTGAAGTATTCAGTTGAAATCAAAATCCAATTTGTAAAATATAAAGAGCTGAAGTTGTGAAAACCCAGACCATTGGTTCTGAGGCCTTAGAGTCATGAACAGGTGAGCGTGTTTTGAGGACACGTGTATGACTTTTCAAATATAATCAAGGAGAATTCATTAGCCACCATTTGATTGACTCAAATGGTAACATGAGTGCTGCATAAGTAAGAGAGGACAGTCCATACATTAAGATGTAATGAGATAATAAAGTAGCCCTGACAGGCAAAAAGTGGGTTTTATATTATGCAGCCTATAGTAGTCTGTTTCATTGCATTCAAGCATGAAGAAACTCAGCCCATTTATAGGGCTATAAGTTCTTCAAGCATCATTTTGGAGCTAGGTCATAGATCTATGAAGAGGAATCTGTTCTTTAGAATTTGTGCAAGTGGCGAATACTTGACCTACTATGCGCAAAAAGTCAGAGTGCTTCTTAGATTTGATGACATATTTTGAAGCATGTAGCAATCACTACTCATCCCAACTTCCTTTTTTTTCAACAGAAATATCTATATTTATATGTGCATCTGCACAGCTATATTCAGAGATCCTTCCTCATTCCTGCATTCAGAGACCATTTCTTAAAAACAAGATTAGAATGAAAACCCTTGTTGTGTTTCACACCCTGTCCTCTTCCTTCTTTTCCCAGTACTTTCATATACTCTGACCCTGGAGAGCTGGATGTACTCACACTTACTTGACTTTCTAGGTCCTGTTATAAGATACAGAATTATTCACCTCATGTCTGAAAACTCACACTCCTCCCTCATGCTGGTCTCAGCAAGAGGTTAGGAGAAAATTACATGGAAGGAAGAAATTGACCACAAGCTGTGAATGATTGAGAACTCACTTAATGTGTTAAATCTCCTGAGAATGTTTACATATTATCAGAATGGGAAAGTCTGACAGTGTGACTAAGCAACTTAAATGATTTCAGGCAGTTTATGTAAAAAAGAATCCTAGGAATTTAGTTGACTAAAATCAGAATCTGAATGACCTGAATATTGAGGAAAGTGATTCCATTCTTCCTTAAACTTATTTTAATCTCATACTTACCATGCATTTTAAATTGGGGGAGGAGGAATGCTGAGGTCCATTTTCTGTGGCAGATTGTATGGTGATATGTTGAATGTAGAATATGGAGAATAACAGGTTTAAAGACAATCTTCCTGTTAAATCACAGACCTACTAGCATTCTTCCTCTAGAATTCAGGCCACCTTCTATCCCGACATGCCCATGCAGGTTTCTCTCTCTTTTTCTCTCTCTCTCTCCATATACTGGAAAGAGACCTATGTCAAGCTGTACATGGTGGCTAGCTGTCCTGATATTCTCCCACTGAAATCAAATTCTCCCAGTTGAAATCAAAATCCAGTTTGTAAAATATAAGGAGCTGAAGTTGTGAAAACCCAGACCAGTGGTTCTGAGGCCTTAGAGTCATGAACAGGTGAGCGTGTATCCAATCATGGTTCCCCATAGATGCTAAACTTTTTCTTTTTAAGCTCACTTGAAGAATAATTTTGTGTCAGTTCCTGCAGTAAGTTTTAACACCACCAGATTGTTTAGCTGAAAAATGGGTTAAAAGCAGAGACTGTTTAATTAATAAAAGAGATTTAGCGAAACAAGTAAACCTGCTTTGTACATTTGAAAGGTATCTACCGGTCATATACATTGTCATATAAATTGTCAACAAATTAGGTGCTGTGAAAGAATAATTATTAAATTAAAATATATTCCCAGTCATATAGGCTTTAGATTACATGATTAAGGACATGTCAATGACTTTTAAGTAGAAAACAAAAGAGAATTGATTCACAGGCTTAAACTCAACTTTTAAAGAGTAACTAAAGGAACAAATGCACATGGAAGTTCCAGGAACAAAAATATATTCACTAGTGTAAAAAAAAATCCCTAACATCTACAGAGTTTATAAATGTGAAGCAGGATGTGCTCTCTAGTACAAGTTCTCATTGTTATTGAAGTTAAGTGAATACTACCAATATTTGGATTGGTTGCAAGTAAGAATCCTGTGTCCCTTGAAGATCAGAGTTGAGTTTCAGTCTTTTACTAAAAGTACATGGTTCTGTGTTAATTGAGTTCACTAATTTTCTTAAACAATAACCAGAAAAATAAGCATGAACATTCTTTTTTATAAAAAAAAACTTTATTTATTGTGTGTGTGTGTGTGTGTGTGTGTGTGTATGACTTGGAAATCATCCTGCATTGCTTCTGCCTCTTTTTTGCTTCACCAAGGGATTTCCTAAGTTATGCCCACCAGGGCTGGCTAGAAGTGCATGCTGCCGCCATTTCTGCCTGGCGCTTTTACGAGACTTGGGATCTCAACTGAGGACCTTCTGCTTGTAAGGCAGAGTCTTAACCCCAAAACCATCTCTCCAGCCCCACAAATATATTCTCTTAATGAAAATTCCTTTACAGGGAAAATTCAAATTTTCTTGTGTAAATTTAAAAAAATACATTTTTATTTTTATAATAGCCAAATTTTTTTGCTCAAATTATGTTTATATATATATATTTATTTCTTCCACTCATACAAAGTTGATAAGTACCCCATTCCCCTCCCTCTCTCCACTCCTCCCTAGACCTTCTTGCTCCCTTCCCCCTTTTCCCCTTCCTTTCCCTCCTCCCTCCCTTTCTCCCAGGGTGCCCTCTCCCCCCGCCCCCCATTCTGGAGCATTCTATAGTGTGCATGTCAAACTTCCCTCTGGGTCTTCCTCTTTGATAAGGTGTAAGTGGCATTGCCTAAAGCACGTTTTTGTGTTCCTCTTTAGTATAGTAACATTATCGGTGACTGTTAATCCCTCGCCTCTAAGGATCCTAGTGCCTGTGATCCATGCTAGACTATGGGGGGTTGGTGGCGTTCAAGGTGGGTTTTGGTTCAAGGGGTTCATTCAATGATGGTTCAATGATAAAAAATGGGGTTTCAATGATATGGTATTACGGCAGGTCATGCAAAGTCCTATTATGATTATGTCAGCTCTAACTTTTACGGAGTATCTTGCATATCTTTGCTCCTCCCCATCTTTAGACTCTTACGATCTTACCGCCCCCTCTTCTGCAAATTTTCCTGAGCTTTAGGATGGGGAGAGATAAGGCTGGCCTGGTTCCAGGTAGTTGATGTAGAGTCTCTGATTTTCCGAATTTTGTTTGTTGATTTTTTTTCAGTATTGCACCGCCCTTGGCTCCATCCTGATAGGTATTGGATGTCACCCCCTGGCCAATGATAAAAGGCTATATAATAGCCGGTTTTTAAAATTGTTATCTTCACTTAATTTATTCACTATAATTTAGATTTAAAAGTTAGAAAATTTTGAACATTTGTTAAATGTTTCATGAAATTTGAAACATACAAAGCACTTTAATGTGTTTGTCATATGTACTATAGAGCACATCATATTGAATAGGGATTAAATTTGGTTCTTAATTTTTATTTCTTGACTTTGAAAACTTTTGCATGATCTTGTATATTCACACTGTGATTCCTTATTATTTTCCTCATTAGATTAATATGTTAGTATCACCCCGTAGAGATATGGAGAGAAGAATAAAAGAAGTCTAGATAGATAATTGATAAACTGGTCTAAAAGCTTCATAATTTTTTCCTGATGATAAATGATAAGGAAGAATTTCTCCTAATTTAAGGAGGATTTCAGGGGAAAAAATCTTAATCTTAATGGCTGTATGACATGTTTAAATGAGACCTAAATTAAAATGACTTAAGTGGGGTATTCATTCCACATACACATTAGCTACAATTGCATATTTCTTTCCTTTGGATTGAAACACTCATGACTTAGGAAAGAAAGAACTTAATTAAACTTCCGAGAAAGTTAAAAACCTCATGTGACCTCTCATCAAGGCTGTAAAAGCAGTAAACCATTGCTGGGGTAGAACAAACTGTTCTATGGAGCTGCTCGCAGATTATAAAGAACTCGAATGATATAGTTTTGGTGAGTTAGTCAACATCTATACTGAGGTGGTGGTCTTTCAGGGATGCTTCTATTCAAGTCATCCATAAATTTATAAATCGTTTCTCATGCATGCTCCTGTAAATCACCCCAATACATTCCTTGAGTCGTCAAGCTAGATTTAGGTGGAATCATGTTTTTTGTCTATCACTGATGCCTGTCTGTGGTGAAGAGACATTTGCTGATATCTCTTGAAGAGATGCCACAAAACTGGGATGGACAGAGTCACAAGGGTGTTGATGAGTAATTGCACAGCCCCTGAAATGGGTGATAAGACATGTAACATAGGATGATCTCTTTGAGATCATAGGGGGCAATACCAATATTTCCAACATGCAGAATCATGTCCTTTCTTGCTGTAGTAGTAGTTCCATGACCCAGCTATAGGTGATAAGGAATCCCTCCAAACCTGAGTCATTTGAGGGTAAGCACCCTGGGGGGATCTCAGTATGTTATCTTCCTCTGTATGTTATAGGATGGCATGCCTCTTTGATGAATGGGGTCTTCTATACGAATGTGTACCTGTATTGGCAGCTGCTTGGCCTTTGATTGCAGGTGCTAAGAAATAAAGTTTAGGCTTAGTTGTATGTCCAGAAAAAAGAAAAACTTTCCCATGTAAGGGAAGAATTATAATAAAAGACATGTGCATCCTTTCCTTATTATTCAATTCTGATTTAGCAGGCAAAGTGCATTGAAAGGGAGGAGGAGGGAGGAGATGGCAGGCTTGCCATCACCTTTTACAGCTGATAAGGTACAAGAAAGAATATAAATTAGATCTGTGCTAAAGAGCCCATCCAGGGCCACAGAAAATTTGGAATCCTTGAAAAGGACTGGTTGATGAGGAGGTAGAATGCAAAGTAGAGGATATGGAATTTCCCCCCTTAAGTTCCACCTTAATTTAGAGGAAAGAAAATTCCACTTTTTCTCCCTGCACATAGGGGCCTTTATAATGGCTCACTGTAAGGAATGCTCTGATGTTTACTTGTTTGAAATGGGAAAGACTCTTTAAATAAGAAATTATTATGATTCTTGTGTGATATTGAACCAAATGGGATAAGTGTGAGTGCTTTGGAATTGGAGAAACTGAGAAACGTAATTCAATTGTCAGTGAAACAAAATTTGCAAAATCTGAGGTGTGAAAATGAGATCAGTACATTACAGAATGGTTTACATGTCCATTATGGTTACATGGTTATGTCCAGCTGAGGTATCCATGAATATCAGAGACAAGAAGGTGACAAAAGAAAGAAATGGTGTTCACTGGGCAGACAGGATTGTGTTTATGGGGGAGTACTGGGGATGGATATTCTTCACACCACTCAGGGTTCTTTCAACAGTCAGAGTGGCATTGGCTACAGTGTTTGCTCAGATACTTTCAGACCCAGTGGATTTTACAGGTAAGAGCGTGGCCCTGCTTTCCCTTGGCCTTGGGCCATATCAAAAAGTATGAGTAGTGGGAAGGCAAAACTGGCACTGGCATCATCCCAGCATAAGATGTGAGAAAGCTTATGCAGCACATGAAGAAATGATTGTGGACTATGAAGGATCACATGGAGTAATGCTTGCTAGCTATACCTCATTAGCAAGAACTTCTCTTTTAACAGAAAAGTTAAAGCAAATTGTCAGACTTTTTCATGTTTACTGGGCCTTCCTAATATTTTTCTCCTTTGCTTTTCTCTTTCTTGGGTGATGTATGTTCACATGAATATGCACAGATGTATGTGAACGATCACATAGAGAGAAGCAATCAGATTTGGGTATCTTTTTCTATTGCCCTTACCTTACATTTTTGCTTTTATTTTGCCATGTGTGTATACATGTTTATATGTGTATAGTAGCTTATGTATGTGAGAATGTACACACATGTCTATGCATGTAGAGACCTGAGGTTGACTTTATAAGTCATCTTCAATCATTTTTCAATATTATTTGAAACTGGGTCCCCCAGTCAAACCTGGAGTTTTACAATGGGCTAAATTCCCTAGACGGCTTTCTCCAGGATCCTCAGCTTCCATCGTCCAAGATTGGAAGTACAAGTGAACCACCACACTCACCTGTCATTTATATGGGTTTCATAGTTAGATACAGGTGTCAACTTGGTGGTTGAGAGTTTGAGCTCTGAGCATGTTTTGTAGAGAATTAATAGTTGAGTTAAGCCCAGAGTGATCCTGGAAGAGATAGTCCAGTTGATGGGTAAGGTCCCTAGAAAGGTGATAAGATTGAGGGAACTGTTTGAGAACGTTGGCATCCTGCTGTACACTTGGCCAGACATGCTGGTCTGGCAAATAAGGATTGTCCCTCTCTCAGCTGTTATGTAGATATGGTTGGGCCAGTTCTCTCAGCCCTTGGTTTTGCTGTGGGCTCTTCTGCTAAGCAGAGAAGGAACTGTAAACCATTCTGTAATGTACTGACTATCAGACAGAAAATAAATCTCCTTGCACCCTTAAACTGTTTTGTCAAGACTTTTTTTATCAGGAAACATACTAAGTAGCAACAACAGTGATTTCTGGGGATTTAAACTGTGGCTTTCTTGCTTGTGCACCAAGAAATTTAACTTGTGTCAACTCCTCAGTTTCTACTGCAATTTTGGAAAACAAACATGAGGAGAACACGAAGAGGAAAGCGGAGGAGAAAGAGAAGAATGAGGGCCCGAACAAAGCAAAAAAAGGGGGGGGTGAAAAGAAGGGGGAAAGGGTAGGGAGGAGGGGGAGGGAGGGAGGGAGGGAGGGAGGAGGGAGGGAGGGCGGGAGGGAGGGAGGGGCGGAGGGAAGGAAGAAGGGGAGCGAGGGGAAGGAAGGGAAGGAAGTAGGACAGGCAGGAAGGCAGGGCTTGGACGGAGTGCGGATGCGAGTAAGGAACGGACGGACGGACGGAGGAAGGAGGTCAGGAAGCGGAGGGAAAGGAAGGGAGAGGGAGTAGCAAAGAAAGAAAGAAGGAGGATCGGACGCGAGGGAAGGAAGGAAGGAATGTAAGGACGGAAGGAACGGAAAGGAAGGTAAGGACGGAAGCCGGACGGAAAGAAGTGAGGAACGCCAGAGGGGCAGAAAGATCGCGAGAGTGAGTGGGGTTCTGTGGAGTGAGGTAGAGATATAGGTCATGTAGGGAAGGGTAAGTAAGTCCTTACGGCAGGGAATTCCTTTCCTTAAGGATGTCCGGCCTTAATTCCTTAGCTCCAATTACTAAATCTTTCAGACTGCCAGGGAGGATAGACTCGAAAGGACGATCGAGCTAACTTGACGATCGTCTCTACATTGGAATATATCTCAGTTCTGGATTTCTTGCTTTCTGTAGGTATGTCTGTCTTTCTTTCTTTCTTTATTTGATTTCTTTCTTTTTTCTTTCTTTCTTTCTTTCTTCATCTCACCTCCCTCTTTTCATCCGTCCTTCCTTCCTCCTTCTTTCCTTCTTTCTTTCCCCTCCCTCCCTCCTCCCTCCCTCCTTTCCTCCCTCCCTCCCTTTTTCCTTCCCTCCCTTGTTCCCTCCCTCCTTCCATTCCTTCCTTCCCCTTAGCTACTGAGTCCAAAGATCAATATACACTTGAAATGACTTCTTATGGTACTTCAGAAATACTTTCTGATCTATTTCATTGTATAGTTCTAATTTATGGGGATGCCTTACAGTATCTATAAAAAGAGTAGAAAGCACAAATAAAGAATTTAAAAGAACTTGTGCATGAGTGAAATAAGGCATATATAGAGGCTACAAGGTTGTTAAATGAAAATGGCAGTGCCAGGACTGGACCTCTTCTCTGTGAGGCATTGATCAAGCACCAGTAACCTTACAGACTATAAAACTATTGAAACTTGTATTAGTCAGGGTTCTCTGAAGAACAGAATTTCTAGAATGTAATATATATATATCACTTTATGAAATTAAGTCACAATAAAATATAGTGTCCTTCAAAGTAACTACCTGTAGCTGCTTCATTCTTAACCAGAATGTCTCATAAAGCCACAAGGTCTCGAGAAGGTCTTGAGCCTCTACCTCCCTGGAGAGTCAAAGATGCTAGGCTTGAATATGGTGAAGAACAGCTGGACTCTGATGTCCATGAAAAATAGCTGTGTTCCGAGGCCACCGAGGAACAGAGAGCAACAGTGAGGCCTAAGATCATGTTGCAAAGACAGTGGGAACAGCAGCAAAGTGGAAAGGATGGATCTCTGCAATAGCCAAGGATGGAGGCAGTAGTGGCTGCAGCATCAAAGAAGGTAATGATGCTCTAAAAAGTGAACGATGCTAGAAGAGTGAACTCAACAGCAAGTCGATACAGGATAAGGAAAGAGCAAGTCCCTCCTCCTATTATCTGGTCCACTACTAGAAACTACCACTCACTATGGGCTTTTTCCAATCAAATACCTGCAGATTTGCTCAGGAGCTTGCTCCAATCATTAGCTCTCCACGGCTGTGCCCCAAACAGTCTACAACTGACAAGTTGACACTAAAATGTAACTGTAACAAAGCTGATGCCAGAACTAGATTGTAAGTCCCTGTTGCTGAAAACTCCACTTACTTTAGGCGTATGATTGGAGAAATTATACTGAGTCTGAACTGGAGAATCCCTCCTCCCTATTGAAGGACTTTCACAGGGATGTGATGCAGGAGAGGGAGAAGAATTGTCACCAAATATTAAGCTTGATTATAGATCATTTATCTCATACTACTAACACATCAGAAAATATATGTATATTGGCTCAAAAGTGGTATGACTACTTTCTGTGCAGTCACCTACCTGCTTTAAATTGTATTTAAATTTCCTTCCACAAGAGAGAACTCATTTTTGGAATTGTCATCCATGGCATAAAACTTTGGCTGAGGAGAATACAATCCACATTTTTGGGGGGGTTATTGTTATCTTTTGGTTAAATACATATGATATCTGTCAAATTGCTTTCTAAATATTTATCCTTATACTCATAGGTTACTCTTACTGTCAGATTTTGTTTTTCGGGGAGCACCATCATATTTGAAGTCAGCTGTTGTTAATGTGAAGATTCAACTGATCGAACTGCTGAGGCTAAGTGATTATTTCTCTGACATAGTGGCACAATACTCATTCAGAAATAAAAGAAAATAATCATACATCTTTATCACCTTACCCATAGATCAGGAAACATTGAACAGGGAGCAGGAAGAATGTGAGACAGAGGATGAACTGAAGCTTTCCCTCTATCAGGGATGAGAAGGCTCTTGGAACTCACAAAGTTACATATCCATATGTGTATTAGCAGTAAATATCACAGAGGATAGAAGATAGTTTTCTATGAAGCTGACTGCAAATTATTCTCAGAACTACAGTGTTGCAAGTTTCATGAGTCATCCCTCTTGCTGGGGTAATTTTTTCAATCATACAACTGCCTAAGCCATTTCTGCTTCTGTAAGTAACCCTTTACTCATACTCCTGCAAGTAATCTAAGTTAACTCTTCCATTCATGTCATAGTTTGAATGTAAGTTGTTCCCCACAGGGTCATGTGTTTGAATCCTTAGTTTATGTTTGGGAAAATTGTGGCAAATTTAGGCGGTGCAGCCTTGCTGGAGGAAGGCGTGTCATAGGGTGGGTCTTGATATGTTTAACCCTGCCCTAATTCTGTTAGTAATCTGCTCTAGCAGTCTGAAGCTTGCTCTCTCAGTCTCCATGATGTCTGCAGTGACTTATGTCTTCTCTAGCTTCTGCTGCCTCTCATGCCTTGCCTGCCATAATAGACTGTATTTTCCGTGTGCAACCGTAAGCCAAATAAATCTCCCTTTCTCCCTTTAAATTGCTTATATACTGATTTTATCTCACAGCAGCAGAAAAGAATATCAGCAACAGTTCACTAAGCTACCCTTCAGTGAAATTATTTCTTTGCTTTGTCATTAGGCGCCCTTATCTCAGGCAAATAAACATCTGCTTCGTTCTTCTCAGGAAAAGTCACATGAGAATTATATACCTTAAATAAATTATTTCAACATCACTAAAATGTGTAACTGTGAATATGCTGACTTTACAAGTCTCTGGACTTTTTTTTTCTCTGTCATGAAAACAAATCTTCCTTTGACAGTATATACTACATGACTCTGCTTATATGCATTTCAGTCAGTGGATCAGAGCCTGGTCTCAGATAACTCTGTGATTATCACTTTTCCAACTATGAAACTATAAAAGAGTCATTTAAATCTATCAAGCAAGCAAGGAACCTCAGTGATTTCTATCTACCTGAGGATGAAGCATTGTTTTTTTTAAAACTTTTTTAAAATTTATTATTTATTCATTTGTACGTGTATGTGCGTATATGTATGTGTGTGTGTATGTATGTGTATATGTGTGTGTAGAACCACAGATGAATTCGGGAACCACCATGGACTGCCTCCACCTCCTCCTTGTTTACTCTGCTCCCAGATTCACAGGCTCCGCCCTACCACGACCAGAAACACAGGCTGCCGCTGTTTCCGCCCAGCGGCTATACGTGGGGTCTAGGATCCGAACTCAGGACCTTCTGCCTGCAAGGCAGAGGCTTAACCCCTGAGCCACCTCTCCAGCCCCTGGATGAGGCATTAATTTTATTAATCATTGCACTCTGCCCTATTTCAGCATTTCAATGAGATACTGTATGATTAAAATCATTGAGCATTTTCCTAAGACATGAGGTAGAAAGGAAAAAGGCATATGTACATAATAAACATTCTACTCTCATATATTTGAAGATTGCTTTATGAATTTTTTTAAAATTTTTTTATTATTTATTCAGTTGTGCGTGTATGCGTGCGTGTGTGTGTGTGTATGTGTGTATGTGTGTGTGTGTAGAACCACGGGCGAATTCGGGAACTACCATGGACGCCTCCACCTCCTCCTCGTTTACTCTGCCCCGGGATTCATAGGCTCCGCCCTACCAGGACCAGAAACGCAGGCCACCCCTGCTTCCGCCCAGCGTCTATACGTGGGGTCTGCAAGGCAAAGGCTTAACCCCTGAGCCACCTCTCCAGCCCCTGCTTTATGAATTTCAAGGCATTTTCATGTAGACAATATCCACAGAGACCTGTGTAACAAAAAAATAAAAACTATTAATAAATAATTTCATTATTTATTTCAAATAAAGTTATACTCATGTAAAAAGTTTTCAGTTACTAAGAGAATTTCTTTTTCTCATTTCCCCTTTCCCATGGTTCTACCTTTAGTGTCCAAATCATTTTGAATCAGCAGTATTCATAATGCTGTATCTTTTTGCTTACACCAGAAATTCTGCAGAAATGCTATGTCAATCTGTAACCATGTCTTTGTCATTTGGCATGCTTTTTGTGCCAATGATGGATATATAAATTGTGCTTCTATATGTTCACATTTATGCTCATCTAACATCACAGTTTATGCTCATCAACAGTTTGGTTTTGTGTGTTTAGTATTTCATAGTGTCTCCTATGATATTTTGGAGGAATATCATCAGCAATACAGGTCCTTTTATTATATTGGGCGATAATGAATGGGCAATACATACTCAATCCACCTAATAATTAACTTGTTGTAGTGAAAGTCAGACCTGTATCTCAGACTTCATCAGTCATCATTGCTGACGAAGTATTGTGTGTCGGCGGTTGTAACGTATGCCAGTCTCCTGGGATGGGAGTGGATACCGAGGCCTGGTCCTCTTGAGTCACTTCAGGAAAACACACACACCTGACTCACATCAGGGATGATAAAACCAGCTTCGTTTACTTTGTTGTTCAGCTTCAATCTCTTCTCAATTCTCTCATTGCTTCCAGATGTTTTCACTATGTGCATTTCCTGGTGAAATTCTGTATGCAACTCTTCAAAGCCGAATCTGTTTCTATTTCTGAAATTTATAGAGAGAGATCTCTCTAATAAACACACACACACACACACACATGCACACACGGTAGGTTAGCATTATACCACTGATCCATATCTCTGGACTGTTTCTGTTCCCATATGACTCTCTCTCTCTCTCTTTGTGTGTGTGTGTGTGTGTGTGTGTGTGTGTGTGTGTGTGTGTGTGTGTGTTTGGAATCAATCACAAGTCTGAGAATCAAGTATATTTTTCACATTTTAGATAAGTACTCTTCTCCTGACCTGTCTGTCTTGAAGCCACTTAATCTGAATTCAGCATAGAATCTGCCTCTCTTCTCAAACTGTTTATAAATGTATGTCCAAGTATCATATATGCTTGTGAGTGATTTCTATGCATGAACAGCCCAAGTTTTTGTCAGTGTGGAAATTTATTTTGTCAGCTTTTCTGAGACTCAGTTACCAGAGGAGTTGCTGTTCTCCTTAATGTTAATATGTTATTATAACCTAGTGGAAGGGATGATTGTCATCATTCCATGCAAGCAGGAGGAGGGTCCTGTGCTATTTTTTCCACTCAAGAGACAAGAAAAAATTCCCAGGCCATGGTTGATTTTATTGCAGCCCATTTCATAATACAGGTAATTTTATGTTTTGGGTTGTTTGAGTTTAAACAGTTCCTATGCAATTTAGGAGATGATACTTAGTGAATTCTTATTTTATAGTTGTTATAAGGCTGTATCCTGCAATCTCCTTTTTTATTTTTGTAATATTTTTGTCTATAAAAGGGAAGATTGGAGTTTTCTGAGGTTAATTAATTAAAATTAATTCAGGTATTTAAAAATGAAGGCTGGAGAGGTGGCTCAGGGGTTAAGCCTCTGTCTTGCAGGCGGAAGGTCCTGAGTTCGGATCCTAGACCCCATGTACAGACGCCGGGCGGAAACGGGGGCGGCCTGCATTTCTGGTCCTGGTAGGGTGGAGCCTGTGAATCCCGGGGCTGAGTAAACAAGGAGATGGTGGAGGCGTCCATGGTGGTTCCCGAATTCGCCTGTGGTCCTACACACACACACACACACACACACACACACACACACACACACACATTGAATAAATAAGAAATAATAATAAAAAAATTAAAAAATTAACAGTGAAAAGGACAATAAAAAGGACTAAGACACAATTTAATATCAAATACCTTAAAATAAGAATTTGCTATAAACTATTAGAATAAATTAAATATTTCGTCTTGAATTTATGGAATTTAAACACCTTGGTTCAACACCAATACCTGCCATGTTATTGAATTTCAATGGTTGTAAAAATTAAAAAAAAAAGGAGTAGAGGCCAGAAAGAATCCTGGAATCCATGAAGACAGATGGGTATGAGGGTGGGAGGGCATATAATGGATTGAAGAAAGGAAGGGAAGTGGAAGGAAGTGGGGACGAGTTCTCAATATGCTTGTAAAATTAGAAAAATAAAATAAATAGATAAAATATTAGTAAATCTTTTTTGAAAGTCTTCAAATGTTTCTTAAATTCAGGTAGGTGGAGAAGACTCCAAAAATATTTTGCTGGGAAAAATTATCTCAGCCTTTGTCTGCTTTTTATTTTGAGCACTGATAAATTTACAGAAACTTTGTTCAGGAGGAAGTTGGCATAGCTTATTTTAGTTTCATTTACAAAGTTAGGTGATGTCCTTTTACTATTTTTATGAATAAGATAGTGTACATATTAAGTCCATCCACACAATAAGAATTATTTTAAAGAATTTAGTTAAGACAAATATATTGTCAAGGATTTGAACCCGACACTTAGATACTTTTAAGTATTTTTCATAACAAAATATTTTATAACTATGAGATGCACTGAAATAATGAAAATTGCAACTTGGAAGAGAATTGGAACCTACGAAATTGGAAATACACAAAATTCAAATCTATGTGTACGAATGCTTGTATTTCATTTGTGAAAAATAAATCCTGTGATGCTCCTTTATGAATCTTACTTTTCCATTATTCTGTCCCTTACATTTTTGTCCAGTGTGACAAAAACATTCTTGGATCCTATCAATAAATGCTTTTCTGCCAAGATTTTTACATGTTCATTTTGTTCATGTGTTTTAATTGCTGCCTCTCCCCTTTTACATAACTGTCAAAATCGTCTTAAGCATGATAGATTATACATGGAGTAGACCCACATGCAAGGGTCTGAAGTATTGAATATCTAAAGTTTTTTGTCATAAGCTCTTACATCTCACAAAGAATTTAAACTTCAGCAGTAATTTTTTTTTAAAAATAGGATCATACTATGTATACCAAACCATCCTCAAATTCCTATGTGTTCTAGTACATCTAATTTGTGGCAATCCCTTGCTTCAGCCTCCCAGAGTGCAGAGACTACAGGTACACACCACCTTGCCCAGCTGATGGTCATTTTTGACAATAGTAGAAGTCTACCACTAGCAATGTGGCATGAAGAATGTCCAAAGTCGTCTTTCTTATGCGAGGTTCATGCCAATGGGAGCCTCACTTTTCCAAAGGTTTCTAAGTAGAAATGGTAGGAATTAAGCCAGACTGCATTGGAGGGATCATGGAAAAGACCAAGATGAGTTTATTGAATTCTATGCATGCTTGTATACCATGAAACAAGGAAGTCTTAGAGAAAAGTAATTTTGAATGCACATTGTGATAGAAGAATAATCTACATGCAGGAGTTAACCATACACCATGAAGTACATGCTCAGCATCTTATGTTCCTAAGATAACATGCCTCAGTGGTCTTTGACTATACAGGAAAAAATGTACAGGAAAACATAATTGACTCTTAGCTGGGCTTCAAAACAGGAGAAAGTCTTACTTGGTCCCATTTCTGGTAGCACAATAGGAGGTTATTGATCTCAACTGCTATTCTTTGACAAATAACGGGAGACCAAGTGCCAGTGACTGTTGTACCAAACGGTGCTTGGCATCTGTCTCGAAAGAAACCAACCAAGGCCTCAATGTTTCCCCATACCTTATACATTGCCAATTTTTTTTCTTGCTTTTTTGTTTTATTTGTCTTGGCTTCTTGCACTACAAAAGACAGTATTGGTTGGTTGCACAGTAAATCAGGTAGAGGAAAGGAGACAGAAATTCTTCTGAGAACAAAATACTGGATAAAGAGATTTTTTTTTTTTCAAAACAAAACACTGGGTAAAAAAACAGTTTGTTTTTTTTTTTGTGAAAGACAGGCAATAAAGGAGCTAGAAAAAAACGTTAACTTCAGAAACATTAAAACTAAATAGATGATAAGACGATTTTTTTTCGGAACTTCCCACAAAGACAATAACACTTTTGAAAGCCAATAGCTCTCTGTATGTATCCCTTTCAAAAATTTGTTGGAATGAAAGACAAACTGCACATAAACATAATTACAATGTGTCTGCACAACTGTGATCTCTGTTTCATTTCATTTAAGAACTTGCATTTTGATTCTGAATTGACCTCAGTCACTACAAGTGGCTTATTCGAGTTTGGTCTACTACTGTTCCTGATCTTACAGACTCTGCCAAATTAGCAGTAGGAAATATGGAATAAGAAAATACAAAAATTGTGTTGTTATACTATTTAAAAAATTAAAGTCATATTTTACTTCTCTATTTTTATTTTTGTAATTAGTGTGTGTGTGTGTGTGCGCGCGCGTGCATGTGTGTCTGTCTGTGTCTGTCTGTCTGTCTGTCTGTCTGTCTGTCTGTCTGTCTGTCTGTCTGTGTTTGTATTAGAAAGCACTATGTGTCCCTATGGAGGACCAAGGGTGAATTCGGGAATCATCCTGGATTGTTTCTATGCTTTGCTTTGAGTTTTCCCTGCTGACTCTGCCCAGCAGGGATGGAGGTGTGAGCTGCTACCTTCTGCCTGGTGTTTTTACTTGGGATCTGAGATTGCAATTCAGGTCCTTTTGCTTGCGAGGCAGAGTCTTAACCTCTGAGCCATCTTTCCAGCCCTTCATGTTTGCTTTAGAACAAGTACCACTAGTACATGAAAATAAGTTCTTAGCAGTGTTGCTGTATAATTTTATTTTGAAGAAAATCTTAAACATAGAATAATCACATCAATATGCATATGCCTAAAGAGAAACCTAATTTAAAACTTTGTAAGCAAAAATGCATCTTGAATTTATATATCAAGGATCCTGTTGGTAGTAAGAATTAGAATAGACAGAAAAGAATGTGCAAAAAAGAACTCATAATTTTATTTTTCCCAGCTACAGATGAGAAAGTAAGAGATGTTTGAGAAGATAAATGCCCTTACCATAATTTGCATTAATATATACAAGGGTCAGAATGCTATGTTACTCTAATAATATGTACTGTGTTTATGTATCAATTTAAAATTTGAAGAAAAAGAGTTCGGTACAGATAATGCAGATATACAAGTTGGCAGTACAGGCAAAGGAAAGACAGTCATGGGTTAAGGTACAGGCAAACACAGGAAACAGAAGTGTCAGTGTCTGTTTCTATGTATTTCTTTCCTCTCTGAAAGGAATCTTCATTCACACATAATGGATCTATTGCCTCACATTTCTGAGGAATTTTGTGTTCTCATTTTTCTTTATTTTCTATAAATAATTGCCTGATATTGAACTAACAATTGCAGTCATCAACTAAACTTGCTCAGTTCTCATTCATCTCACATTTTTTTCCTCCTTTTGTACAATACTCCAGATACTGCTGAATCTCTTTTACAACGTCATGGCCTAACATCTCTAGAAAGAGTCCTAAACTTACAAACTCAATTTTCTTCAAACTCTTTCTGACATTCTTATAACAGAATTTCTAGGACCCAGAGCCATGTGGACATTGAATGGATCATCTTAGCATTTTTTTCCCTGACTCTGCTTTTGTGGAAGATCTACTGTGTCTCAGGATGTTTATTATCAGATGTTATTTCCTCATCATTGACTTCCTCTACATAGTCAGTGAAAGGTAGCCAATTAAAACTCAGTCTTGACAACACTTTCTATCCATGCAGCATACTTAACATCTATGTCCCAGGCTTAAACTATCACCTGCACACTGGCATCTTTGAGCTCTATACCTATACATTTAGGTGACAACTTCACAATGATGACTTCTCTGAATTTGTGACTTCAATTAATCCTTTTCTTCTGGCATGGCTTAATATTTTAGTGGAACATAAAATGTATCTATTGCACAACAAGCCTTCATTTTTGGTATTGCTTTTACTGCCTACTAGCAGTCAGTCAATTACAAATTGATCCTACTTTTTTCTCAAATATATCTATGTGTAAAATTTCCTCTTGAATTCTAGACTATCCAAAGCCACTACAATATCATCTTAGATGAGCAGGTGGTCCCCTTTTGTATCACTACTTAACTTATAAATATGGGTAGATGGCATTTTCCAACTCTTAACATTTGAAATTTAGTTTTCCAAAAGGAAGTGTCTTCTTAGAGTCTCTTAGTGTCTATTAGGTCTCTAATAAGCTATGCTTTTCTCACCAAAACTTTGCCCTCTGTTGTAACTCATGCCCCTGTGCTTTCTATTAATTTTTCTGTTACCGAGTTCTTTATGACTCATTTCTTGGAAGAAGTTCCTAGTCTCATCAGGCAGGCTTACATCATGACTTTCTCTCACATAATTCTGTTCTCTTTTCCAGCTATCCTAAGGTACTCCTTCATCAATCGACTACTTACCAATCCCCTTCAATAAAGCATGTGCACATAATATTGGAATTTTATATACTTCTATAAATGAGCATCATATAAAATTTAATAAGTAAAATCAAGCAAAATATTTATAAAGAAAAATCCAAGAAAAATAAGAAACAGAATTAAGGTATATTGAGAGGATACTTATCAAATAATCATGCAAAAATTTAATTACTGATATATATGCAATATAAAACATAATTTTGGGGATACTCCTATAACCTATCATCACCTCAAGGTCTTATAGAATATTGTCTACAAGACAAAGAATGCTTGTAATAGTAAAGATATCTTCCAGCAAAAGATTTCTTTGTTAGAAATATCTACTTTGCTATTTCTCTTAAAAACTCAGTATTATAAAATGGGACATTTAATTTCCAAATAATACTCTCATTACTTTAAGGTTAAAAAAAGTAACTTTGGATTAAATTAATCCAAAGACTGGGAAAGTCTTTGATTTCTACTTTACAGAAAGAGCAAGTTCTCTTCCTATTTCTTCTTCACCTCATCCTCTTTTCTTCTTCATCATCTTCAGAATGCTTCTCATTCAAGGCTACCTAAGAATTTGAATGTTTAGAAGACTTTCTAACCAATTGATTATTACTTTAAATGAAAGAAGTGAATGCTTTTTCTATGAATATTTTACCAGAATTAATAATATCATTTATAATACTTCCATTGCTTCTGTAAAATTATAGCAACATATAAAATGTTCTACTGTCAACATAAATGCCTTTTAAATGATTTTGTGGTTACTCAATTTCTCATTTTTCCCTTTTATTGTGATCACCATGCAACACTTTTAAAAATACATTTATTTTTTGACAATTCATAAATGCATATAATACATTCTGGTCACACTCAACTCTTCCACCCTCATTGATCGTCTATTACTATCAAGTTCCCTCTCCACTATTATGTATTTTTTCTTTCCATTTTATTTTACTTTTATATATAGTGTATTTATGATATTTTCTAACTTTTCCCATTACAATCTTTGTCCTTCCCTGCCAGTCTCCTCCAGTTTTCATATATATATTTCCATGTGTGGTCCACTGAGTTTCATCTGGGTTGCTGTTGATGACATGTGGCTGAGCATTTGCCGGAGCATAAATCATTATATTATACCATTATGGAAAACAACTCTTCCTCCTTCATCTAGCACTGACCCTCATCAATCTCTCAGAGAGCTGTGGAGCCTCTTGAGATCTTTCCCTTTCCAATGTAAAATGTTGATAGGCTAAATTCTGTGCAGCTTTTGTGGAAGTACCCTAAGTTGTAGTGAATTCATGGTTGCAATGTCATATTAAAAAGATATTGTCTAGCTGCAGTCTTGTCTCACTTCAGGTCCTTGCATTTGTATTGCCTCCTCTTCCATGATGCTCCCTGAGCTTAGTTGTTGCAGGTAGTTTAGATATCCTCTTTGGGATTAAGCAGTTCACATCCACTTATTTTCTGTATTTTCATCAATTGTGACTTTCTGTAATACATACCTTCTGTTGCAAAGGAAACGTCTGAGTGTTTCTCTAATGTGTGAGTACAACGATAAATGTTTAAAAGGCAGTTTGATATAAAGTCTTTTTACCTAAATCTTAATATTTTGTACCCACGAGGGTCTATGTTCTGCCTTTTCATGCTTGGAATATTAATACATTCCATTACACTGTCTGTACAGAATTCAGTGGTCCAAGCAGCACACCTAACTTACAAATAATAACTACATTACTTCAATGTAATTTCATTTCTTCCCTATTATAACCAGCTGGAGTGTCCAGGCAGACACTCTCATTTTATATATTTAGACATTTTTGTGTATCTCTTATATGTTAGGTGCGCTGCTAAGTACACTAAAAATTAGTAAAATGGCATTCCTGCCTACAAGTCATACTTTCAGATTGATGTCAGTTTCTATGATATCAGTGCAGATTAATGAAATTCCCAAGAAAAACTTTTTAAAACTGATTTATAAAACTTTCTAAAGTTAACCAAGATTCCTGCTGATTTGTGCAACAATGTATCTCATTGTCAGTTTCCAAAACTTTCATTAAAATATCACTCTTTTGAGGCCTTTATTACTAGGCTGTAATTCTCATAAAAATGATAATTTTTATACATTTTTATTATTATTTCAGCTCATACAAACTTAATAGGTACACCAGTTCCCTCCCTCCCTCCTCCTCCCCCCAAACCCCCTGCTCCCCCTCCCCTCCCCCCGTGCCTCCCGCCCCCATTTCCCAGAGTCCTTTCTTGTGCATGCCTGACTCTCCTCTGGGCCCTCCTCTCCGATGACATACAAGGACACAGTGGCATTTCCCTGAACCCTTTCCTGTGTTCCCCTTAAGCATAGGAACACTACTGTGGCTGTCAATCCCTTGCCTCCAAGGATCTTGATGCCTTTGGCAGATGCTAGACTTTATGAGGTCAATAGTGTGCTGGCCATTGCGCCCCGGCATGCAATGGCCAATTATGATTGCTTCGGCCCTAACTTGTGTGGAGTATTTTGCAAATCATTGCTCCTCCCATCCTTTTGCTCTTACACTCTTACCGTCCCCTCTTCCGCAAATGTCCCTGAGCTTCAGGATGGGGAGAGATTAGTCTGGCCTAGTTCTAGGTGGTTGATACAGAGTCTCTGAAGTTCTGGATAGTGGTTTGTTGATTTTCTTTTTGCTGTTTTGTTGCTCCTGCAATGCCCTTCACTCATCGTGATAGGCACTGTATGTCACCCCCTGGTCAGAGACAGAAAGCTGTTAAACTGGAGTCGTCTTATAAGAGCACATTCAAGGGTAGATGTAATACTTATAGCCAAAAGTGGAATCGCAGGGTCATATAGCATTTGGCAATGAGAGGGGTCAATCACCCATTTGCAAAATGGTTACTTTTTAATCTGCCGGACTATATGCCCTCCCCTTCTGGTGAGTTCATACCCCCTCAGTTGTAAATGATCAGGAACGAATGTCTGTGAACTTAACTAGGTGTCACATTACTTTCCTGCAGTCCTTGATGGAAGCCTATTTTCTCTACTGTAACATGGTCACTTCTCTCCTTGTTTCTGGTGTGGCCCTCCAACCCCATCCCTCCTGTTCATAATCCTTGCAATTACTGTAGGTAATACATAGATTTACCTATGAGTGTCTCAAGATGGGCTGGGTGGGTTTGGTATTAGGAGCCACCTATTAGGGAGTACATACGGCGCTTAATTTTCTGGGTCTGGGATATTTCACTTAATATAATTGTTTCTAATGACATCCATTTCCCGGCAAATTCCAGTAATTCATCATTTGTGATGGCTGAGTAGTACTCCATTGTATAGATGTACCACTGTTTCCTTATCCATTCGTCAACTGTTGGACATTTGGGTTGATTCCCTGTCTTTGCTATTGTAAACAGTGCTGCTATGAACATGGTCACGCTTGTGCTATTGAGGTGAACCTCTGCTGTATGGGGGGTTATTCCCAAAAGTGGAATAGCAGGGTCATATGGCATTTCAATCTTTAATTTCTTTAAGAATCTACAGACGGCTCACCAGAGTGTCTATATGAGCCTGCACTCCCACCAGCAATGTAGGAGAGTTACCCTCTCTCCACATCCTCTCCAGCATTTGTTGTTTGTGTTCTGGATTTTTACCATCCTGACCGGGGTGAGATGATATCTCAGAGAAGTTTTGATTTGCATTTCCCTGATGACTAAAGAAGTGGAGCATTTTTTAAAGATATTTGTTAGACATTTTAATTTCATCCCTGGTAAAGTTTCTTTTAAGTTCCAGGGCCCATTTTTTAATTGGGCCATTGGTTTCCTTGGTGTTTAATTTTCTAAGTTCTTTGTGCACTCTGGACAGCAGAGTTCTATCAGATGTGTGGTTAGTGAAGATTTTCTCCCATTCTGTGGGTTGCCTTTGAGCTCGTGTTACAATCTCTTTATCTGAACAGAAGCTCTTTAATTTCACAAGATCCCAACTGTTGAGAGTTGGTAGCAGTGACTGTGCCATTGGATGTCTGTTTAGGAAATGTTGGCCTAGCCCAATCAGCTCGAGGGAGTTCCCTATCCTTTCTACTGTGGTTTTTGTAGTCTCTGGCCTTATATCAAGGTCCTTGATCCATTTGAAATTAAGTCTTGTACATGGTGACAAGTATGGGTCCAGCTTCAATCTTCTGCATGTGGAGATCCAGTTTTGCTAGCACCATTTGTTGAAGATGCTGTTCTTTTTCCATTGGATTCTTTGGGCCCCTTTGTCAAAGACCAATAGGCTGTAATTTTGTGAGCTTATATCTGGGTCTTCAATCCTTATCCATTGATCTGTTTGTCTATTTTGGAGCCAGTAGCAGGCTTTTTTTATAACTATGGATTTGTAATATAGACTAAAGGTCAGTATGGTAATACCTCCAGCAGTGTTTTTGTTACTCAGGATTTTCTTTGCTATCCTGGGTCTTTTGTGCCTCCATATGAATTTTGAGATTGTTTGGTCAACTTCTTTAAAGAATTGCTTTGGGATTTTAATTGGTATAGCATTGAATCTGTATATTGCCTTTGGTAGGATGGTCATTTTTACAATGTTGATTCTGCCAATCCAGGAACATGGGAGGTCTTTCCACTTTCTGGTGTCTTCTGCAATTTCTTTCTTTAGGTTTTTAAAGTTTTCATTGTAAAGCTCTTTTACCTCCTTGGTTAGGTTTATACCAATGTACTTCATTTTTTAGGGGCTAGGGTAAATGGGATGGTTTCTCTCAAGGCTTTTTCACTTATTTCATTCTGGGCATATAGGAAGGCCTGTGATTTTTGCACATTTATTTTGTATACTGCCACCCTGCTGAACTTCTCAATTAGTTCCAGGAGCTTCCTGGTGGAGTTTTTGGGAGTATTCAGGTATAAGATCATGTCATCTGCAAATAGGGATAGCTTGACTTCTTCCTTGCCGATTTGATTGCCTCGTATGTCTCTTTCTTGTCTTATGGCTTCAGCTAAGATTTCAAGTACAATATTGAATAGAAGTGGTGAGAGTGGACAGCCTTGTCTAGTTCCTGATCGAAGTGGGAATGCTTCCAATTGTTCCCCATTGAGCATAATTCTTGCTGTGGTCTTGTTGTATACAGCTTTTATTATATTGGTAAAGGTTCCTTCCATTCCTACTGTCTCTAGCATTTTGATCATGAAAGGATGTTGGATCTTGTCAAAAGCTTTTTCTGCATCTATCAAGAGTATCATGTGGTCTTGGACTTTGGACTGGTTTACATGATGAATTACATTTATTGATTTGCGTATGTTGAACCAACCTTGTGTGCGGGGGATGAAGCCTACTTGGTCCCCGTGAATAATCTTTTTAATATGTTTTTGAATCCAATTTGCTAAAACTTTGTTGAGAATCTTTGCATCTGTGTTCATCAGGGAGATCGGCCTATAGTTTTCTTTTTTAAGTGAATCTTTATTAGGTTTTGGGATTAAAACGTTATTAGCTTCATAGAAGGCATTTGGTTGTTCCTTCCTTTGCTATTTGATGGAACAGTTTAAGGAGTATTAGTATTATTAACTCCTTAAATGTCTGGTAGAACTCTTGCTGAATCCATCTGGTCCAGGACATTTTTTGGTGGGAAGATTCAAGATTACTTCCTCAATTTCCTTATATGTTATAGGACTATTTAAATAATTCACAACTTCCTGATTCAATTTAGGTAAGTTGTGTTTACTTAGAAATTCATCCATCTCTTTTGTGTTGTCAAACTTCACAGAGTATAAGTTTTTGAAATATGATGTTATAATTCTCTGGATTTCTTGGGTATCAGTAGTGATAACTCCATGTTCATTTCTGATTTTGTAAATTTGGGTTTTCTCTCTCCTGCTTTTGGTTAATTTCACTAGGGGTGTATCAATCTTATTGATTTTTTCAAAGAACCTGCTTTTTGACTGGTTGATTTTTTCTATCGTTTTCTTAATCTCGATTTCAGATATTTCTCCCCTTATTTTGCTAATCTCCTCTCTTCTACTACATTTGGGATCAGATTGCTCTAGTTTCTCTAAAGCTTTAAGCTGCATTGTTAAGTTGTTTATTTCTGATGTTTCCATTTTTTTGATGTAGGCATTAAGAGCTATGAACTTACCTCTTAGAACAGCTTTCATTGTGTCCCAGAGATTTTGGTAAGTATTTTCGTTATCATTCACTTTCAGGAAATCTTGAATTTCCTTTTTAATTTCTTTTGAATCCAGTTCTCATTCAGCATCATATTGTTAAGTTTCCAGGAGTTAGTGTATTTTCTCTTGTTTGATGTGTTGTGGATGTCCAGCTTTAGGCCGTGGTGGTCTGATAGGGCACAGGTTAGAATTTCAACTTTTTTGTATATGTGTAGATTCATTTTGTGGCCCAATATGTGATCTATTTTGGAGAAAGTTCCGTGTGCTGCTGAGAAAAATGTGTATTCTTTGGTGCGTGGGTGAAAAGTTCGATAGAGATCTGTAAGGTCCATTTCTTTCAGGGTTTGATTAAGTTCCAAAGTGTCTCTGTTAAGCTTTTGACCTGTTGATCCATCCCATGTTGAGAGGGCGGTGTTGAAATCCCCAAGAATTATCGTTTGGGGGTTGATTTCTTGCTTTAGACCCTGTAGGGTTTTCTTAATGAATGTGGAGGGGCCCGTATTGGGTGCATATATGTTCAGTATTGTGAAGTCTTCCTGGTGAATTGTACCTGTGACTAAAATGTAGTATCCATCCGTGTCTCTTACAATTTTCTTTGGTTTGAAGTCCACTTTGTCTGATAGCATAATGGCTACCCCTGCCTGTTTTCTGCTTCCATTTGCTTGTAGAATTATTGACCAGCCTTTTATTTTTAGATCGTGCCTATCTTTTGTGGTGAGATGGGTTTCCTGCAGGCAGCAGATTGATGGATTGTGATTTTTAATCCAAGTTTGTAATCTGTGTCTTGATCGGTGAATTAATTCCATTAACATTTAGTGTTATAATGGAGAAACTATTCTTAATTCCAGACATTTATTATATTTAGTAGCTTTTATAAGTATATTGCTTCGCTTTTAATGGTGTCATACTTGCCTTCTGTTCTGGATATGCCTGTTTTTTTCTTCACGCTTGAGTATCATTTCTAGTATTTTTTGAAGGCCTGGTTTGGTGGACATGTATCCCTTCAAGTTGTCTTTGTGCTGGAAGATTTTTCTTTCTCCCTCAATCATGACGGATAGTTTTGCAGGGTAAATCAGCCTGGGTTGACATTTTTGCTCGTTCAATACCTGAAGTATGTCTCTCCAAGCTCTTCTTGCTTTTACTGTTTCGACTGAGAAGTCATTTGTTATTTTAATAGGTTTACCTTTAAAAGTGACTTGTTTTTTCTCCCTTGAAGCTCTCAGCACCAGTTCTTTATCTTGAATGTGGAGTGTTTTAACTATTATTTGCCGTGGCATGCTTCTGTTTTGGTCGTATCTGTTTGGGGTGTGGAATGTCTCTTGTATACGGATGGGCCTCTCTTTTTTTATATGAGGAAAGTTTTCCTTGATGATCGTTTGAAAAATTTCCTCAGGGGTGGTATTTTGAGATTCTTGCTCTGGTATTCCATGAATACGCATGTTAGGCTTCTTCAGGGTGTCCCATATCTCTGAATATTTCTCTCAAGTATCTTTTTGGCTTTAACAACCCCTTCCATTGAGCTGGTTAGTACTCCCACTTTATCTTCAAGGTCTGAAATTCTGTTTTCTGCTTGGTTAGTTCTGTTGATAAGACTCTCTGTGGAGTTCTGGGTTGAAGATAACTTGTCTTCTAGCTCAGTTTTAAACTCTGCTTGAGTCTGTTTTAACTGCTCTATGCCAGTTTTATGTTTCTTGCACTGTTTTTCTCAACTCCTCCAAGTGTCTGTTGTGTTCCTCTTCAAAGCGATTGATTCGATTATGTAATTCCTCCCTGATTTCCTCTTTCATAGTATTGAACATGGTAATGATCATATTTTGAAAGTCGTTATCCTGGGTCAGGCTTTCTTGGCCATTTTCCGTGGGTTTGTTCTGGTTGGAGTCTAACATTATGGGATTAATTTCTTCAGTGGGAAATTTGTTTACTTGAGTGTTGCTTCTCATGGATTTGCACTTTGACTTTGGCATTGTCGTTTTAATTCTTAAGATCTTTCAGTTTCACTAAACTGAATTATTTGGCCTGGGGGTGGGCAGGTACGGAGCTTACCTAGGTCCCGGATGAGGCCCGGCTGGACCGCATGCGTCCCGTCCGGTGGAGCGGGGTGGGAAAGGGAGAAAGAATGATAAATTCTTGGTGCCACATGTATATTTTATTTGGTTAGATGTGGCCACCATATTAAGCATTTCATTCTTAATTCTGAAGAATAGACTAACTTAAAGACTTCTTTAAGTTTATGTACCAAGAAAAGAATCTTCGTTTATTGTTTAAATGCTTTTTTTCTTTCTCTGTGTCATTAATGACTCTTCTTCCCCCTTCCTGACAGTTACATTATCTTTAAGAAATATGTATTATGTTGAATAATTAATGAAGATGGTAATTTTAAGTAAAAGGTATACCCTTCATTGAAATAAATTTGCTTATAGTATGAGGTTTTTCAAATTCATCTATTGTGTGCATCTTGATTGCCACATAATAACATTCATCTATTTTTTAGTTAAACTTGTAGTGTACATCATCACTTTACCAACTGAAATTTATTTTGCAAAATCAATTTCAGTTATATCGTTACATGGTAAGTTTTATGCATATTGATAATATTTAAACAATTGATCCCAGTAGTGAATTTCAAGAATGACTGATTTCTTAATGTATTGGGAAAGGGATGAATGTATTGGTGTCAGTATTGTAAGTAACAAAGTGAAGGCATTTTGAGAACTTCTATATGCATGTTTTACTTGGCTGTTCCTTCCACTAGAAACACAAGAAGGAATTATGTTCAATGTAATCTAGTACCTTTAAAAGGAATGATAATGCTAGTGGTTAATATAGATGTAAATTTTATTTAATAATATTCACTCAACAATCCCAATTTTTTCTTAAGGAATTATAGAATTTCAATTGTGCTATTTATTATTTGAATACTCTGTTACACTTGCTCATTAATTTTCTGTAGACAGAATGGCAAGTATTGCTAGTATAATGTATGTTTTTTTGTTTTAATTCTTTTTTTATTTATACATTTTATTTTTTAACAATTTTAAGAATGTATACAATACATTTTGGTTACTTATGCTTACTCTTATCTTTTCCCCCATGCCTACTTCTATATGTACTTATTTTTTTATTTTTGATAACCTTCATAAATATGTACTTATTATGACAACAATTAGTGCTTGGGCAATAAATTGGTACCATTTATTTATAAGTGCCATTCTAAAGCTCTACAAAATTACAACTATTTTGTGTGTGTGTGTGTGTGTCAAAATTACAACTATTTGGTAGCTACCTTTATAGTTATGAATATTCATATGGATAAATATATTGAAAAATTTCCATAAATCATGCTATACAAGAATTTAAAATGAAAATTGTACAAATCAGTAGTTCTCAAACACATGTGAAAACTCCTTTGCATATTTAGAATTTATTTAGAAATTCTAGAGACTTTAAAAATAAGATTTGAATGATTCAAGTTTTTTAAATTCTTTGAGATAAGGTTTCTCAAGGTGTACCAGGCTGAACTTTGCCTCACTGTGTATTCCAAACTACCCTTGATCTAAGTCATGGCAGTCTTCTTTCTTTGGCCTCCTGAGTACTGATATCATAAACATGTACAACCATACCTGGCTGAATTATAAACAGAGTTTTCCAAACATTTCTTAATTACTTCATTTAAAAACTCTATTACATGACTTAGTTTATGAAATATAACTACATTGTCAAGACAAAAATTGATGCTGAGAAGGACAGTATTATTCTATAATTTCACCATTATCTTTAAAGGAACTATTAGATTTTAATATTTTCTGTGAAATTGTTGTTAATTATTGCATTAGTTTTAAGTACATGAAGTCCCGTCTCTCACAAAAAGGGAAGATTATTTCTACAGTCTTTGAAACTGGCAAAGTAGTAAGCTCATAAATAATGTCATAAAGTCTGAGCTAATATAAAATCCTTCCCCAAAGTATTTTATTGCAAAAAGTAACTAATATACTTAGTTATGCAGATTTTAAAAATATTGACATATGTTATTTTAATCATATGAAATGGAAGTTTGGTATAATTACAAATTATTAGAAAATAGTCAAAATCATTGTGAAGAATAAAGTTTTTTAATATATCACCATGGAGGCCTGAGCCCCCACAGGAGTAGAAAAGGCAGCATGAACCCTGGAGTCCATATAAGCGCACAGGTGGAAGGGTGGGAGGGAATGGGAGGAAATGATGAAGGGTAGGGAGGGGATGGAAGGAAGGGGGAGGGAGTGGAGCTGGATGAATACTCAATAAACTTGTAAAAATAGAAAAATAAAAATATATATTTTTTAAAAAGTTTTTTTGATATTCTAATTGGTTACAAGTATTTTTAGTTGTTTCCTCTTAAAGTGATAGCCCTTTCTTAATTTTTAAGAAAACAGGTCTCAAATAAGTCTAAGACGCTACTATTACTAATTAATTTATTCCATTTTTTTGTAGTGACAAAATAACTTAAATAACTATACAATTAGGTCATTGAGATGGTTCAGTGGATAAGACAACTACTCTCAAACCTATCACTCTAAATTCAATCCCTGGAATCCCACATCATGAAAGGAAAGAAGTGTTTTTGAGAGCCTCAGCACTTGGAGTCAGAGAAAGGAGGATGACAAGTCCCAAGACAGCCTGGGCTATCAAGGGAAACTGCATCTCAAAAAACAAAACATAACAATCCAAAGCAAATGATAAAAACCCACCCCAAACCCAAATGAATATCAATCTGTCCTAAAGAAAATAATATAAAATAAAACAAACAGTATCTCCCCATTTTGGGTGGGAGATCTCAAAAGAATATAAAGAAAGTCAAGTGTTTTCTTTCCATTACTTTAAGGAGAATTGTTAAAAATCATGTCCAGATCTCAAAGAATCATTTAGAATAAAGGACTAAGAAATATGAAAGATCACAGGATAATGAAACAAAATATCTCTTACCTATCCATCAAATCATTCATTGATCTTTTTTGTAACTACAATTATGCATTATGAAAGGAAATTGATATTACTTTATGAATAGACTTGCTTTTCTTGTGCTTGTAAATTTATTCTGCAATTACTTATATTTTACATTACTTTGTTCTTTAAATTGTCCTTCAAACTTACAGAGATATTGTAAAGGATCTTTTATTAATTGATTAATAAAATCTTTCACATGGTTAATTTTATGTAATACCCTGCAAATGATTCATTTATAAATAAGGTAGCTTAAGTTTTTGAAGTTAAAATGATGTTGAGAGAAATAGTTCACATTATATCAGGACAAAGAACTAGAACTAGCTCCAAAAGAGAAAATTTGTGGGCAATGCAATGTGAATGGATTCCAGTGGTGCCAGGCAAGACGGCAAAAATGCTTACAGGGAGGAAGACTAAAATGGGAATAAAAACAGACTTAAAACAATTGAATAATAAGACAGAGGTGGGAGCATGAAAAACATAAGGAATAGGAGCATATTTTTCACGAGAGTACAAATTATAGAACTTGAAAAGAAACGGTAATAATACAATAACAGAACCATGCAAAATGAAATACAATAATGCAAAATGGATTAAACTAATATTGGCAATGAATGGAAACTAATCAGACAAAATAAGCATAAATGTTTTACTATAGCAAAAGCTTGTACTAAATATGGTGAAACTCAGTCTTTTGTGTTTCTCAGAAAGGTCCTGTTCTATGTTTCACTCAAGGTATCTGGAGTTTTGTCACATTTTTGAGGATGGTAGGTATACAATATCCCAAATTGGTGTAGTGCCTGATAGAGGGCAAAACGACTTTGCCTTTTCCTGCATGCTTGGGTCCACCAGCAGCTTCTTCACTGTTGCTGCTTTTTTAAGAGAGCATGGTTTTACTTCTTTTTACCAGAGTGTGGTAGGTGTGGACACAGAATTCATTTAGCAACATGAAACTACACCAGCATCACATGTTTTCTTTCCTTAAATCCCTTGAAAGTTGCATCATGCTGTTCATTCTTCAATTCTGGCTCACTCATTGCTGCCCTTTTGAGAGTAGGAGGGGTGTTACATATTAAAGTGGAGAGGGATTTTCTTATAGTCTATTCCATTACATTTACTCATAAGATTTTTGTAATCTGATATGTTGGCATTTTAGACTCATACTTCCAAGGAGAATTAATTTATAAAACAGAGTGGAACAGAAATGATCATTTAGGTAAAGATGCTATAGTATCTGTACAAGAACTATATCTCATGACTTCAGAAACTAAATTTTAAATTTATTGTACTCATTCAACAAGATGCATGTGATACATAAATATCTTTAACAAAATGCTCAGTAACCGCAATTAATGACAGGGATGAATTATCTTATCCAAATATACCAGCATCTGCTATGAACTATATTTCTTTCTCATAAAATAGAAAATGGGCTTTTTAATTAAAGTTGGTGGGATGAAAATAAACTAAGCTTATTTCTCATAGCTACTTCACCGTATTATCAGTTTTTTATCACTTATTGTATGACATAGTTTATTAATGAGTAGTTTTTGTTTTATGCTTAAAAATACTTTTGAGAGGGTTCTAAGAGTTTTGAGGTAAACGTGATGCCACGTAAAGAATGAAGTATCTGACATGCCTGTTGTCTTTACAAGATTCAGTAGTAGGTTAATCAATATTTAGGAGTATACACATATAACATAGCAAGTTAATATTGCATATATAATTATGGAAAAATTATGCATGCTTAGGAGCAGTTTTTGATATTTTACATAGAGTACTAAAGACACTTCTAAATACAGTTATAATGAAGTTTACTTGATGTTACGACTGCAAAATTAGTGGCAATTAGTGAAGGAGAAAGGAAACGCGGGGTTTTCAAAATAGAACCACTGAATTATAGCTGGTGAGTATTTTTATATAACCGTATTTTAATACTTTAGGGTTGAGGAATTGTCTGTTCCAGGAAATATATGTCATTATGCAAATTCATTACTTTGTGAAAATGATAGCGTATGCTGACACATGATTCACATGTCATTACTCTGTTGGGATGATGCAAAAATGAAGAAAATGTCACAAAATACAGAAAAAAAGCTGTATTGGGTGGTCTGCACAGATCCCGATGAGGATTGGCAACAGCCACTTCCCCAAGTGGTTGTTATTTCATACACAAATTAAATAAACACTGCATCAGCATGTGCCAAGGTTTGGGGAAAGTTTGGAAGCTGTGGATTTCTATGTAGCATAAAATTCACTCTGAAGAGAAATCAAAACCAAGTATAGGCGCTTTATCTGGAAGATTCCTGACAGACAAGGCTCTTCCCAAGTTATGCCTTGCTCCAGCTTAGACCTTGCCAAAGCCATACTTTCCTGCAGGAGTTTTGCAGCAGGGCAGGTTTTGCTAGGCCACAATTCTCGTCTCAACTTTGGGGCAGACCTCTGCAGCAGCTTTGCTGGACCAGAATCTATTTTATGATGTAACTTTGCCTTCTACATGCAGCTGCTCTCCACTGTACACCTAATAAAAACTTAGATTATGTAAGTCAGTTACTCAATGCAGCATCTTAGTAAATCAATAAAGATATTCAGCGGCACATGGAGTCTGAACCTCCTGCTGGTCTAATATGGCATGATGCTTCCTATAATTTGTTTTTAATAAGCATGTTACTTACTAATAGAGCTGTAGATACATTGAATACTATTATTTATTCATTTTTATCATGTTAAATTGTTCCTACAGATGTTAGGCAGTTTTAGTGCAGCCATGCTGGGACAGTCTCTGAAGGTGTTGGAAAGCCATCCTCCATTGCCTAGGACTCCCCTGGAAAAACACTCCCTGTGGCTAGGGGTCACTTCCCCCTACCCTTTGCTTATGAAAGGATGTGGAGATAAGTTTCCTTTACAGATAAACCCTATCAAAAGGTGGGCACAAGATCAACTGGGTTGGGCCTCAATATGATCAGACCAATGAGATGTACAGGACTAAAAGCTCCAATTAGGTTTGCAGAAAGTGGAGCTAATCAATTGGGAAAAGCCATTTTCCCTGGGTCTTACTAAGGATATAAATATTCCTGTATTTCACATCTGGAGTTCTTGAGTTCCGTTCTTCCTTAATGTTCTATGTGTGTTCTAGTTTCAATCTTTGACTCCTGCCTGACACAAGAACCTGGATGCTTAAAGACCCCAGGAAAGTGATCCTGCAATGGACACATGTGCTGTACTTTTAAATTATTAGTAATGCATAGCTGTATTTATATGGAAATCACTACAAATATGTGTTGCTACCTTGCTCTGAGATATTATCATGACCACAGCTCCATTACAGCTCTTGGGCAACAGTTACAACCATGTACTCTGTCATTAACTGATGCACTGTTATGTGATTATAATGGTACACAGCAAATGTTTAAAGTAGCTTATTTTCTTCATAATTTTCCCATTTGTACTACCTTTGGATAAGACTTGAAAGCTCTAGATGAGGTTATTATTAGCCATTGAAAGAAAGTCATTCTGTTTGTGGCTGGACTGATGCTTGATGATCCATTAAAGGAGTGTGACCATACTCTTTCTGGAAATGGAATTTTTTAAAATTCATATAAATAGGTTGTTTAGTACTTTTTTCAAGAAGTTATATATGTATTTCCCTAAATTTTTATTCAGCAATATTTGTAAATTTTATAAAAATTATTTTCATAATAAAGCCAATGGTGCTTACAGCAATGTTAAAAATATTACTTGAACAAAGAACTATAATAGTCATTCCTCAAATCATGGACTCCAGTTGCTGGGACAGTCTTTAAAGAAAGATAATTCTAATAAGTTTGAGTCTAAAATACATTCACATGCAGTGTACTCTGTCATTTTCACAAAATTGCAGAGTATTTGTGATGTATACATATAATATATATGAATACATACAGACACAAATAAATAACAATGGAAAAATATTATGTAGATAGAAAATAATAATGAAATCTTAATCACCTGTTTTGTTTCAATTTTGGTCTGCTTGGATATCAAGTTGGGTTATTGATCTGAAACTTAATAAATACAGATACATCATCAAACCATGAAATATGAAGGTGCAGTATTTATGGTTAACATGCTATTAGTTTTGCTAAAAATCAGAATTTTTTTCTGTATTTATGCACTACAATGATTTCTTCCAAAACATCAATAACATCTCGATTTGAGAGAATTATAGTTCTTTCTATTTAAGATCCCTCACAGTAAGGCTTCTTGTGGAATTCTGTATGCATAATGTCCTAAGTCATCTCTTAATTGTACAATCTCAACTAGGCACTTTCTAGGCACTATAAGCTTGTCGAAATTGACTTTACTGTCATAAAATGGAGATGAAATGAAAGGCAGTCTCTGGGAACCTTCTGAATGGTATGAGTGAATCTGCCCACTCATGCCTCCAAGCCACTGCTGCCACTCTCGTCTGAAGCCAGTTCGCCTTGGAGCTATTAAGGAAGGACAAAGACACTCGAAGAATTACATGTTGCTCTGCAAAAGTCTGTTAAAAGGCTAAATAACCTTTTTCATGTAAGAAAGAACATGCTTGCTAACGTGATATCAGGAAATACTGTGGGACTTCATCACTCCTGTTATATTATCATTACAATACATAATATGTATCTAATAAAGATGTGTGTATTCTGCTGGGAATGATTTTATAGAGAAAGACCGGCGGTATAATTCTTTTGATTTAATTTGCTCTCTGTAGCAGTGTCAGTAATCTCTTTTTCTGGCTCTTTGTAATACAAAAACGGAGGCCTTTTTGGTCCCACTCATTTCTAGTTCTCCCTGGAATAAATACTGAATACTGAACTTTCTTTTGCTTTCTATTTTAAGTACACACATTAGGTGTTGTAAAGATTGTCTCTGAATGCTCCCCTACCTGGAGTTGCTCCTGTAATTTGCTTCCCGCGATGTGGTCAGACGCCTGGCTAATTCTCAAAGTTCACATACTTCCACAGGGCATGCTTAAGCCTTTTCAAAGATGCAGCAGAAAATGACTGCCTAGTCACATCTCATGATGAAACCATCTGATTGATACTGCTTCCAAAATGGAGCTCATTTTCTGAAAGTGCACCTAAAGAATTCTGTGTGGTCTCATCCTTTCTCCTGTGACCTATCGTTGGTACTTTGACTGGGTTCCAGAATTTTGAATTGGTAAAACGGTGGGCTAGAAAGCTCGCTCTTTTCATCTGCACTGCAGCCCACAGCGCTGTTTCTCACCCACAGAGAGTTTTTTTTTTTTTTTAACTATCCATTCTGAGAATTTTCCTTGTAACTCCATTTGGATCCAAGATTTTTCTTCCTTTTGTTCTTCTTCAATATCAATTAGCTGGTACAGAAAACTGAGAAAAACGATAGAAATGCAGTTTTGAGCTAGGAATATAATTTAAAGCTTGTATTGGCCTATCAGCCTGATATTTCCTTATTATTCTCCCTTAAATTTTTGATGACATAAAATAAAAATGTTTAGTATTTGAGACACAAAAAGTTAGATTGAACTGAAACTTGCAGGAATAAAAACAAACAAATGCCAAAGAAGAAAAAAAAAATAAGAGGAAGCAACCCAAGTGAAATCACCCCCAAAACAGAAAGTAAAACATCTGTTTTAATTTTCTTAGTACTTCTAATTGATGCACATAACATTCTGATGTTAAAAGAAAGAATATTGGTCCTTAAGGGAATTTATAAGCTTGTTGAAATTGACTTTACTGTCATAAAATGGAGATGAAATGAAAGGCAGTCTCTGGGAACCTTCTGAATGATATGAGTGAAACTTTAAACTCCAGGTATATAAATAAAGCACAAGAATCTTTGTGTTCATCTGTTATGGAACTTTTATGAGGCTGACAAGTTCTAAGAGGATAAAAGCAACCCCACAGAACAGCTCCCTGAAATAATCCCAATGATGTAGGCTTAAAGAACCGGAACAAAATTCATGTTTTGCAGACAAACTGTTTTCTCTATTTACAGTCTAGGAAACTCTCTAGATTGAATAGCACAGATGTGTCCAGTGCTCTGGCTATGACATTTTAAAAGACAGAAAGAAATTGATGCTCTTGTAACAGCAATGTTTTCTTACTGATAATTTCTTTCTGGTGATTGCTTTAGTCATTGAACAAGAAAGGCAAAAGCAATCCTTCGGGACTTGAGTCCACTTTAATTTTGTTTATTTAAAATATCAACTTGAATGGAGGACGGGCATGCTCAGAATGTCTCTATGACTGCCATAGAGAGACCAAAGGCTGTTAGTACAGAGCCATAAGCAATGAACAACGGCCCAGAGGGAGAATTCCCAGAGGCTGCTTCTGCTCTGGCCATGATCTGCTTTAGTGGGTAAAAACAAATCACACTTTTCTTCCCCAAAGAAATGCTTTACAATGATATATGCCATTAAAAAAACTTCAAAGCCTAGAAAAACACTTCTTATGGCTTTAAATTACTGTCTTTTTTTCTGTGTTTTGCTTTATTTTTCCTGAGATGCAAACTTTTCTCTGAATTTCATGGTCATCTCGCATCACTTACAGTGTACAAAGACAAACAATTTTCCTTTTTTCTCTTTGAAATATGGTGAAATATTATTAGTAAGAAAACTGTCTTAAGCTTCCCTCCTCCCTTCCACTGAGACTGGGATAAGAGGTTGACATGAAGAAGCTCCCAGGAGTTGAAAGTCCAAGGCCCAACACAAAGGTTTCTGCCCTTTACAAATATCAGACCTTAGGGCATCTAGTTTTCTCAGAATCCTGCTTCCCTTCCTTAGCAAATACAGTAGATAGCCATCAAGGAGACTGTCACACTCCTTAAGTAGATCACCCACAAGACAGGGTTCCCCTTTTGTTCTTCTGTTTAAGCAAGACGTGTATATAATGTGTGTAACCTGTCTTTCAGCACTCATGGTTTTTGACAAGTGAGCTGGGGCTCTCTAGCTAGAGTAATAAATCAGTTTTTTGATCATTATTTGTGTCTAGAACTCTGATGCCTGGCAGGCAGTCACCCCATAGCATCTTCTTGCTCTGTCTTTTAACATAAATAAGCCAGGCGTTGTAAAGACCATAATTTAAACATGGGCTGTTTCTATTCCTGCAGACTAAATAACACTGGCCTAGTTCTGACAAGTTAGTTTTGTTCTAACATATAGCATAAGCTCTGAGTTTAAATTTAATATCCAGACGTCTAACTTTGTCAAGATCACCAAAATGCTTCTTTAGGCATTATTACATAGTTAGGTAATTTAAGAGGGCTTAATTTTGTTTATGAAGCATAGAATGATGAACCTGTTTTGCAAATTTTTTCAAAGTAGAACAGGTCACTTGAAAAATAGCAATTGTACCAGTGCATAATCTATAACGATGGAGAAGACATAATAGCCCCCTAAGAGTGTCAAAACTCTTAGGCACACTAGTAATATTCAGTAAGAGAAGAAAAAAGTTCAAGAATTCTGTTTGCAGAGATCATCATGAACATGTTCCATAGTAATGTGGAGAAGCATGGCTGCAAATGTACTTCCATTTAGCAAACATTGTTAACATATCAACATTTAATTTTCAAACTGGTTTATTTCCATAGTAAATGTAGCTAAAAGAGCAATAATAGTTTCCCCTATTGTTAAATGAGTCAGAGCTTTGCATTGTCTTATTCTAACTTGCTAAGTATTGAATGTAATTCATATTTACTGATTTATTTCATGAAAAATTGCTCTGGAACATTTGCAGCATTTATGTTTTACTGTTGCAGCCATATGCCATCACATCCCTCTTCCTGCTGCTATATTCCTTGTCAGTTCAGAACCTGCTCATAAGTTATGTTTCATTGAGTGACTCATAAATTAAGGATACTTCTTTAAGTTCTCTACAGAGAACCAAAATTTCTTTTTCACTTAACGTGAATGAAGCTTTTATACTCAAGTGGATAGCAACAGCTCTTATTTTTATTCAGGACAAATTTGGGGACATATAGGGTAGTGATTAAAGGCAGTTCTAAGTAGAACTTATAATTATTTTGGAAAATAGTAACTTCTGAAAAAGAGTAATACTAGTATATTTTGATAGCATTTTATTTCTGTGTAAGATATGTGTAGATAAAATCCTAGCATTCATGATGAGTGTTCTCACAAAAAGGTAATACTGGCATGTTTAAATATTCAATACAACTTAGACAATTTAGATATGGAAGTACTGTACTTTTATATATCAGTTGTTACCTCAAATATTAAGCCACTACTCCAGAGAAAAACACTTGTAATTATTTATTCTTGGGAAGAATTTAAGAGTCATAAAGTATCCCGGAAGAATATGAAAAATTTACATATTTGCATATTTGAAATCATAGCTTTCGTTAGATTGTCAAAATATTCTGTGATATAAGTGGCTGTATATATTTAATAAGTGTGAATGAAAGTTCCCAGGAAGAAGCTGCACCTGTAAGACTGGTTGATGAACACTTCAGTGATAGGGAGATACTGTAAAGTTGCAAGTCCAGACCAAAATTGTCTTGGGCCATTTTTTGACCCATCTACACTCTTTCAGTGTCTACTTTTGTGAACAAAGATCCTTGTGATTATTAAATTAGTGCTTTGGAATGTGAAACAAAAAGAACAAACCCTACTTTCTACCAAACCAAAGTTTGGAATGTTACAGGGAAGTTAGGAATTCTCTTCTGAAGGCTTTAGATGTTGTTTAATGTTCTTGCTGTACCATCAGTGCATTTTAAAAGTCTCTTGAGTTAGGACTTTGTTCTGTTACTATCAAAAGAAACTTTATTACATTGTTGCCAGGTTGAAATATGAAGTTTGGAATAACCTAAATCTGTGTTCCTGTGTCATTGCTGTTAGAGAAGAAGAGAAGAAAGAGAAGAAGCATAAACTCAGCCTGTAACCAGAAGACTAAAGTTTATTCTTAAATCCACAGAAGAAGTAGCATATTCTCCATAGGATGTTTATCTTCCTTCAATCCTTGTAGCTGAAGCCTAGGTCTATGTCTCTTTCCTTTCACTTTTTCTAACAGTAAGTGCCCTTAATTTTGGCCTATTTCACAATCAGGGAAATTTTTCTCAGTGAGTATCATTTTTCTGCAATCAACTGTAAATTTGGTAATCTCTATTACCAGATTGGAACCTGTTTTTAAGTCGTTCTGTAATTAAGACACTAGTATTTATAGAGTAAGAGACTATAAAGTATAAGAAGGTACCTACTGCACCATGAACTTGATGGAAGTTTGATTGGAATTCCAGAACTTCCAACACAATCATGGGAAAGAGAAAGAAAAAAGAGAAAAGGAGAGAAGAGAAAGAAAAAAAGGGCATGAGAGAAGAGAATGGTGGCCTTTATATTAGGTCTGGAGGCAGGTTCTGGAGGGGACTTCTCAGGACCTTAGTCTAGCCCTGCAGGTGTGAGTTGGGATCAGTCTTTGATATTGGACCTCTGCTAGGATTAAGCAAACACACTCTCAAAAAAACCCCTAGAAGGACAGGGGCATTAGTCAGGAGTCCTAACAGAGACTTGCTAACACGTCAGATTCCCTCAGAAATGTGGTAGCTCTGCCTCTATCAGCCAGGATCTGTTGATACCTGCTAGATAGAGTTTGGTTTCTATCTCTTTCTCTTCTAAAATATTCCCATCAGATTTCTTGACTTGCTAACCTTTCCAGATTGGCAGATGGAGAAAGCAAGATAAAGTGGAGAGGACAGGGAAGTCAGAGCAAAGGAGAAATATGTTATAATCAGGTTTCAGGTAATAGAGTGGTAGGAAGTTTGGGAACACAATGGATGCTATATCATTTTGCAGTTACAGATAGATGATATGTATTTTGGGGATATAAATATATCATAAATAAACATTACATAGGACAATCATACATTATTTTTTAATTTAAACTTAACTAATTTATGGCCCTGCATTTGCATAATATTTAGAAAGCCTTTGCCAAGTGCAAACCCTAGGAGTTGTAGCATTTTGCTTTTGGCTAGTCACTTCTATTTTGATTCTGCTCTGACTTCCTTTATTGAACCTTGTGGAGATTATTGATAGTAACTTGCTTGTGTCAATGTAAAAGTTATGCATAGCAAATGAAATATGTAATGATGATTCCTTTCATTTTTTTTAAAATTAAAGGTGAGAAAGAGAGTTGGCTGCTAGGGGGTTAAAGGCAGCTTAGTGGGGGAGCAGTTTCATAGCCTATGCAAGGCTTTAGGTTCCATAGGGGCATAGGCTAGAATATGAGGAAGAATAGAGGCCCCTTGTGTTTACCCACTGGTTTTAAGGAAAAGCAAACTTGCTTGTGTCTTTGCAAAAATGGGTAGTTTTACAATTTAGAGCAAGGCATCCCTTGAGTTTAGGCTCCTTTCTTCCCAGAGGCAGCAAGATATAGGCACTTTCTTCTTAATGATTGAATTTCAAAGAGATGACTCCCAGGTCCTTGAGGAAGACATTTCTAGGTTGTAAAACTGTCAAGGAACTTTTAAAATTATTTGCATATCAAAGGGAGCAGAAGAAATATTTCTTGGAAAAGTTTTCTAAAGGAACTAGAGGCTCCAAAAAGTCTTCTGTCTGAAATTTAATCAAGCTGAGGGGAGGATTTAAGGTCATCCTCATAACTGTTTGGAACCATACAAGCAGAGTATCAAATGATTCACCTGACTCTCTTTCAGAGGGATGAATACTTATCTAGTAGTCCTCAGTCAGACAAGATTCTTACTCCAGTGAATCCTTGCAGATACATGTGGAGGATATTTATCTCTCAAATCACCTCTGCCACACACACACCCAGCTCAAGGTACTTTAACTTCTTTTCAAGCTTGGATTTCTGCTTTCTTGGTACAAACTGCTTTGGTAAAGTTGTAGCTGTCACCAGTTACAGTTTAGATATGATACAGAGAAGAGAAGTAGTGAGGTATAGAGGTTCATTTTCAACAAGAATATTTCCCATAAAATCATGTGTCTAAAGTCACTTCTTCCCAAATTCTGACCTTTTTTAATTTCAAAACTTCCCAGTTAAGTAGCCTTTTAAGATTGACAGGAGTAATTTTCCATAGGTAACAAGAATAAAGAGAGAGACCAGAGAAAATTAATCAAGGCCATATGCCTATGTGGGAGAGCTGACCTGGAACCACATTCAGCATGTAAGTAACCCACTAGGGGATCCTCCACAAAGGCCTCCAAGAGAACTTTCAAATCTGGCCTCACCAGGGATGGCTAATCAAAGGTCAGAGAGGAAACAAAGTTTCCATTTTTGATCCTCTAAAAGTTCATAAAAGGTACCCACAGGGTCCAGAGCCTTTGGCGCAAGACTTGGAGCCATCATGCCTCCCCTCTTGGCTCCTCCAACAGCCAAAGACTTCTTGCTCCCCCTGATTCTCCAGAGCAATTAGGTTACCCCTTCCTTGCTTTTCAATAAATTTTACTTAACAGTTCAATCATGTCCCAGCTTTAATCTTCAAGTCTGGGATGCAAGAACCTGGACTGAAATCCAGTAACTTTTTGGTGAGGCAACCAGAAGCAGTTTATCAAGATAGCTGTCACCAACTTCCCACTAAGACTCCAGCAGACCCCATTTTGGAGCAAGAAGGTATTTTGGTGTAGGGCATTTATCAAAGCAGATTAGCATTTAAGAAGCCTATTACTGAAAACAGAACTCTGGCATTAGTTAATAAGTAGAACAGAATTTTGATTCTAGGAATTTGAATCTAAATAACCATCATTATTACTAATGCCTGTTAAAATACACCTCAAAAAACAAGTTGGAGGGGCTGGAGAGGTGGCTCAGGGCTTAAGCCTCTGCCTTTCAGGCGGAAGGTCCTGAGTTCGGATCCTAGACCCCACGTATAGACGCCGGGCAGAAGCGGGGGCGGCCTGAGTTTCTGGTCCTGGTAAGGCGGAGCCTGTGAATCCCGGGGAAGAGTAAACAAAGAGGAGGTGGAGGCAGTCTATGGTGGTTCCCGAATTCGCCCATGGTTCTACACACATACATACACACGATTGAATAAATAAAAACAAAATTAAAAAAAAACAAAACTTGGAATTTAGAGAATTGGGATATATTGCAGAAACCTGGAAAGAAAAATTTTTTAAGTAAACCATATTAATATTGAAAGACCCACGTCTTTCAGTCAGGAACGAGGCCACCAAGAGAAAGACCAAGACCCTTCTCGCTGCAATAGCATGAGGTTTTATTTAATGATGTGCTGAGCGACTCCAGCAACCTCTCACGCAGGAGAGACTGAAGCGGCCCCTAGTGACTGAAGCAAGGGGTTTATAAAGGGGTTTTGGGTGGGGGGGGTCTCGTTGGTCAGCAAGAGTCCAGGCCTCTGTGATTGATGCAGTCTACCTGCTTAACTGCAGGAAGTTTGCTCCAGATGGCAATTATGCTATTAACAGAATTTTCTTGCAAGACTTGTTTTCCCTAGGGCTAGTCATCTTGAGGTTACAGCCTGTTTTCCCATCACTAAGGATTACAGCTCCTTTTCCCATCACCAGGGGTTTCAGGGCAGGGAGGGAAGTAGTAAGGTGCATAGTTTTAGACAATGGCTAGCAGTAGCTACGCTTGAATAGCTATGAGCAATAGCTAACTATAGCTGTGCCTGATCAGCTATGAGCAAATATCTGCACTGTGGGACAGTCCAGTGAATTTTAGGGCGAGGGTCTCAGGGTCCCACAAATATTATCTATGAACGTAAAAATGTTTCTGTATATTGTTGAATACATATGTGTTGCTCCACAAATACAGCTCCTGTTCAGGAAGGCCTCTAGGGCATGCGTCCCCAGGAGGGAGCTACAACCTAGCAGCTTACAAGTTTATACATTTTCTTTTTTTAATTTATTTTTTATTTATTATTTATTCAATTGTGTGTGTATGAATGTGTGCATGTGTGTGTGTGTGTATGTGTGGGTATGTATGTATGTGTGTGTAGAACCACCAACGAATTCAGGAACCACCATGGATGCTTCCACCTCCTCCTTGTTTACTCTGCCCCTGGATTCACAGGCTCTGCCCTACCAGGACCAGAAAGGCAGGCCGCTCCCGCTTCCGCCTGGCATCTAGGATCCAAACTCAGGACCTTCCACCTGCAAGGCAGAGGCTTAACCCCTGAGCCACCTCTTCAGCCCTCGAGCTTACAAGTTTAAAATGATTTGTTTAAGGGAGGCTGTTTGAACCATTGCTGAGATACATAGTTGTTGTAATTTGCATTTAAAACAGATGTCAGCTCCCTTTACCCCACCCCGCTCCCATGTGGTCCAGCCAGGCAACCTAGGTGAGCCCCGCCCACTCCCGCCCACTAGAATCCCAGGTCAGCCCAAAGGGACCTGGCTCCGACTCCCACCATCCAGCCAGAGCCACACGTACATCCCAGGGACGAGGAGGACCTCCCCCTGCGCCCAGGCCCCGCCCCAGCTGCCCTCGGGTTAAATAGCTCAATGCCCACACCCCCATCCTCCCATTCCCCACCCCGCTCCGGAGGTCTGGACACGCACACGGTCCAGCCGGGCCTCACTCCCAACCTAGGTAAGCTCTGTCCCTGCCCACCCCCAGAACCCCAGGCCAAATAATTCAGTTTAGTGAAATTGAAAGATCTTAAGAGGTAAACTGACAATGCCAAAGTCAAAGTGCAAATCCATGAGAAGCAACACTCAAGTAAACAAATTTCCTACTGAAGAAATTAATCCCATAATGTTAGACTCCAACCAGAACAAACCCGTGGAAAAAGGCCAAGAAAGCCTGACCCAGGATAACGACTTTCAAAATATGATCATTACCATGTTCAATACTATGAAAGAGGAAATCCGGGAAGAATTACATAATCAAATCAATCGCTTTGAAGAGGAACACAACAGACATTTGAAGGAGTTGAGAAAAACTGCAAAAAACAAAAACTGGCATAGAGCAGTTAAAACAGACTCAAGCAGAGTTTAAAACTGAGCTACAACACAAGTTATCTTCATCTCAGAACTCCACAGAGAGTCTTATCAACAGAACTAACGAAGCAGAAAACAGAATTTCAGACCTTGAAGATAAAGTGGGAGTACTAACCAGCTCAATGGAAGAGGTGGGTAAAGCCAAAAAGATACTTGAGAGAAATAGCCAAGAGATATGGGACACCCTGAAGAAGCCTAACATGCATATTCATGGAATACCAGAGCAAGAATCTCAAAATACCACCCCTGAGGAAATTTTTCAAACGATCATCAAGGAAAACTTTCCTCATATAAAAAAAGAGAGGCCCATCCATATACAAGAGGCATTCCACACCCCAAACAGATACCACCAAAACAGAAATATGCCACGGCAAAAAATAGTTAAAACACTCCACACTCAAGATAAAGAACTGGTTCTGAGAGCTTCAAGGGAGAAAAAACAAGTCACTTTTACAGGTAAACCTATTAAAATAACAAATGACTTCTCATTCGAAACAGTAAAAGCAAGAAGAGCCTGGAGAGACATACTTCAAGTATTGAATGAGCAAAAATGTCAACCCAGGCTGATTTACCCTGCAAAACTATCAGTCATGATCGAGGGAGAAAGAAAAATTTTCCAGCACAAAGACAACTTTAAGGGATACATGTCCACCAAACCAGGCCTTCAAAAAATGCTAGAAATGATATTCAAGCATGAAGAAAAAAACAGGCATATCCAGGAGAACAGAAGGCAAGTATAACACCATTAAAAGCAAAGCAATATACTTATAAAAACTACTAAATATAATAAATGTCTGGAATTAAAAATAGTTTCTCCATTATAACACTAAAGGTTAATGGAATTAATTCACCAATCAAGAGACACAGATTACAAATTTGGATTAAAAATCACAATCCATCAATCTGCTGCCTGCAGGAAACCCATCTCACCACAAAAGATAGGCACGCTCTAAAAATAAAAGGCTGGTCAATAATTCTACAAGCAAATGAAAGCAGAAAACAGGCAGGGGTAGCCATTATGCTATCAGACAAAGTGGACTTCAAACCAAAGAAAATTGTAAGAGACACGGATGGATACTACATTTTAGTCACAGGTACAATTCACCAGGAAGACTTCACAATACTGAACATATATGCACCCAATACGGGCCCCTCCACATTCATTAAGAAAACCCTACAGTGTCTAAAGCAAGAAATCAACCCCCAAACGATAATTCTTGGGGACTTCAACACCGCCCTCTCAACATGGGATAGATCAACAGGTCAAAAGCTTAACAGAAACACTTTGGAACTTAATCAAACCCTGAAAGAAATGGACCTTACAGATCTCTATCGAACTTTTCACCCACGCACCAAAGAATACACATTTTTCTCAGCAGCACACGGAACTTTCTCCAAAATAGATCACATATTGGGCCACAAAATGAATCTACACATATACAAAAAAGTTGAAATTCTAACCTGTGCCCTATCAGACCACCACGGCCTAAAGCTGGACATCCACAACACATCAAACAAGAGAAAATACACTAACTCCTGGAAACTTAACAATATGATGCTGAATGAGAACTGGATTCAGGAAGAAATTAAAAAGGAAATTCAAGATTTCCTGAAAGTGAATGATAACGAAAATACAACTTACTAAAATCTCTGGGACACAATGAAAGCTGTTCTAAGAGGTAAGTTCATAGCTCTTAATGCGTACATCAAAAAAATGGGAACATCAGAAATAAACAACTTAACAATGCAGCTTAAAGCTTCAGAGAAACTAGAGCAATCTGATCCCAAATGTAGTAGAAGAGAGGAGATTAGCAAAATAATGGGACAAATATCTGAAATCGATATTAAGAAAATGATAGAAAAAAATCAACCAGTCAAAAAGCAGGTTCTTTGAAAAAATCAATAAGATTGATACACCCCTAGCTAAATTAACAAAAAGCAGGAGAGAGAAAACCGAAATTTACAAAATCAGAAATGAACATGGAGTTATCACTACTGATACCCAAGAAATCCAGAGAATTTTAACATCATATTTCAAAAACTTATACTCTGTGAAGTTTTTCAACACAAAAGAGATGGATGAATTTCTAAGTAAACACAACTTACCTAAATTGAATCAGGAAGTTGTGAATTATTTAAATAGTCCTATAACATATAAGGAAATTGAGGAAGTAATCTTGAATGTTCTCACCAAAAAATGTCCTGGACCAGACGGATTCAGCACAGAGTTCTACCAGACATTTAAGGAGTTAATAATACCAATACTCCTTAAACTGTTCCATCAAATAGCAAAGGAAGGAACAACCAAATTCCTTCTATGAAGCTAATATCGTTTTAATCCCAAAACCTAATAAAGACTTACTTAAAAAGAAAACTATAGGCCGATCTCTCTGATGAACACAGACGCAAAGATTCTCAACAAAGTTTTAGCAAATTGGATTCAAAAACATATTAAAAAGATGATTCACGGAGACCAAGTAGGCTTCATCCCCGGCACACAAGGTTGGTTCAACATACGCAAATCAATAAATGTAATTCATCATGTAAACCAGTCCAAAGTCCAAGACCACATGATACTCTCGATAGATGCAGAAAAAGCTTTTGACAAGATCCAACAGCCTTTTATGATCAAAACGCTAGAGACAGTAGGAATGGAAGGAACCTTTATCAATATAATAAAAGCTGTATACAACAAGCCCACAGCAAGAATTATGCTCAATGGGGAACAATTTGAAGCATTCCCACTTTGATCAGGAACTAGACAAGGCTGTCCACTCTCACCACTTCTATTCAATATTGTACTTGAAGTGTTAGCTGAAGCCATAAGACAAGAAAGAAACATAAGAGGGATTCAAATTGGCAAGGAAGAAGTCAAGCTATCCCTATTTGCAGATGACATGATATTATACCTGAGGGATACCAAAAAATCCACCAGGAAGCCCCTGGAACTAATTGAGAAGTTCAGCAGGGTGGCAGGATACAAAATAAATGTGCAAAAATCAAAGGCCTTCCTATATGCCCAGAATGAAAAAGTGAAAAAGCCTTGAGAGAAACCATCCCATTCACTATAGCCCCTAAAAAAATGAAATACCTTGGTATAAACCTAACCAGGTAGGTAAAAGACCTTTACAATGAAAACTTTAAAACCCTAAAGAAAGAAATTGCAGAAGACACCACAAGGTGGTAAGACCTCCCATGTTCCTGGATTGGCAGAATCAACATTGTAAAAATGACCATCCTACCAAAGGCAATATACAAATTCAATGCTATACCAATTAAAAGCCCAAAGCAATTCTTTAAAGAAGTTGACCAAACAATCTCAAAATTCATATGGAGGCACAAAAGACCCAGGATAGCAAAGACAATCCTGAGTAACAAAAATACTGCTGGAAGTATTACCATACCGAACCTTAGTCTATATTACAAAACCATAGTTATAAAAACAGCCTGGTATTGGCTCCAAAATAGACACAGAGATCAATGGATAAGGATTGAAGACCAAGATATAAGCCCACAAAATTGCAGCCATTTAGTCTTGGACAAAGGGGCCCAAAGAATCCAATGGAAAAAGAACAGCATCTTCAACAAATGGTGCTGGCAAAACTGTATCTCCACATGCAGAAGATTAAAGCTGGACCCGTACTTGTCACCATGTACAAGTCTTAATTCCAAATGGATCAAGGACCTTGATATAAGGCCAGAGACTATAAAAACCATAGTAGAAAGGATAGGGAACTCCCTCAAGCAGATTGGGCTAGGCCAACAGTTCCTAAACAGATATCCAATGGCACAGTCACTGCTACCAACTCTCAACAGTTGGAATCTTGTGAAATTAAAGAGTTTCTGTTCAGATAAAGAGATTGTAACACCAGCTCAAAGGCAATCCACAGAATGGGAGAAAATCTTCACTAACCACATATCTGATAGAGCTCTACTGTCCAGAGTGCACAAAGAACTTAGAAAACTAAACACCAAGGAAACCAATGGCCCAATTAAAAAATGGGCCCTGGAACTTAGAAGAAACTTTACCACGGATGACATTAAAAATGTCTAATAAATATCTTAGAAAATGCTCCACTTCTTTAGCCATCAGGGAAATGCAAATCAAAACTTCCCTGAGATATCATCTCACCCCGGTCAGGATGGTAAAAATCCACAACACAAACAACAAATGCTGGAGAGGATGTGGAGAGAGGGGAACTCTCCTACATTGCTGGTGGGAGTGCAGGCTCGTACAGCCACTCTGGCGAGCCATCTGGAGATTCTTAAAGAAATTAAAGATTGAAATGCCATATGACCCTGCCATTCCACTTTTGGGAATAACCCCCCATACAATAGAGGTTCACCTCGATAGCACAAGGACGACCATGTTGATAGCAGCACTGTTTACAATAGCAAAGACAGGGAATCAACCCAAATGTCCAACAGTTAACGAGTGGATAAGGAAACTGTGGTACATCTATACAATGGAGTACTACTCAGCCATCACAAATGATGAATTACTGGAATTTGCCGGGAAATGGATATCATTAGAAACAATTATATTAAGTGAAGTATCCCAGACCCAGAAAATTAAGCGCCGTATGTACTCTCTAATAGGTGGCTCCTAATACCAAACCCACCCAGCCCATCTTGAGACACTCATTGGTAAATCTATGTATTACCTACAGTAATTGCAAGGATTATGAACAGGAGGGATGGGGTTGGAGGGCCACAACAGAAACAAGGAGAGAAGTGACCATGTTACAGTAAAGAAAATAGGCCTCCATCAAAAACTGCAAAAAAGTAATGTGACACCTAGTTAAGTTCACAATTCGTTCCTGATCATTTACAACTAAGGGGGTATGAACTCACCAGAAGGGGAGCGCATATAGTACAGCAGATTAAAAAGTAACCACTTTGCAAATAGGTGATTGACCCCTCCCATTGCCAAATGCCATATGACCCTGTGATTCCACTTTTGGGTATAAGTATTACATCTACCCTTGAATGTGCTCTTATAATAAGACTCCAGCTTAACAGCTTTCTGTCTCTGGCCAGCGGGTGACATACAGTGCCTGTCACGATGGAGTGAAGGGCATTACAGGAGTAACAAAACTGCAAAAGAAAATCAACGAACCACTATCCAGAACTTCAGAGACTCTATATCAACCACCTAGAACTAGGCCAGACTAATCTCTCCCCATCCTGAAGCTCAGGGAAATTTGCAGAAGAGGGTGCGGTAAGAGTGTAAGAGCAAAAGGATGGGAGGAGCAATGATTTGCAAGATACTCCATACAAGTTAGGGCCGAAGTAATCATAATTGGACATTGCATGCCCGGCGCAATGTCCAACACACTATTGACCTCACAAAGTCTAGCATCTGCTAAAGGCACCAAGATCCTTGGAGACAAGGGATTGACAGCCACAGTAGTGTTCCTATGCTTAAGGGGAACACAGGAAGGGGTTCAGGGAAATGCCACTGGGTCATCGGAGAGGAGGGCCCAGAGGAGAGTCAGGCATGCACAAGAAAGGACTCTGGGAATCCGGGCAGGAAGCACGGGGGGATGGGGTGGGAGGGGTGAGGGGAAGGGGAGCAGGGGGCTGGGGGGGGAAGGGAGGAGGGAGTAAGGGAACTGGTGTACCTATTAAGTTTGTATGAGCTGAAATAATAATTAAAATGTATTATATAAAAAAAGGAAAAAAATAAAACAGATGTCAAAGAGAGATCATAAATGTTGTTTTAAGTCCATATACAAGAATAGTTATCTTTATATATCTATTCCTATACATCTAAACCAAAGAGCACATTTAACATGATACAGACCAGACAATACAGATAAAGAGATAGAAAACTTAGTAACATTTAACAAACAGTATAAAAATGTGAAACAAACTTAGTATGCGCGAACAAGTCTGGGCATGCACAGATATGCCCGGGACATGTCCTGGCAGTGAAGGAATCATGGTCCCAAAGGGGAACTCAAGGTGGCAGAGAAAAACAGGTTTTCTTCATTGCAAGTGGGGACAAAAAACAGAGGAGAATCACCATTTTGATTTCGGTTGGAATAGGAACTGGATGAGCCAGAGCTGCCGGGAAGCCAAGGGGCACTTCTGTGTTACCTGTTGTACCTTAAGGTAGAACTGTGGAATCATAGGAAGGGTCTAATGTGAGGTACCCATTTCAGAGGAAGCAGAGTGGAGAGAGTAGCAAGTGGAGAAGTAGGTACAAGAGTTATATGGAGGACAGTACAAAAAAGTCCATGGAAGACAAGCAAAAAGTTACAGCAAAAATGGTCAGTGCACTAATGCCACTTTTTTTTAAATTTATAGAGTTGTGTATTGAATAAGTTCAAATAACAGATAAGCAACAATATGCCAAATACAGGCATTATAAACATTTTTAAAGTAAATTTTTGTTTAAGAATAAAATGTTATTATTTTTTCAAAATACAGAATTGGATCCAAGAAAACAATTGAGTGTTTAAGGCAAAATTCACATAGGTTATATAAAGTTAATATAATATCACATTTTATAATGTTCTGGGAAAAAGAGGAAGAGGCACAAGAACTGAAATAGCGTAAACATTCTTTTTTTTTTTCACCTACAAATGATGCAATTTTATTTTCAAAAGCCCCTTTTAGAAGATAGTCTTTCTAAAAATCTTTTTTTTTATTAAAAATTTAATTATACATTTTAAAATTTTTTACCAGTTTCCTCCCTCCCCCCTCCTCCCCCTCCCCTTCCCCCAATGCCTCCCCCCCAATTCCCAGAGAGTCCTTTATTGTGTACGCCTAACTCTCCACTGGGTCCTCCTCTCCGATGACATATAAGGACCCAGTGGCATTTCCATAAGCCCTTTCTCTTGTTCCCCTTAAGCATAAGATCACTACTATGGCTGTCAATCCCTTGCCTCCAGGGGTCTCGGTGCCCTTAACAGATGCTAGACTTTATGAGGGCAACAGTGCGCTGGACATTGCGCAGGGCATGCAAAGTCCTATTATGATTGCTTTGGCCCCAACTATTGTTGAGAATCTTGCAAATCGTTGCTCCTCCCATCCTTTTGCTCTTATTCTTTTTAGAGCATTTGTCATTATAAGGTAACATACAAATCTGATACAATAAAACTTTTCCAGAAAACAAAGCTTTGTTGTTGTATCTTATCTATGAAACACATTTTGGCATCTTTAATTCTGTATATATCTATACTGATAGTGCTAATTCACAAGGCTTCAAATATACAAAATTAAGAAATTAGATCATACAGAATAATTTGAAGTAAAAGTAACACATTTTTCACATCTTCTGCTGGTACTTTGAAGTCACCAACTTTATAAAAAGCCAAAATACTGGTTATTTAAAGTTTCTTCCACTGTTTTTTTATTTTCCATGAATTTCACATGGGTTCAGATTGCAACAAACCTCAACATTACATCATTTATTGTAAACTGACTGACCAATGCCACTTTTGAGATATGAGTGGAGATGACCACTTTTAATGTAGCCCCCCGGAAGAGAAAAATCCAGTGCATCTCACAAGCTGAGACCAAAAGGCAGTGAGGAAATGGGGTACCCAGCAAGTCAGTATAGCCATATCAAATCCTGATGGAACCCTGGCAAATGTGGAGAAGGGAGGGGAAGTTATACCAGCAGGGGGTGCAGGGTGAGAGAAAATGAGAGAAAGTGACAGAGACAGAGAAAGGACCTTAGGATCTAAACTGGTGGGGGATGATCAGAGTTCGTGGTAGTTGAGAACAGAAGTTTGTGCTGGAGTCCAAGGAGTGCCTCAGCCTAAGGTTTCAGTGACATTATGTAGGATAAAAGCCCAAATATGCCTTGCTATGCCACTGACAAGAGATGAAAAAAGTTTATTCACTATCACATGGCAAAATTGGCTAAGTCTCCTGCAAAGGGGGAAAATGCAACACTTGAAGGTCATGTTAAGTTTTTTTTATAGTCCCTAGGCTTTGTGGGCAAGGTGAAGGACAGGGGTGGGGGTTGGGGGATGTCTTATCAATCCCTGTCCCAGCTCCTGTCCGCATGAGGTACACAGGACTAAAGATGACATAGGGTAGGAATTGCAAGTGCAGGCTGGTTATTGAGAGATGGGCAGGGGGAGTGACCACCAAGCAAAACATTTGCTCTGATTATGGGAGTTGGTGGGACTATCTATCAGCAACTAACTTGGTTACTTTGTTCCTTTGCTGTTCGGCAGTGGTTTTTGAATAAACTGGGATCTAAAATCTTCCAGAGGTTATCTTGTCAGTAACTCCTCACAGCTGTGACATTTCTGTGGAACATGCTCAATAGTCCATGTGTTTCCACATTGTGTTATACTTTACATGCGTTTTTGTAAGAATTTCTAAGTTTCCAATTTGCCCTTTTCGTGCCTAAAAGACCAGTACTATAAAACTATAACAGATTTTATAGTACTAGAAATAAGGGTATCTTAATATGCAACAGGAAAATTTAAATATAGTTAAGTGAATTAAATTGCTATGTGCATGGTCGTGCGAGTGCCAGGCGGACATACAGAGGTTCAACTGTGGGAGGAACCATTCATTTAAACTGCTCCCTGATTTAGAAACTCTCAGCATGTGCGTTTGAGCAGTGATCTATTTTTAGATAGGAACTTCTAGTTCTATTCCTTAGAGGAATCCTCTCGAATACAGTTGAAAGTCTTTTTGATTCTACAAGACTTAAAAAAAAGACTAGCCTCAGTACAATTTGGACATGAAAAAAGATAGAAAGATGGTCCTTAGAGGATAACACTATCTCTCCTTTGCTCATCCATCTCAGTTGTTCTCATACTTCTGTTCTACCTTTCAGGTTCTCCTAAGCTCTGGGCCTGATCCCTTCATTCTGTTGACAGGCCTCGCTATAGAGGCAATCTCACAAAATTACAAAACTTTAGCAGTAGGAATCAAAATGCTACATCTTGTAAAATTTGAAAATAAAAATTCATGTCTTTTGTTACTTCCTTGTTTTTCATAATCAAGTCCTGTGTCTTGGCATTTGTGCTGGTCAACTGTTAAATGTGTTTCTTTTTTATTATTTATTATTTATTCAATAGTGCGTGCATGCATGTGTGCGCGTGTGTGTATGTACGTGTGTGTGTAGAACCATGGACGAATTCAGGAACCTCCTTTTTTACTCTGCCCCGGGATTCACAGGCTCCGCCCTACCAGGACCAGAAACGCAGGCCGCCCCCGCTTCCGCCTGGCGTGTATACGTGGGGTCTAGGATCCAAACTCAGGACCTTCTGCCTGCAAGGCAGAGGCTTAACCCCTGAGCTACCTCTCTAACACCTGTTACATGTGTTTCTAAGAGTCTTTTTTTTTTTTAACATTTTTATTATCTCTGCTCATACAAACTGAATAGGTACACCGGTTCCCTCCCTCCCTCCTCCTCCCCCTCAACCCCTCTGCTCACCCTCCTCTCACCCCTCCCTCCCCACCCCCCAATGCCTCCCCTCCCCTAATCTCCGGAGAAACTTTTAATGTGCATGCCAAACTCTCTTCTGGGCCCTCCTCTCCGATGACATACAAGGACCCAGCGGCATTTCCCTGAACCCTTTCTTTTGTTCCCCTTAAGCATAGGAACACTAATTTGGCTGTCAATCCCTTGCCTCCAAGGATCTTGGTGCTTTTAGCAAATGCTAGACTTTGTGGGGTCAATGGTGTGTTGGACATTGTGCAGGGCATGCAAGATCCAATTATGATTGCTTCGGCTCTAACTTGTGTGGAGTATCTTTTTTTTTTTAATTTTTTTTATTATTATTATTTATTCAACTGTGTGCATGTGCGTGTGTATGTGCGCGTGCGTGTATGCATCTGTGTGTGTGTGTCTGTGTATGTGTAGAGCCACGGACGAATTCGTGAACCACCATGGACGCCTCCACCTCCTTCTGCCCCGGGATTCACAGGCTCCGCCCTACCAGGACCAGAAGCGCAGGCCGCCGTCGCTTCCGCCTGGCGTCTATACGTGGGATCTGGGATCTGAACTCAGGACCTTCCGCCTGCAAGGCGGAGGCTTAATCCCTGAGCCACCTCTCCAGCCCGTGTGGAGTATCTTGCATATCATTGCTCCTCCCATCCTTGTGCTCTTACACTCTTACCGCCCCCTCTTCCGCAAATGGCCCTGAGCTTCAGGATGGGGAGAGATTAGGCTGGCCTAGTTCTAGGTGGTTGATATAGTCTCTGATGTTCTGGATTATGGTTTGTTGATTTTCTTTTGCCGTTTTGCTGCTCCTTCACTCCATCCTGATGGGTATTGGATGTCATCCCCTGGCCAGAGATAAAAAGCTGTTAAACTAGAGTCTTGTTATAAGAGTATATTCAAAAGTAGATGTAATAAAAGTAGGAAACCACAGTGAGGCAGGGGTCAATCACCCATTTGCAAAATGGTTACTTCTTATCTGCCAGACTATATGCCCTTCCCTTCTGGTGAGATCACACCACCTCAGTTGTAAATGATCAGGAATGAAAAGTCTGTGAATTTAACCAGATGTCTCATTGCTTACTTGCAGTCCTTGATGGAGGCCTATTTTCTCTGCTTGTAACATGGTCCCCTCTCTCCTTGTTTCTGGTGTGGCCCTCCTACCCTATCCCTCCTGTTCATACTCCTTGCAATTACTGTATTACAGAGATTTATCATCAAGTGGGCTGGGTGGGTTTGGTACTAGGAGCCACCTATTAGGGAGTACATACGGCGCTTAATTTTCTGGGTCTGGTGTTTCTAATAACATCCATTTCCTGGCAAATTCCAGTAATTCATCATTTTTGATGGCTGAGTAGTACTCCATTGTATAGATGTACATTTGGGTTGATTCCATGAATTTGCTATTGTAAACAGTGCTGCTATGAACATGGTCGCACTTGTGTTATAGAGGCGAACCTCTGCTGCATGGGGGGTTATTCCCAAAAGTGGAATCACAGGGTCACATGGCATTCCATCTTTAATTTCTTTAAGAATCTCCAGATGGCTCGCCAGAGTGGCTGTATGAGCCTGCATTCCCACCAGCAATGTAGGAGAGTTCCCCTCTCTCCACATCCTCTCCAGCATTTGTTGTTTGTATTGTGGATTTTTGCCATGCTGACCAGGGTGAGATGATATCTCAGGGAAGTTTTGATTTCCATTTCCCTGATGGCTAAGGAATAGTTGAAAGGATAGAGAATTCCCTCGAGCTGATTGGGCTAGGCCAACAGTTCCTAAACAGACATCCAATGGCATAGTCACTGCTACCAACTCTCAACAGTTGGGATCTTGTGAAATTAAAGAGCTTCTGTCCAGATAAAGAGATTGTAACAGGAGCTCAAAGGCAACCCACAGAATGGGAGAAAGTCTTCACTAACCACATATCTGATAGAGCTCTATTATCCAGAGTGCACAAAGAACTTAGAAAACTAAACACCAAGGAAACTAGTGGCCCAATTAAAAAATGGGCCCTGGAACTTAAAAGAAACTTTACTAGGGATGAAATTAAATTATGTTTCTAAGAGTCTTATCAGTGTTGTCTGTCTGATCTGTGTCACGTTAAATATATACATTGGTATAGATGTATCATTTCCCTTGGATATCTGTTTTATTTTTATTTATTTTTTGGTACACATATACTTTTGTCATTTATTATAGATAAAAGAAAATTTGCATGCAAATATGATGGATGTACTTATTTATATTTACATAAAGAACTAAATCTTGAATGTATATTTGGCTCTAAAGGGCTTAGAGCATCTCCAAACTTCATCAATATTTTTATTTTACAACCAGCAATACTGACAAATTATTAGGCAGTACAAAATAAAGCAAACATTGTTTAAGACCATTTCAGAAATTGATGGACATTGTGTTCTTCTAAATCAAAATGCATTTGAGTTTATCTTTTTATAATGAAGCTTAAGTCAGCAACTCAAAATAGCAATCTTTTTTTTTTTTCTTTGAGACAGGGTTCCATGTAGCCCAGACTGGCCTTGAATTCACTATGTAGTGGTCGCTAACCTCCAACTTCTGATCTTACTGCATCCTACCGCATGTACCTCCCAAGTGAATGATGCGATTATGGATGTGCACCACCACACCAGGCTTCCAAACAGCAATTTTAAAAATTAAATGTTCCAAGAATGAAAAGAAATACACACAAAGAAAATGAAACGAAAACAAAATCAAACATTCTAATACAATACAATCCAAAGATATAACTTTATATTTACAAGCTGAGTAATGACTATAGTAAAATGTGTTTCTCTAAACCGTTATCAATTTCTGTTAATGAAGAAGAAACCTTATATGTATAGCAGGAACACTGCAGTTCATGACATATAATACTTTTAAAAATTTTTTGATTTATTCAATTGTGCATGTGTATGTATGTGTGTGTGTGTGTAGAACCACGGGTGAATTCGGGAACCACCATGGACCTCCTCCACCTCCTCCTTGTTTACTGTGCCCAGGGATTCACAGGCTCCACCCTACCAGCACCAGAAACGCAGGCCGCCCCTGCTTCCACCTGGCATCTATACGTGGGGTCTAGGATCTGAACTCAGGACCTTCCACCAGCAAGGCAGAGACTTAACCCCTGAGCCACCTCTCCAGCACCTTATAACATATAATAATCTTTTTTTATAAATATTTATTTATTTATTTATATTCCCACTCATACAAACTTAACAGGTACACCGGTCCCTTCCCTCCCTCACCCCCACCCCTCTGTGCCCCCCTCCCCTCCCCTCCCACTTTCCTCCCCATTCCCCAGTGCCTCCCGCTCCCATCCCCGGAGCATTCTTTAATGAGCATGCCAAACTCTCTTCTGGGTCCTCCTCTTCGATGAGGTGCAAGGACCCAGTGGCATTTCCCAGAACCCTTTCCTGTGTTCCCTTTAAGGATGGGAACGCTATTGTGGCTGTCAATCCCTTGCCTCCAAGGATCCTAGTGCTTTTAGCAAACGCTAGACTTTGTGGGGTCAATAGTGTATTGGACATTGCGCAGGGTATGCAAAGTCCAATTATGATTGCTTCGGCCCTAACTTGTGTGGAGTATCTTGTATACCATTACTCCTCCCATCCTTGTGCTCTTACAATCTTACCACCCCCTCTTCCGCAAATTGCCCTGAGCTTCAGGATGGGGAGAAATTAGGCTGGCCTAGTTTCAGATGGTTGATATAGAGTCTCTGATGTTCTGGATGGGTATTGGATATCACCCCCTGGCTAGAGATTAAAAATCTGTTAAATTAGAGTCTTGTTATAAAAGTATTTTCAAAGGTAGATGTAATAAAAGTAGGAAACAGCGGTGAGAGAGGAGTCAATCACCCATTAGTGAAGTGGTTACTTTCTATCGCCCTCCCCTTCTGGTAAGATCATACCCCATCAGTTGTAAATGATCAGGAAGGAAAGTCTGTGAACTTAACCAGATAACATATAATACTCTTGAATGTGAACTAACATGTTCAGGGCAACATTCTTTAATGTTGCGAGGGTGAAGTGCCAGTGTTCAGAACCAAGGCTAGAAGTGATGTTTTATAATACAGTATGTCTAGGGTTTCTAGAAATACCTTGGATTTATTGAGTATTTGAATTTGAATTAATTTTTTGGTTACCATACATCAAAAGCTTTTTGCACATTCAATTACATAATCCTCATGTGGACTCACACAGTTTAAGCAGTTGTGATTTAGACAATATAGTAGATGCCACTGCCAACTTTTCCTTCTGTATTCTTGTTTTATGCATTTTAAAGATGCTACCCTTAGTTACTATTTTCCTAGTTTTGAATATGACACTTTCTCAGTTAGAATTTCCATTTTTTTCTTTCCTTGTTTAACACTCTCAGGTCACCGTGACTAATCTTGACTACTATTGAAAGACTTCCAAACACTTAAGGATAATAATTGGTAGATGAGTTTTGCTGTTGCTATTCATTGTCTTGGGAAAGGTACTAGAAATAAGGCTATCTTAATATGTAAAAGGAAAATTTAAATATACTTAAGTGAATTAAATTTCTATGTGTATGATCTTGCGAGTGCCAGGCAGACATATAGAGGTGAGAGGACAATTTTGTCCTCTCCTTGTACCAAAGTTGTTAGAAGTAAAACACAAAGTCATTCTTTACAAACTGATATCTGTTTTAAATGTAAAGGTTTATCAATAGTTATTTTAAGGATTCTAACAGCTATTTACTACGGAAGGTATATGTCATTAGTAATTAGGATAATTATCAAATAGACAAACATTGTATTTGACTCTCATTTACTGGATTTATTAGCTCCATGGCTACTTCAGCAATGACTCAAGTTCTTTTGCCCTTTTATTACTCTAAAAATAAATTCATTTTAATTTTGCAAGCCCCAAAGAGGTTTTTGTTCAGAAATGTATAGGGACATTTTAAAATTCACAGATAATATTAATGTGGTTTGTTGCTTAATAAAAACCATTTCTTTCTAGTATACCTGGTTTCTACAATATATGCTATTTCTCTAATTCCTCAGTTTATTGAGGAGTATTTCAAAAGGTGTTAATAATAATCTAAGGTTATTTGAATTCAAATTCCTAGAATCAAAATTCTCCCTTGCTAAATAATTATTATCAGATTCTGTTTTCAATGATAAGCTTTTCCTAAATATTAATCTGATTTTGTTAATGTTTTCAAAAGTCTATTTTCAAAATTGACCAATTATGTAGAGTCTCATTACATTAATTTAAAAACTGTTGCCAATGAATTATATGTGCTTTTCTGCAGGAGACACATACCAAATGGTATTCATTTTTGTGCTTCAGAAGCATTTTTGTTTCTGATCAATGTGTTTTGGTTTGTTTGGTTACCTGGACTTCATGTAATTCTATTATGTGTCTGGCAACTTGTGTGTTAATAAATTTATTACTTTATAACCATTTCAATTTTTCTTCATTTTTATTGCACTCTAATATTCCTATTTTGTTTTTTGCATGTTTAATTAAAATACATGTATGCATACTTGAAAATGAATAATATTGACAGTATTGAAAAGCCTAAGTACATATGCTGACATAAACACTCTAATGTAATTGAAGCAATTAAAATTTTTTTTCAAGTATATTACAAAGTGAAGGAACCAGATATGTTTTCTTGTCTGGTCTTGATTTTAAGGAGACTGCAGTTGAAGATGCCACTGAATTCTTGCTGAGGTTCTGATCACCACTCCAGGCTTCTGCCCTACTGCCAGGACTCCAACGTCCTTCCAGATTATGCCTTCCTTCTAATATTCTAGTGTCACTTTTGTAATTCATTTAAAGAATTTCCATGTGTTCCTAAAGTAGCAAAGCCACAGTGGATATTGGTTAAACTTATCTATTCCTTCAACTTCTTTAATGGAATCTTGTCCCAGTAGATCTAGTAATCAAAAAAAATGCAGATGTCTTTTGGGGATTTCACCGGAATTTTTTCATAATCCTTGTGTTAAGAGACCCTTTCCTTAGGGATTACCTAATTCAGATGTAATGATTTCTGAAGGTTTCTACTGTGATATGATAAGCTTATTCTCCTAATTTTTAAGGTGCCTACCGATTTCTAAGAAAACTTAAGAGATTTGTCTGTTATTGTGAGCTGATTATTTATTCAATATTTTATAGTACTTTTGTATCTACTTAGATGCACATCTTCCAAACCAAGCAAAGCAAAGTTAAAAGAAATTTTACTAACTTTTGTTATAACTCATTTGTACTATATTTGAATAAATATAATTTCTCTTTTCAAAATAGGGATATAAAAGACATAATCCTAACAATTAGCATTCAAATTTAAGGTATGCCTTGACCAAATGAAACTAGAAAAAATAGAAGGTACATATTAAAGGTATAAACAACTTGGTCTGCTTAGCCTTAGTTTTGCTTTATATCCTTAGTCAAAAGTTTTCCACTGTGTTTGTATTATAAGGGATATTTAATTTAAAGGTGCAGATTTTAAAGATTTCTTAATGCTAGAGTAAGTAGATAAATCACTATTCTAATTAGCTTAATTGACATGTTAAGCTTGCGTGAGAGCTACAAAATCTTGGATTTTAAAGTATACATTATACATTATAAAAGAATATGTGTAGATTTGTACTGTTTGCTTATGACTAAACATTTATTACTATATTATGATTGCCAAATTAAACCCAAATGTTTATTTCTTTCAAAGATGAAGTTACTATTAGTACCTCTTTTTGAAAAATATTTTTTTCAAGATCTATCTAATATGATAAAACAGAAGGGAATCATCAAGTAATGGAAGGAAATATGAAGGTTGTAGATCTGAGATATATTTGATAAGAGAAAATAAATTTGTTCCAAAATGGAAATAGATGGGAATGGACTTAGAAGGTGAAGTATGTTGCAAAAAGTTTGTGATAGTTAAAAGCCCATATGTTATACAAAAAAGCATTGAACTTCAAAAACATAGGCATGGCCTAAATCTCTGCCTGTGAACATAGAGTTTTAACTAATGTTAATCTGGCTTGAACATAAATGTTACAAATATAATGCTTGTTTTCCTCAGCATTACCTTTATCTCACTAAGAGTATTATTGTTATCTACATTAGACACTAAGAATGAGCCTTCTTACAGTGTGGTACATTGTATGTGGCCCCTGAATGCATAAAATTGTGTTGTTTGGCCAAGAACTAACATAAATTCCTGAAAAGAAGCTGCAGTGTCTGTAAGGATGATAGATTTGATTAGAGCTTCAGTGAAGTGGAGAGACTTGGAATGTTCAAGTCCAGAGCCAGATTATTTAGACCCATTTTTAGCCCTCTTAATTTCCATTTATTGCCATGCTCTGTATGTGACCTAGCATCCTGGTGGCTATTAGTTACATTCTTTGGTTTCCACCAACTAGAATGCTAAGAATGTCTGTAGGTAAATTAAACCAAATAATTAAGCTCCATATAGCCTCTTCCTTAATGCATGACTTTAAATACTTTAACTGAACATTTGATGTTTTTTAGTCCCTGTAGTTGGACCTTGTCTTCTAAATCTTCTTGTCAATTTTGTCTTCTAGTTTAAGCTTCATAAAGTTTCAAATGATGATCCAAGAAACTGCCATATACCCTCTCAATTCTTCTGGTTCTTGTTTTGAGGCTATTTGACTGATATTTCTTCTTATGCCCTTCTTCAGCAGAAAGTAGCCATATTGTTCTATGCTTTCATCTACTTTTTTCGCTCATCCCTAATTATTCCCCTTTATTCATTTAGTGACATGTGTTCTTTCACCTTCCTTTTTTCAAGGTTGTTCTCCATGTCCCACTCCCAATGGCTCTTTTCTAGTTTTCTAAGTTTACAGGTATTCCTACTTTAAGCACACAAATGTTAATATCTACATATAAGAGAAAATGTGCAGCACATAAATGATCATTTTAACTGTTTTTTTATCTAATATGTACTACTAAGTTAAAATGAGATGTGCAAAAATGAATGTAACATAGATCTGCAGAGCATATAGAACAAAAGGGAGTTGATGGAACTGGATTTGTGAACCCTCCAGCAATATTCTTGGAAGCAGTACATGTTAAGAGACCTGGCACGGAGGGGGTGACATTCAATACCCATCAGGATGGATTTAAGGGCATTGTAGGAGCAGCAAAACTGAAAAAAAAATCAACAAACCATAATCCAGAACTTCAGAGATTCTATATCAACCACTTGGAACAAGGCCAGCCTAATCTCTCCCCATCCTGAAGCTCAGGCAAATTTGTGCAAGAGGGGGCCATAAGATTGTAAGAGCACAAGGATGGGAGGAGCAATGATATGCAAGATACTCCACACAAGTTAGGGCTGAAGCAATCATAGTTGGACTTTGCATGCTCTGTGCAATGTCCAAAACACTATTGACCCCACAAAGTCTAGCATTTGCTAAAAGCACTAGGATTCTTGGAGGCAAGGGATTGACAGCCACAGTAGTGTTCCTATGCTTAAGGGGAACACAGAAAAGGGTTCTGGGAAATGCCATTGGGTCCTTGCACCTCATTGGAGAGGAGGACCCAGAGGAAAGTCTGGCATGCACTTTAAAGGATGCTCCGGGGATGGGAGGAAGAGGCACTGGGGAGGGGGATGTACTGGGGGATGGGTAGGGAGGGGGAGGGGTAAGGAGGGGAAGGGGAGAGGGGCACAGGGCGGTGGGAGGTTGGAGGGAGGAAGGGGACCGGCGTACCTGTTGAGTTTGTATGAGTGGAAATAAAAAAAAAATGAACAGAAAAAAAATGCTAACTACAAGTAGCATGTATATTATTTATGGTTAGAAAGGCCCAGGCCCAGGCCCAGGCAAATTCATGGAATCCCTATTAAATTCATGCACAAAAATTATGAAGGGAAGAGGGAGATTGGTTGGGAAGAATATTTTCAATGAGAGGATGAAAGGGGATAAAATCAGATAATATATGATAAAAACAATTTCATTTTATATATATAAGAACTGTCAAAGAATGAAAAAGAAAAAAGGCAGTTTGTAGTATTTTGTTACCCTTATATAATTTTTTTATTTTTAATCATTATGTAATAATTATGCATTAAATATATTGTATTATATTATGATAAATATGTCCATGATTGCCAACTATATAGAGCACTAGATTTTGTTCCTCTATATTTCTATATATGGTATCTATCCAATCGCTATCAATCTTCCTCTCTCAGTCTTCCAAGCCTTTATTAATCCATTTGTAAATATACTGAATAAAAAAAGCTGAAATGAAATGAAGGGCAACTATAGAAACAAGGTTATAGCACCTGTGCCACAGTAAATACTTTTTACCATATTGGTAAGTCCATAGAATAGTTTCTTGGAGAGGATAACCTTTGTATATAAGTTCAGACAATAACTTATTTGGATTTATAGCTAATTTTTATTTATTCTGAGACTTAAATTCACCAAGTACAGTATAATTATAATTAATTTTATCAAAAAATGACTTCTATATTGCTTTGCAGAAGAATATCTATTTTATGATTCAGATGCATCTGCTTACTTTGCAGCTTGCAAAGCAGTTCCTGAATCTCTTTTTTCAGAGTCGACAGGTTTTATGGAAATAATGACAGGAAACAAAAATTATAAACAATAAACATTTGCTATTGAATTGGTTTCTAATCATATTAATTTTGATTATCATCATGCTTAGTAGCTATATTGGAAAAACAGAACTGCCCTAATTGTGGAAAACAAGACTAATTGGGGTTAGGCTGAGTATCTTCCTGCTGCTTCCAAAAGCCTCTCAGGCAGTGCTATTTGAACACACTCCAAATGTATTTCTCTTCCATTTATAAATGAAAAAATAATAACAGTGTTTTTTGTGAAAATATGTATTAGACCTTTACAAAATATGCTTTATAGTGTTTAATTACTGGTGCCAGAGTAAAAAGTATAGTGTTTGAATGCCTTAAAACACTATATCAGATAATCTAAGTAATTATATTAACTTTTACAAGATTAGCAAAAATAAATCATTTCTAAATTACAACGGAAACTAAATTAAATTGGAGCAAGGATTATTCTAAATACTAAATTTCACTGGAAAATAAAATTCTCAGATGTTGAAAGGGAAATACCTTAGTTCAAAAATGTGGATGGACTTAATTTTTTTTCCAGTGTATCTCCATAGTGTGAGTCAAAACCATGGTCAACTCGTAGCAGTAACTCATGGGGGTTTGAACTAGAAGACTAGTACAGAATATCTGGTGATAAAAAAAGTACAAAGGAATTTAATACCTTTACCCTGGGCACATGTTGTTTAGCAGCAAACATAATACATTTCTGAATATAAATACAGCTTCTCTGCCCACAGTGCAAAGAACTTGTGCAAAGAACTTCCGTGATCTAACCATGCATTGTGTGCATGCCAATATACAAGTAAATCTACAAATACTCCTAGCCATTACTATTATCTACATTATTATCTATATTATTATCTACATACAAATGTGCTGCAATTTTTTGGATTAAGAAAAACATAATAGTTTGTTGTTCCTCCTATATAATGGCAATAGATATGACTTTTTCAATAGAAATTCAAAAACTAGCATTATTAAAATGTTTTTTCTTCAGTCTTTTTTTACTTTCTTCATAAAGAACATTATTTAAATTCTGTGACTAAGGTAATAAAAATAAATTAACGTTGTAATGCAATTTTTAAATATTTGAGCTTAAGAACATTATTTATTTATTTTTAATTTTATTGAATTCTGTAATAAAAATGAAAATCATTAGTTTATAAGTGCCTATATAGCCTATTAAATATTTTAATTATTTGAAAGAAAGAGAGAGAGATTGGGAAAGAGAGAGAGCATACTCATGCATGCCATTGTTCACATGTGGAGGTCAAAGGATGACTTTCAGAAGTCAATATTTCCATTGATCATGTAAACCAGAGCTCATACTCAGATTACTAGGTTTGTAAATGTACACCTTACATACTGAGCCATCGTGTCAGCTCAATATATTTCTTCTTTAGAAAATGTACTCTTCATTACAAATTATAGATCCAACCAATGATATTCAGAGATAGACACATTTGAATAATATTTACATTATTATCATATAATTAAGTCAAGTGAAAAAATTAAATCTGAAATTATTGATTACAATGAGCTACTCATAAAATATAACTTCTAGCCTATGAGTATCAATAATAATCATTTTCATGAAGACATATTTAAGTGCCCAATTAAAAATTGGTACTGTGTTGTTCCTGCTAATGTTGCCACTGTTGCTTTGAGAGAGAGAATAATTTTTGCTAGGTAGTTTAGAATAGGAGATTTAACTAGAGTAATTCTTTTGGGCAGCTGTAGATAGCTTAGAAAGGGAGCTGGAAAGGTCTTGAAGGTTACCACTCTAGCTATGCAGAAATTGACACCAATCCCCCACTGAGATAAAGTGGACAACTTTCCCTTTGTTTATGAAGGAATATGGATATGAACGCCTCAAATGCAAATGAACTAAATACCTCAGAAGAAACAGCTCAACCATGAGGTGGGCCATGAGGTCTCTCCAAACAAAGTGGGTCCCATATGGACAGACTAATATGATATGGGTGATGCAAAGTCCCAATTTAGTTTGCAGAAACTAGAACCTGAAAGATAAAAAGCCAGACTATTTCATGCCATGGACAAGGAATGAAAAAAGCTTATTGATTGCATGACAACATGGACTAATTCTGGGTGGAGTGAAGTACATAAAGGAGTGAATTGTCACCTGTCCCTTGTGAGGTACATGACCACGTGCAGGCTTTGCAAGTGCTGGCTGGCAATTTGCCAGGAGGGCCAAAGGAGTGACTAGCAACAGTGAGTTTTCTTTGAATGTGAGGGTTGGAGGGAAGGGAATCTATCATTCCAGCCTTTTATAGATGACAACACTTTCATTCTTTACTACTTCTTGCTGATGGGGATAGAAGTAAGAAAGATTACAGGCCAGAGTCTTCTGTTTCAATGTTCCATGGTAAAAAGGAGTATGGAGAATTTCAGGGCTTGATGGATCCCAATCTGGGAGAGAAAAGACTGACAAGAAGGTTAAGAAGGCGGCATTCACATACAAGGATTAACGATTGAGTGTTTGATCAAGAGGGCATGAACTATTGTACTCGATAAGGTAGAGAGGTTGAGTTTGTTAATTACCTGGTTTGGCTTATGTAATAACATGTAATAGCCACCAGGATGCTAAGTCACATACAGAGGATGACAATAAATGGCAATTAGGGGCTAAAATGGGCCCAAGATAATCTGGCTCAGGACTTACAGCATTTCAGGTCTCTCTACTTCATTGGAGACACCAATCAAATCAGTCAGCCTTACAAGTGTAGCAGTGTAATGGGATCTGGCCGCTCACAAATTCACCACTCTGACACCAAATAAGTTTTTAAAAAGGGGGAGAGGCTTTATTTAGCTGATCAATATCTGTGCTCTATTAGGATTGAATGTAGCTCTGGAACTCTTGTGCTAGGTATTATAAAGACAAAAGCCCACGAAAGTCAAAAGACCGAAAAATTCAAAAAAAGCATGTTTGGCATTTGTTCCATGGGGGAAGCTAACAAACTGATTACAGAATCAGAAAAGAGTGATTAGCTTACTTTGGAGGGGCCGGCAATTACATTACAAATTTGGAAACCTCGTGATGATCATAAAAATCATCTTAGTGCATAGAGTGGTCTAAAACTTATCTTGAGACACAGAGTCTAGGTGATTTCACGTTGCAGAGTGTCCCAAGAATTTGCTTTTTTATAATGACTTGAAATTTATTTTCAAAAAGATGCTTGAGAGTCCCACCAAGGCAAAGCCCATCAAGGCAGAGCCCAGCAACCTTATAACATCTTAGTATTTTAAAAGTAGTCTATCACAGCAGCATATTCCCAGGAACTTACATTTATTTCTCCATTGACTGAATATCAGTTTTGTGCATGCAGAGGCTACATACAGTCAGCTACATATATTCAGTGTTCCATGTTGCTAGAAAGGCTTATTTGTAGTGTTTCATATAAATGAGACTGAGTAGTAGGCAGGGGAGCAGTGTTCAGGAGAGAGAAATAGCTAGCTAGCAGACCTATTAAGAAGGAAACTCTACTAGCCATAATGATCCATATCTTATATGTATTGTTTTTCCTCTGCATATGACATAAAATTTGCCTGTGACTGGTGATTAGAGAGATTATATATAAAATTAAAGTAAGCAATTGCATTGTGTGGCCCAGTGAGGTGAAGGCAATGGTGAGGCATATAAGCATTATATTTGTAATATTTACTCTCAGGCCATTTTGACCTTAGTTATAATCCATAGCATCATATTAAGACCTTTTAAAAATATTGCATTGTGACTTTCCAGTCTGCTCATCTGCCAGATGGTTGGTTGTTCTCTGTTGAGGAGAGGTGAACGGAGACCCCTGTTGTGGCAGACTCCAGAGGTATCCAGGAGAAGAGAGGCACAGAGTCCCAATAATGGAAGCGAAACTCCTTGTGGAGGTGCAGAACCCCAACAGCAAGTGGGAGACTTCACCCTTGTGTCTAAAGGGTAAGAGCAGGGTTCTCTTTCTGCAAGGTTCTATGTTGCAGTGTTTTTCCAGCTCCTTGTCCCTGGTTTCACCTACCAGTGTCAGAAGTACAGGCTGGTGCCATTTTCACTTAGTGTTTTTAACATGGGATCCAGGATCTGAATTCAAAATCTTCCACTTATGAGGCAGAAGCTCACAACCCTTGAGCCATCTCTTCAGCCCCATTTTGATTCAATTTTGACCAGGGCAGACTCCCTGCTCCTCAGACCCAGACCCAGACTAGGGCAGATGGACTCCCTGCTCCTCAGCCACTCTGCCTTTCTGTCCTGGACCTGGATTCCCTGTCAGAGGGCAGACTCCCAACTCCTCAGAATTCAACAGAGTCCAGAGAAAACTCAAGCAAAGGTCTAGGGGACCAACACCTACTCATCTGAGGTCTTCTAAAATCATCCTATCACAAGGGAGAGAATCTTCACATCCAGCTTTAAGATAAGTAAACCCTTTTTTTTATTTATTCAGTTGTGTGTGTGTGCAAATGTATGTGTATGTGTATGTGTGTGTAGAGCCACGGGCAAATTCGGGAACCACCATGGACCGCCTCCACCTCCTCCTTGTTTACTCTGCCCTGGGATTCACAGGCTCTGCCCTACCAGGACCAGAAATGCAGGCCACCCCGCCTCCGCCTGGCATCTATACATGGGGTCTACGATCCGAACTCAGGACCTTCCGCCTGCAAGGCAGAGGCTTAACCCCTGAGCCACCTCTCCAGCCCTGAGTAAACCCTTTTTACATCTTGTTCCTCTCAATTATTAGTCACTGTAGTTTAACAGTTCCATATAGGCACCTGAAAACTCACATAACATCAGGGAATATACCATTCAACCTCACATGTCATCAAGGAAGTAAACCTAAAAAGTGCACTACTATACTAATCTCTGTCTACTAAACCCACCTTAATTGATATACTAACAGTCTAATAGCCTCATCTAGTAAATAACATCAACATCAGAAAGGCATACCCAACTATAAGGCAAATACTAGCAATAATGCTCAAGTATAGCAATATTGTCTAATTCAGTTCAGTCAAAAACACAAAAACAAAAGGAAGGACATAAGGGATAAAAATGCCCAGGTCACAGCACAAATCCATGAGAAACAAAAGCCAAGACAAATCTCCTACAAAAACTACCAACCCCATAATGATGGAATCCAACCAGAACAAACTCACAGAAAATAGCCAAGAAAGCCATATCCATGATAATGATTTCAAGGCCTGATCTTCACTATGATCAAAACAATGAAAGAGGAAATCCAGGAGGAGTTAAATAACTGCATCAATCACTTTGAACAAGAACACAACAGGCACTTGGAGGAGATGAGAAAAGCAATTGAAGAAACAAAAATAGGCATAAAGTAGTTAAAACAATCTCAAGCAGAGTTTAAACTAAAACTAAAAGACAAAGTATCTTCAACTCAGAGTGCAACAGCAAGTCTTACCAGAAGAACTAATGAAGAAGAAAATAGAATATCAGATCTTGAAAACAAAGTAGAAAAACTAACCAGTTCAATGGAAGAGGTTGTTAAATCTAAAAAGATACTTGAGAGGAATATTCATGAGTTACAGGATACCTTGAAGAAGCCTAACATGCATATTCATGGAATACCAGAACAAGAATGCCACCTGAGAAAATTTTTCAAATTATTATAAAAGAAAACTTTCTACAGCTAAAGAAAGAGAGACCCGTTCAATTATAAGAGGCATTCCACACCCCGAACAGATATGACCCAAATAGAAACTCGCCACAGCAAATAATAATCAAAACACTACATATCCAAGACAAAGAGAATGTGCTGAGAGCTTCAAGAGAAAATGAAAGTCACTTTTAAAGGTAAACCTATTAAAATAACAAGCGTCTTTTCAATGGAAACAGTACAATCCAGAAGAGCTTGGAGAGACGTACTTCAAGTATTGAATGAGCACAAATGTCAACCCAGGTTGATACACCAGCAAAACTATCAGTCATGATTGAGGGTGAAAGAAAAATTTTCCACCATAAAGACAACTTGAAGGCTTTAATGACCACCAAACCAGGCCTTCAAAAAATGCTAGAAAATATACGTAAGCTTGAAGAAAAGAACAAGCATATCCAGGAGGACAGAAGGGAAATGTAATACCACCATAATCTACAAAATAAATAATACACTTATGAAAAAAACTAAACACAAAAAATGTCAGGAATTAAAAGTAATTTCTCATTATAACACTAAATGTTAATAGAATTAATTCACCAATCAAGAGACACAGATTACAAATTTGGATTAAAAATCACAATCCATCAATCTGCTTCCTGCAGGAAACCCATCTCACCACAAAAGATAGGAACGCTCTAAAAATAAAAGGCTGGTCAATAATTCTACAAGCAAATGAAAGCAGAAAACAGGCAGGGGTAGCCATTATGCTATCAGACAAAGTGGACTTCAAACCAAAGAAAATTGTAAGAGACACGGATGGATACTACATTTTAGTCACAGGTACAATTCACCAGGAAGACTTCCCAATACTGAACATATATGCACCCAATACGGGCCCCTCCACATTCATTAAGAAAACCCTACAGTGTCTAAAGCAAGAAATCAACCCCCAAACGATAATTCTTGGGGACTTCAACCCGCCCTCTCAACATGGGATAGATCAACAGGTCAAAAGCTTAACAGAAACACTTTGGAACTTAATCAAACCCTGAAAGAAATGGACCTTACAGATCTCTATCGAAATTTTCCATCCAAGCACCAAAGAATACACATTTTTCTCAGCAGCACATGGAACTTTCTCCAAAATAGATCCATATTTGGGCCACAAAATGAAGCTCCACATATACAGGAAAAGTTGAAATTTTAACCTGTGCCCTCTCAGACCACCACGGCTAAAGTTTGACATTCACAACACAACATCAACCAGAGAAAATACACGTACTTCGGGAAACTTAACATATGATGCTGATGAGAACTGAGTTCAGGAAGAAATTAAAAAGGAAATTCAAGATTTCCTGAGATGTGAATGATACTGAAAATACAACATAGCTAAAATCTCTGGGACACAATGAAAGCTGTTCTAAGAGGTAAGTTTATAGCTCTTAATGCCTACATCAAAAAAATGGGAAACATCAGAAGTAAACAACTTAGCAATGCAAGCTTAAAGCTTTAGGAGACACTAGAGCAATCTGATCCCAGATTAGTAGAGAGAGAGATTAGCAAAATCAGGGGAGAAATATCAGAAACTGAGATAAGGAAAACAATACGGAGAATCAACCAGTCAAAAATCTGGTTCTACTTCCAATTCCTTCTATGAAGCTAATATCGTTTTAATCCCAAAACCTAATAAACTCACTTAAAAAGAAAACTATAGGCCGATCTCTCTGATGAACACAGACGCAAAGATTCTCAACAAAGTTTAGCAAATCGGATTCAAAAACATATTAAAAAGATTATTCACGGGACCAAGTAGGCTTCATCCCCGGCACACAAGGTTGGTTCAACATACGCAAATCAATAAATGTAATTCATCATGTAAACCAGTCCAAAGTCCAAGACCACATGATACTCTCGATAGATGCAGAAAAAGCTTTTGACAAGATCCAACCCTTTTATGATCAAAACGCTAGAGACAGTAGGAATGGAAGGAACCTTTATCAATATAATAAAAGCTGTATACAACAAGCCCACAGCAAGGATTATGCTCAATGGGGAACAATTGGAAGCATTCCCACTTTGATCAGGAACTAGACAAGGCTGTCCACTCTCACCACTTCTATTCAATATTGTACTTGAAGTGTTAGCTGAAGCCATAAGACAAGAAAGGAAACATAAGAGGGATTCAAATTGGCAAGGAAGAAGTCAAGCTATCCCTATTTGCAGATGACATGATATTATACCTGAGGGATACCAAAAAATCCACCAGGAAGCCCCTGGAACTAATTGAGAAGTTCAGCAGTGTGGCAGGATACAAAATAAATGTGCAAAAATCAAAGGCCTTCCTATATGCCCAGAATGAAAAAGTGAAAAAGCCTTGAGAGAAACCATCCCATTCACTATAGCCCCTAAAAAAATGAAATACCTTGGTATAAACCTAACCAGGTAGGTAAAAGACCTTTACAATGAAAACTTTAAAACCTAAAGAAAGAAATAGCAGAAGACACCAGAAGGTGGAAAGACCTCCCTTGTTCCTGGATTGGCAGAATCAACATCGTAAAAATGACCATCTACCAAAGGCAATATACAGATTCAATGCTATACCAATTAAAATGCCAAAGGATTCTTTAGAGAAGTTGACCAAACAATCTCAAAATTCATATGGAGGCACAAAAGACCCAGGAGAGCAAAGACAATCCTGAGTAACAAAAACACTGCTGGAGGTATTACCATACTGAACCTTAGTCTATATTACAAATCCATAGTTATAAAAACAGCCTGATATTGACTCCAAAATAGACACACAGATCAATGGATAAGGATTGAAGACCCAGATATAACCCCACAAAATTACAGCCATTTGGTCTTTGACAATAGGGGCCCAAAGAATCCAATGGAAAAAGAATAGCATCTTCAACAAATGGTGCTGGCAAAACTGGATCTCCACATGCAGAAGATTAAAGCTGGACCCGTACTTGTCACCATGTACAAGATTTAATTCCAAATGGATCAAGGACCTTGATATCAGGCCAGAGACTATAAAAACCATAGTAGAAAGGATAGGGAACTCCCTCGAGCTGATTGGGCTAGGCCAACATTTCCTAAACAGACATCCAATGGCACAGTCACTGCTACCAACTCTCAACAGTTGGAATCTTGTGACATTAAAGATCTTCTGTTCAGATAAAGAGATTATAACACGAGCTCAAAGGCAACCCACAGAATGGGAGAAAATCTTCACTAACCACACATCTGATAGAGCTCTACTGTCCAGAGTGCACAAAGAACTTAGAAAGCTAAACTCCAAGGAAAACAATGGCCCAATTAAAAAATGGGCCCTACAACTTAGAAGAAACTTTACCACGGATGACAATAAAATGTCTAACAAATATCTTAAAAAATGCTCCACTTCTTTAGCCATCAGGGAAATGCAAATCAAAACTTCCCTGAGATATCATCTCACCCCGGTCAGGATGGCAAAAATCCACAATACAAACAACAACAAATGCTGTAGAGGATGTGGAGAGAGGGGAACTGTGTTACATTTCTGGTGGGAATGCAGGCTCATTCAGCCACTCTGGTGAGCCGTCTGGAGATTCTTAAAGAAATTAAAGATTGAAATGCCATATGACCTACCCTGCTATTCCACTTTTGAGAATAACCCCCCATACAGCAGAGGTTCACCTTGATAGCACAAGCACGACCATGTTCATAGCAACACTGTTTACAATAGAAAAGACATGGAATCAACCCAAGTTTCCAACAGTTGACGAGTGGATAAGCAAAAAGTGGTACATCTATACAATGGCGTACTACTCAGCCATCAAAAATGATGAATTACTGGAATATGCCGGGAAATGGATGTCATTAGAAACAATTATATTAAGTGAAGTATCCCAGACCCAGAAAATTAAGAGCCATATGTACTCCCTAATAGGTGGCTCCTAGTACCAAACTCACCCAGCCCACATTGAGACACTCATAGGTAAATCTATGTATTACCTACAGTAATTGCAAGGATTATGAACAGGAGGGAACACCAGAAACAAGGAGAGAAGTGACCATGTTACAGTAGAGAAAATAGGCCTCCATCAAGGACTGTAAGAAAGTAATGTGACACCTAGTTAATTTCACAGACATTCATTCCTGATCATTTACAACTAAGGGGGTATGAACTCACCAGAAGGGGAGCACATATAGTCTGGCAGATTAAAAAGTAACCATTTTGCAAATGGGTGATTGACCCCTCCCATTGCCAAATGCCATATGACCCTGTGATTCCACTTTTGGGTATAAGTATTACATCTACCCTTGAATGTGCTCTTATAATAAGACTCCAGTTTAACAGCTTTCTGTCTCTGGCCAGGGGGTGACATACAGTGCCCATCACGATGGAGTGAAGGGCATTGTAGGAGCAACAAAACTGCAAAAGAAAATCAACAAACCACTATCCAGAACTTCAGAGACTCTATATCAACCACCTAGAACTAGGCCAGCTTAATCTCTCCCCATCTTGAAGCTCAGGGACATTTGCAGAAGAGGGTGCGGTAAGAGTGTAAGTGCAAAAGGATGGGAGGAGCAATGATTTGCAAGATACTCCACACAAGTTAGGGCCTAAGTAATCATAATTGGACATTGCATGCCCGGCGCAATGTCTAACACACTATTGACCTCACAAAGTCTATCATTGGCTAAAGGCACCAAGATCCTTGGAGGCAAGGGATTGACAGCCACAGTAGTATTCCTATGCTTAAGGGGAACACAGGAAGGGGTTCAGGGAAATGCCACTGGGTCCTTGTATGTCATCGGAGAGGAGGGCCCAGAGGAGAGTCAGGCATGCACAAGAAAAGACTCTGGGAATTGGGGCGGGAGGCATGTGGGGATCGGGAGGGAGGGGTGAGGGGAGGGGGAGCAGGGGGTTCGGGGGGGAGGAGGAGGGAGGGATGGAACTGGTGTACCTATTAAGTTTGTATGAGCTGAAGTAATAATAAAAATATATTAAAAATAAATAAATAAAAAAAGAGTTTGGATAACTGAAAAGTGTACGTGATATTTATTTAATGTTCATTTAATAACTATGTTATTCAACAGTATAGTACAAATAAGAATGGAAATAAAGGCTAGAGAGATGGCTCAGAGGTTAAGACTCGGCCTCACAAGTAGAAGATCCTGAGTCAGGATCCCCGGTTCCACATTAAAAAAAAACTGCAAACACCAGGCAGAAACAGCGGCAACCTTTACTTTTGGCCCATGGTGGACAGAGTTTAGGAAATGCCAGAATGAAGCAAGGAGGTAGAAGCAATCCAGGACGATTCCAGAAGTCATCCTCGGTCCTCCACAGGGACCCCCAGTGCCCTATGATACACAGACACACAATAACTAAATATATATATATATATATATATATATATATATATATATATATATATAAAGAATATTTAAAAAGAATGGAAATAAAGATTAGAGCAATGTAAATGTATTATCTATACCAGTTTAACTTTCTTTTATATTCTTTTGCCATATTCATTTGTATGAACACACAGTATGCATTCATGTATAGGCGTCCTTTCACTTGTGTGGGCACACGTGTGTTTTCAGGCACAAGGTTGATATCAGGAATCATTCTTGAGATAGAGTCTCTAATTAATAAAAATTTTAAAAAATCTGGTTCTTTGAAAAAATCAGTAAGGTAGATAAACCCCTACCTAAATTAACCAAAATCAAGAGAGAGAAACCCAAATTAACAAAATTAAAATGAAAATGGAGTTATCACAACTGATACCCAAGAAATTCAGAGAATTATAAAGTCATATTTCAAAAAACTTATATGCCATGAAAGTTGATAACACAAAAGAAATGGATGGATTCCTAAATAAGCACACTTACTTAAATTGAATCAGGAAGTTTTGAATTATTTGAAAAGTCCTATAACAAATGAGAAATTGATAAAGTAATCTCAAATCTTCCCACCAAAATTCTACCAGACATTTAAAGAACAACTAACACCAATATTCCTTAAACTGTTACATAAAATTGCAAAGGAAGGGACACTTGCAAATTCTTTCTACGAAGCTAATATCATACTAATCCCAAAACCTAATAAAGATACTTAATAAAACTATAGATAGGGGATCACGCTTCAGTAGAGAAAATAGGTCACTGTCAAGTATTGCATATAAGTAGCGAGACATCTGGTGCAGCTCACTCTCACTTTCCTTCCACGTCACTTGCAACTGAAGCAGTTTATTCTCACTAATCAGGGAGGATATAGGGAGTGACAGGTAGACAGTAACCATCCTGCAAATGGAACACTGACCCCTACCTCTCACTGCTGTGTTCTACTCCTATTCTTCTATCTACCTTTGAGTCTCCTTTTATAGTAAGATCTTCATTTAAACAGTCTTTTATCTTTGGTTAGGAGGTGACCTTGGGTACCAATCAGGATGCAGCCAAGGGCAGTGCAGGAAAAGCAAAGCTGAAAACAACAACAAGCCATAATTCAGAACACCAAAGACCCTACATTATTCACCTGGAACCAGACCAGCCAAATCTCTCCGCATCCTAAAGCTCAGAGAACCTTGTGGAAGAGGGGCGGCAAGATTGTAAGAGCCTAAAGATGGGGAGGATCAGCAATATGCAAGATACTCTACACAAGTTAGGGCTGCAGTAGCCATAATTGGACTTTATATGACCTGTACAATGGCTGACATGTCAATGACCCCCCCCCAAAGTCTAGCACGGATCACAAGGGAGAAGACTCTCCAGGCAATAGGATCCTTAGAGACAAGAGATTAACAGTCTTAATAGAGTTTCCATAGTAACAGGGAGCCTAAGGAGGGGCTCTTGGCTATGCTACTGAATCCTTATCTATCACCAGGGTGGAGGACTCAGAAGGAGGTTTGGCACTCACATAAAAGAATGCTCCAGGGGATGGGAGGGAGGAAGGTGGGGAGGCAATAGAAGAAGTGCAGGGAAAGAGGGGGGTGAAAGGAAGGGGGGAGAGGGTAAGGGGTGATGACTGGCGAGGGAAGGAGGAAGGGAGAAGTCAGGGGTAACTATTGAGCTTGTATGATTAGGAAAAAATAAATAAAATGTGGGAGAAAAAATATTGCATTGTCCCATGATACAAGTGATTAAACTCTTTAAGAATTAAGATTGTACGAGCCTTCTGAGCATAATCAAATCTTTGTCTAATCAAGATACAGTAGTTCTTAATATATGGTACAACATGAAAATTGTTATCTATATTATTGGAATTAGCAAGGAGAAAATGTATAGAGTCAATTTAAAAATACTTGAATATATTCTAAAATATAAAGCTCAGTTCTTAGTAGGTATGCTTCTGAGGCTCAATGCTTTTCTCTATAACATATATATTATATAACTATAACCACCACAACACAAACTTCCTAGAGCATAGTTTAACCTTCTAGGTCCATTCCCATCTTTTTCCTTTTTTTGGAACAAACTTTGCCTTTTTATCCAAAAGCATTTTTTTTTATCGACAATATATCTCATCTCTTAACTTTCATATTTCTTTCCCTGTACTTGGTACTTGATGGTTCCCTTCTGTTTTACCATATTTAGATAGACCTTAAAGAACATGACTTTTAAAAAAAAGTGGTAATGGCAAAGCTCATCTATAAAAGAATAAAGATTTGGGCTTTCTTAGTTCAGTACCATGCAGATCATATAAGCAAACAATCATATGTACTATCTACATCTATACACAGTTATTTATAAATATATATTTAAAATTCAATATTTGTAGTTCTCATGCAAGCTTATTATTTTTTAATTAAGTTAGAATATTAATCTATCTATTTGCTCTTGCATTAAGCAATTCTCAAAATTTGTGCCTTTAAAATATGTAACCATTAGGACATTGAACATAATATGACTAAGGCAAAGCAGACCAAGGTGCTTGTGCCTGCTCAGAGTTTAAAGTAACTCCTCCTCTTATTTTTTCTAGCTTGAATTGGTCAAGAATATAAGCTTGAGTTTGAACATTAATTGCTAGGATTATGTGTTTAAAATCTCTACTTTGAAAGAATTTAACTTAGAACTTTGAAATATCCCCCCACCCCGGAGCTGCCCGGCCAGCAGCACTGCACGCGCGGCCTCCGGCTTATCCCCTGGCGCCCTCCCACCCCACGGACCTCGCCGCCCTCCCAGGTCCCAGGTGAAGAATTCTGCCATCAACATCAGACACTCTGCCTCTCTGGCCCACTGGGGACCTATGCACGTGGTCCACGGAAGACACACTGCTACTCAGAATTCAATAGAGCCCAAAGGAAACTCAAGCAAAACTCTAAGGAACAAAGGGAACACAGGCCATACATCTGGACTCCACTACAATCATTATATCAAGTGGACGAGATTCTTCACATCCAGCCCAAAGATAAGTAAACTTTTTTTTTCTTCTTTTCACCTTACTGCTCCTTTCTAGTCAATGCTGTAGATCAACTTCCTCATACAGCCACCCCAAAAACATACAACTCCAGGGAGTACACCACTCACCCTTACATTTCACCAAGATATTAAATCATAAAAGTGCACTACCATACTAATATTCACCCCCTGGTTACTTAACCTGATTTAACTGACCTACTAACAACCTAGTAGCCTCATCTAGGATATAACAATAACAATACACAAACATACCCAATCCAAGGCAAACACTAGTAATAACTGGCAAGTGTAACAATACCAACTATCTCAGTTCAGTGAAAAACACACAGAAACTGAAAGGTCCTAAAAAAAACAATAATGCCCAAGTCAAAGTGCAGATCCACGAGAAACAAAACCCAAGAAGACCAATCTCCCACCGAAAGAACCAATCCCATAATGAGGGATTCCAACCAGAACAAATCCACAGAAAATAGCCATGAAAGCCAAACCCAACATAATGACTTTCAGAGTATGATCATTACCATGATTAATACTATGAAAGAGGAAATCCGAGAAGAGTTAAACAACCATATCAACCACTTTGAACAGGAACACAACAGGCACCTGGAGGAGATGAGAAAAGCAGTTCAAGAAACAAAAATAGGTATAGAGCAATTAAAACAGTCTCAGGCAGAGTTTAAAATTGAACTAAAAGACAAGTTATCTTCAACCCAAAGATCAACAGAGAGTCTTATCAGCAGAACAAATGAGGCAGAAAATAGAATTTCAGATCATGAAGACAAAGTGGGAGAATTAACCAGCTCAATGGAAGAGGTTGTTAAAGCGAAAAAGATACTGGAGAAGAACATTCAAGAGATATGGGACACCCTGAAGAAGCCTAACATGCGCATTCATGGAACACCAGAACAAGAATCCCAAAATACCACACCTGAGGAAATATTTCAATTCATCATAAATGAAAACTTCCCACAACTAAAGAATGAGAGGCCTATCCAAATACAAGAGGCATTTCGCACTCCAAACAGATATGACCAAAACAGAAAATCGCCACGGCAAATAATAGTCAAATCATTCCACATTTAAGACAAAGAAAAGGTGCTGAGAGCTTCAAGAGAAAAAAAGCAAGTCACTTTTAAAGGTAAATCTATTAGAATAACAAATGACTACTCAATGGAAACAGTTAAAGCAAGAAGAGCTTGGAGAGAAATACTTCAAGTATTAAATGAGCAAAAATGCCAACCCAGACTGATATACCCGGCAAAACTATCTGTCATGATTGAGGGAGAAAGAAAAGTTTTCCAGCACAAAGACAACATGAAGGATACATGTCTACCAAACCAGGCCTTCAAAAAATATAAGAAATAATACTCAAGCTTGAAGGAAAGAACAAGCGTATCCAGGAGGACAGAAGGGAAGTATAATATCACCAAAACATAAATATCAAACAACATGCTTACAAAATCTACTAAACATAAAAAATGTCCAGAATTAAAAATAATTTCTCCATTATAACATTAAATGTCAATGGTATTAATTCACCGATTAAGAGACACAGATTAAAACTTGGATTAAAAATCATAATCCAACAATCTGCTGCCTTCAGGAAACTCATTTTACCACAAAAGATAGGCACATCCTAAGAATGAAAGGCTGGTCCAAAATCTTGCAAGCTAATGGAACACAGATGGATAGTACATTTTAGTCACAGGTACAATTCACCAGGAAGACTTCGCAATACTGAACATATATGCACACAATACGGGCCCCTCCACATTCATTAAGAAAACCCTACAGCGTCTAAAGCAAGAAATCAACCCCCAAATGATAATTCTTGGGGACTTCAATACCGCCCTCTCACCATGGGAGAGATCAGCAGGTCAAAAGCTTAATAGAGACATTTTGGAACTTAATCAAACCCTTAAAGAAATGGACCTTACAAATCTCTATCAAACTTTTCATCCACACACTAAAGAATACACATTTTTCTCAGCAGCACATGGAACTTTCTCCAAAATAGATTACATATTGGGGCACAAAATGAATCTACACATATACAAAAAAGTTGAAATTCTAACGTGTGCCCTATCAGACCACCACGGCCTAAAGCTGGACATCCACAACACAACAAACAAGAGAAAATACACTAACTCCTGGAAACTTAACAATATGATGCTGAATGAGAACTGGATTCAGGAAGAAATTAAAAAGGAAATTCAAGATTTCCTGAAAGTGAACGATAATGAAAATACAACTTACCAAAATCTCTGGGACACAATGAAAGCTGTTCTAAGAGATAAGTTCATAGCTCTTAATGCCTACATCAAAAAAATGGAAACATCAGAAATAAATAATTTAACGATGCAGCTTAAGGCTTCAGAGAAACTAGAGCAATCTTATCCCAAAAGTAGTAGAAGAGAGGAGATTAGCAAAATAAGGGGAGAAATATCTGAAATCGAGATTAAGAAAACGATAGAAAAAATCAACCAGTCAAAAAGCTGGTTCTTTGAAAAAATCAATAAGATTGATATACCCCTAGCTAAATTAACCAAAAGCAAGAGAGAGAAAACCCAAATTAACAAAATTAGAAATGAACATGGAGTTATCACTACTGATACCCAAGAAATCCAGTGAATTATAACATCATATTTCAAAAACTTATACTCTGTGAAGTTTGACAACACAAAAGAGATGGATGAATTTCTAAATAAACACAACTTACCTAAATTGGATCAGGAAGTTGTGAATGATTTAAATAGTCCTATAACATATAAGGAAATTGAGGAAGTAATCTCGAGTCTTCCCACTTAAAAAAGTCCTGGACCAGATGGATTCAGCACAGAGTTCTACCAGACATTTAAGTAGTTAATAACAACAATACTCCTTAAACTGTTCCATCAAATAGCAAAGGAAGGAACACTACCAAATTCCTTCTATGAAGCTAATATCGTTTAATCCCAAAACCTAATAAAGATTCACTTAAAAAAGAAAACTATAGACCAATCTCTCTTATGAACACAGACGCAAAGATTCTCAACAAAGTCTTAGTAAATCGGATTCAAAAACATATCAAAAAGATCATTCACAAGCACCAAGTAGGCTTCATTCCCGGCACACAAGGTTGGTTCAACATACGCAAATCAATAAATGTAATTCATCATGTAAACCAGTCCAAGACCACATGATACTCTCGATAGATGCAGAAAAAGCTTTTGACAAGATCCAACAGCCTTTTATGATCAAAACGCTAGAGACAGTAGGAATGGAAGGAACCTTTAGCAATATAATGAAAGTTGTATACAACAAGCCCACAGCAAGGATTATGCTCAATGGGAAACAATTGGAAGCATTCCCACTTCAATCAGGAACAAGACAAGGCTATCCTCTCTCACCACTTCTATTCAATATTGTACTTGAAGTCTTAGCTAAAGTCATAAGACAAGAAAGGGACATAAGAGGGATTCAAATCGGCAAGGAAGAAGTCAAGCTATCCCTGTTTGCATATGACATGATCTTATACCTGAGTGATCCCAAAAACTCCACCAGGAAGCTCCTGGAACTAATTGAGAAGTTCATCAGGGTGGCAGGATACAAAATAAATGTGCAAAAATCAGAGGTCTTCCTATATGCCCAGAATGAAGAAGTGAAAAAGCCTTGAGAGAAACAATCCCATTTACTGTAGCCCCTAAAAAAATGAAATAACTTGGGTATAAACCTAACCAAGGAGGTAAAAGACCTTTATGATGAAAACTTTAAAACCCTAAAGAAAGAAATTACAGAACACACCAGAAGGTTGAAAGACCTCCCATGTTCCTGGATTGGCAGGATCAACATCATAAAAATGACCATCCTACCAAAGGCAATATACAAATTCAATGCTATACCAATCAAAATCCCAGAGCAATTCTTTAAAAAAGTTGACCAAACAATCTCAAAATTCATATGGAGGTACAAAAGACCCAGGATAGCAAAGACAATCCTGAGTAACAAAAACACTGCTGGAGGTATTACCATACCAAACCTTAGTCTATACTACAAATCCATAGTTATAAAAACAGCCTGGTACTGGCTCCAAAATAGACACACAGATCAATGGATAAGGCTTGAAGACCCAGATATAAGCCCACAAAAATACAGCCATTTGATCTTTGACAAAGGGGCCCAAAGAATCCAATGGAAAAAGAACAGCATCTTCAACAAATGGTTTTGGCAAAACTGGATCTCACATGCAGAAGATTAAAGCTGCACCTGTACTTGTCACCATGTACAATATTTAATTCCAAATGGATCAAGGACCTTGATATCAGGCCAGAGACTATAAAAAAACATAGTTGAAAGGATAGGGAACTCCCTCGAGCTGATTGGGCTAGGCCAACATTTCCTAAACAGACATCCAATGGCACAGTCACTGATACCATCTCTCAACAGTTGGGATCTTGTGAAATTAAAGAGCTTCTGTTTAGATAAAGAGATTGTAACACAAGCTCAAAGGCAACCCACAGAATGGGAGAAAATCTTCACTCACCACATGTCTGATAGAGCTCTACTGTCCAGAGTGCACAAAGAACTTAGAAAACTAAACACCAAGGAAACCAATGGCCCAATTAAAAAATGGGCCTTTGAACTTAAAAGAAATTTTACCAGGGATGAAATTAAAATGTCTAACAAATATCTGAAAAAATGCTCCACTTCTTTAGCCATCAGGGAAATGCAAATCAAAACTTCCCTGATATATCATCTCACCCCGGTCAGGATGGCAAAAATCCACAATACAAACAACAAAAAGTGCTGGATTGAATGTGGAGAGAGGGGAACTCTCCTACATTGCTGGTGGGAATGCAGGTTCACACAGCCACTCTGGCAAGCCATCTGGAGATTCTTAAAGAAATTAAAGATTGAAATGCCATATGACCCTGCTATCCCACTTTTGAGAATAACCCCCCATGCAGCAGAGGTTTGCCTCGATAGCACAAGCACGATCATGTTGATAGCAGCACTGTTTACAATAGCAAAGTCATGGAATCAACCCAAGTTTCCAACAGTTGACGAGTGGATAAGCAAAAAGTGGTACATCTATACAATGGCGTACTACTCAGCCATCAAAAATGATGAATTACTGGAATTTCCCGGGAAATAGATGTCATTAGAAACAATTATATTAAGTGACGTATCCCAGACCCATAAAATTAAGCACCGTATGTACTCCCTAATAGGTGGTTCCTAGTACCAAACTCATCCAGCCCACAATGAGACACTCAAAGTTAAATCTCTGTAATACAGTAATTGCAAGGTGTATGAACAGGAGGGATGGGGTTGGAGGACCACACCAGAAACAAGAGAGAGGAGACCATGTTACAGCAGAGAAAATAGGCCTCCATCAATGAATGCAAGTAAGTAATGTGACACCTGGTTAAGTTCACAGATGTTCGTTCATGATCGTTTACAACTGAGGGGGTATGTTCTCACCAGAAGGGGAGGGCATATAGTCCGGCAGATTAAAAAGTAATCATTTTGCAAATGGGTTATTGATCCCTCCCTCACTGAGGTTTCCTACTTTTATTACATGTACCCTTGAATGTGCTCTTATAACAAGACTCCAGTTTAACAGCTTTTTGTCTCTGACTAGGGGGTGACATATAGTGCCCATCAGGATGGAGTGAAGGGCATTGCAGGAGCAACAAAACTGCAAAAGAAAATCAACAAACCACAATCCAGAACTTCAGAGACTCTATATCAACCACATAGAACTAGGCCAGCCTAATCTCTCCCCATCCTGAAGCTCAGGGACATTTGCGTAAGAGGGGGCAGTAAGATTGTAAGAGCAAAAGGATGGCAGGAGCAATGATTTGCAAGATTCTCCACACTAGTTAGGGCCGAAGCAATCATAATTGGACTTTGCATGCCCTGCACAATGTCCAACACACTATTGACCTCACAGAGTCTATCATCGGCTAAAGGCACCAAGATCCTTGGAGGCAAGGGATTGACAGCCACAGTAGTGTTTCTATGCTTAAGGGGAACACGGGAAAGGGTTCAGGGAAATGCCACTGGGTCCTTGTACGCCATTGGAGAGGAGGACCCACTGGAGAGTCAGGCATACACAATAAAAGACTCTCTGGGAATTGTGGGGGAGGCATTGGGGGATTGGGAGGGAGGGGAGGGGGAGCAGGGGATTCGGGGGGAGGAGGAGGGAGGGAGGGAACTGGTCTACCTATTAAGTTTGTATGATCGGAAATAATAAAAATGTATATAAAAAAGAACTTTGAAATATCAAATGAGTAATAACACATAGTTACATGAGGATCTTTCAAGTTTTCTTTAGAACTCAGTAGGCACACTGTATTAACGTATGACAGGGCAGTAGAAATATTCAGAAATCATTGCATCTGAATGAGGCTAGCATTGTTGCAACAAAATGCAGTAGTATGTACGGGGAACATGTGGATAGAGAGGCAAATTGGAGTAGAGGATTCCCCAAAAGAAGTGGGAGGAATGAGCAAGTTTAACTAACCAATATCCACAGTGGCTTTAGTACTTTGGAAAATCTTTAAAGGAATTACCAAAGTAACATTAGAAAACTGGCAGGAGGACATTGCAGCCCTGGAAGTAGAGTAGAAGCCTGAAGGGGTCTTTAAGACCAAGGCAAGTATACAACCTTTATTTTTATTGTCATTAAAATCAAAACCAAACAAGATAATTTTTCATGAAAGAAAACATAACTTACCAGGAACAGTTTTGATAGATTTAAAATTTCAATTATATTAGAGTGTTTAAATCAGTACATAGTTAGGCCTTTCAATGTTACCAAGATTATTCACTTTTAAGTATGCATACATGTATTTTAACTAAGCATGCCAAAAATAAAAAAATAATGTGTAATAGAAATGAAAAAAATGGAAGTGACCACAAAAAACATACAAATATAGCTGTTTGACTCATAATAGGATTGTATGAAATCTAGTATAAATTTAACAAGAGACAGATCAAACAACGCACATAAGGAGAGATGAGATTTAGAGAATTGGGATACATTGTAGAAACTTAATGAACTGCAAAGAAATTGTCCTAATATTAAACAAATAATTGCCTAAGACTTATAGTTGTAAAAAAGAAAGAAAAGGCAGATTGGCCATGGCCCATAGACTTAATTCTCTGGAAGGGAGAAAAAGCCCTGTCTGAAGACAAAATGGAACGTTTATCCCTGGGAATGTGGGTTAGGAAAAGGAGATTAGTAGATAATCTATCTTCATGAGGTACATCAAGCTTGAGCTTTGTGAGTGCTTGAGGGTAGTGACCAGTAAGCAGAAGCTCTGCTCATAGCATGGAGGATGGAAATCCTATCAATAATGAAGTGTGCAAAATAAGCCAAGTTAGACATACTCAAAAGTAGAGCAGTCCTGAGAGGTAGAGTGAAGAATTAGAATATCATAACTATTTTTTTAAATATTGCATGCAGGAATATAGTGAATTTATAAATATTTTCACCTTTTAATCCCAAATCCTATCCCTCCTCCTTTTCCCCTGACAACTTTTCTATAAAATAAAAAGCCCTAACACACTATGCCATGACAAGGAATGAAGAGTTTATTGATTACAAGGCAGCACAGGCTAATTCTGGGAAGGCTTTTGAAGGGGGAATGAAGTTTTATAGAACCTGAGCTTGTGGGTGTGGTCGAATAGTTTTTACATTGTTTTTGACATAAAGAAAAATACTAAAAGTCTGAGAACAGCTGATGCTTCAATGTGACATTTCAATCTCAATGCAGTTTTAGTTTGCATTTACCTTATATTGATCATTTTTTTCCCATAGATTTATTGGTGATTTGCACTTTTCATTTTGAATAGTGTTGATTGTTTTATATTTGCTCATTTACTTATTTGGATATTTGTTTGTGTTTTTGTTTTGGTGTTCTAAGTTTTTCTTTTTCTTTGTAGATTCCCATGTTATAAGTGTAGGAGACAAAGGTTTCCTACGTTCTGTATACTGTTTCTTCATTTCTAGTGTAGGATCTTTGAATTTAATATAATCTATTGGCCAGTTCTCACATTTATTTTCTGTCATTAAATTCTTTCTGAAAAATCTTTGTCAATGCTTATATCTTGGAATATTTTCTCTATGGTTTCCTGTAGCAGCTTCAGAGCCTCAGATCTTTTATTGACATGTTTTGAATACATTTTTGGATGGAGTATGAGATTGGGATCAAGTTTAGTTCTCTTGTGAATATCCAATTTCCTAGCAACATTTGCAAAGAAGGATGTCTTTTCTCCAATATATGTTTTGATATTGAGGCAGGATTAGAGCAGCTATGCTGGTATAAGTCTCTCAAGGTCTTTGAAAGTCTTGAGAATTCCTGGTCATCCCCCACTGCTGGAATCACCCCAAAGGTTCCTGCTGAGGAATTAACTCCAATCCTCCCAGAGATAAAATGGCCAACTTCCCTATGAAGGAATTATGGAGCTGAGCCCTCCATATCCAACAAACATCTTGGTCCCTAGCCCACATGGGCCCAAGAGCAACTGGGTTGAGCCCCGGTAAGAGTTAATCAGTGAGAAAAAGCCAGTTTCCTGGGTTTGCCTAGGTATATAAATATGCTTGGCCCTGGCAGCCATCTTTGGCACCATGAGTTCTTTTTCAGCTATCCACTTCTCATGAGTTCTCCTGCTCTCTAGTCCCTCATGGCACTCCATCTCTGGAGTCCATGAGTTCCAGCCTTTCTCTCTGGAACATAAGAACCCTGCATCATTGGGATGGTCATTTCCTGTCTCCATATCATTTGACACCCATGAAGGGATAGTCAAAAGACCGCTCTTGCATCATTTGGCAACCCTGAAGGGACAGCCAGGAGACTGTTCTGTATCAGTATCTCTGTTAAAAACTTGGGGGCTATAGCTATGTGGGCTTATTTCTGAGTCATAAATTTCACTGTTCTATGTGTATGTTTTTGTGCACATAGAACAGCTTTCATGCAGTAATTGTTGCTATAGTTCTGCAGTATATTGGAGGTTAGGTATCATGATAACTCAATGGTAATCCTTTTTTTTTCTGAGGGCTGCTTTGTCTTTTCAGAGTTCTTTGTGTTTATATGTGAATTTTAGGATTGTTTTCATGTTTATGTGAAGAATGTCATTGGATTTGCATTGAATTCATAGATCACTTTTGGATAATACAGCCTTCACATTTTTAAATATTTTTAACTTTTCATATACAAATATAATGAACTTACATTTATCCTCTACTACATTCTTTTCCCCTTCCATCCCTCAAAAGGATAAGATAGTTTCTATTAGGCAATTTAGACTAAGGAAAACAAGTAGAATAATTTTTTCTTCGCTAGAGTAGTCAGGCTGGAACATCCCAGAAAGTCCCCCACCCCCATTAAAGAGGCAAATTCACCAGTTCCAGGAACTTATCTCAGACTCTGTTTGTTCACTGTAAGCAGAAAAGTTCTTTGATTCATAGGAACTTAACCCAGTTCTTTTTTACTCTCTACTGTAAGAGGAGACTTAATGCCATAAATATGCTTTATCTCCAGGAATTACTTCTGACTCTGACCCTGTTTACTATAAACAGCTTCTTAGTCATCAAAGGTTGATCCCAACACAAAGATATTAAAAAAACCCACTCATATTTAAAACTCTCCATGTGTTCTGGTTTCTATCTTTGAATCCAGGGCAAGATATAAGCATAGACTAAAATTTTTCAGAAAGAATTTAATAACAGAAAATAAATGTTGAGAACTGACCAATTGAATTACATGAAATTCAACGATCCTACACAAGAAATGAAGAAATGGTATACAGAATGCAGAAAACCTCCAGGTTTACCTCTATACTCTTCTTTCCATCAAGTTTTCCTCCCACTCTCTTCTCACTACCTGTGAGATCCATTGGACTCTATCTAGGGCTCCTGCATTGTCATGTCTGAATATTCACTGGAGCATGATTGGCTCACCAGTGGGCTAAATATTGAGTTAATAATCTCCCCCTGTCAAGTTGTATAATCTCTTGAGAGCTTTGCTTCTCTGAGCCCCTGTGATGAGAATTTGATAGATAAGTTGTGGAGGTCTACCAAAAGTAAGCATCAGTATATGCTTGAGTTTTTGGATGTGGCAGTCCTGATATTGATGCAGGACAGGAAATGACAGTCCCAATAATGAAGGAACAATCTCACCAGATGTTACAGGGTCCCTGTTCAGGGGCCAAATGTTGTATCAACAATCCCTTCGTGGCTGCCAAATGATGTGGGTTCTTGTGGTCCGGAGTTGAAGACTGAAACCAGAACACTCGTAAAGGATTAAGGTAGAATTTATTAGAGGAGAGAAAGGCTGGAACTCATGGACTCCAGACATCAGGTGTGGAGTCCATGAAAGGCAAACAGTTAAAAAGAATTCGTGGTACTCCCAAATGCCACCGGGGCTAGGGTGCCAAAGATGGCTGGCAGGGTCAGGCATATTTGTACTCCTAGGCAAACCCAGGCAAATTCTTTCTCACTGGTTAACTCCCACTAGGCCCCAATCCAGTTCTTCTTGGGCCCACTGTGGGCTAGAGGTCAAGTTGTTTGTTGGATATGGAGGGCTCATCTCCACAATCCTTTCATAGGGTAACTGGCCATCTTATCTCTGGGAGGACAGGAGTCAGTTCTTCAGCTGGGGGAGGTGTCCTTCAGGGAGATTCCAGCAGTGAGGGCATGGTCTTCTTGAATTCCAAAGACTTTTAAAGGCTTTGAGAGACCCAGCATAGCTGCTCTAATTCTGCCTCATTATGACTCAACTTCATCTTAGGGTACTTCTCCCCTCCCTCTGGTTCTTACATTCTTACAGTCTTCTTTTCTGCAAAATTCTCTGAGCCTGGTATGGGGGTGGTTGATGGAAATGTGCTTTTTTAGGTTGTGCTTTTGATATCAACTACACAACTTTAAATTTTCTGTTCCATGAACATGGTTGGTATTTCCAATCTCTATTATTTTCATTCAGTGCTTTAAAGTTCTCCTTCAGAGGGACAGGAGAGATGGATCAGGGGTTAAGATTCTGCCTTGCAAGCAGAAGGTCCTGAGTTTAGATCCCAGGTCTCACATAAAAACACGAGGCAGAATGGTCCTGAGTTTGGATCCCAGGTCCTTCCTAAAAATACAAGGTGGAAATGATGGCCTGAACTAGTGGTTGGTGGGAGGAGCCTGGGAGATCCCAGGGCAAAGCAAAATAGAATAGAAGCTATCCAGGATTGTTCCTACAAGTCACCCTTGGTCCTCCACACAGCTACACAGTGCTTTCTGATACACACACACACACACACACACATGCACACATGCAAAATTAATAAATAAGTAAAAGCTCTCCTTTAGAGAGAATAGCAGCACTCAAAATTTTTTTAAATGTTTTTCTCATGTTTCTTGGCAAGATGATATTTTTGTCCTTAAATCTACTTTAAGTAAATCAGTGGATTTGCATTTGTTGAACCACATGAAATTAACTTTGCCATTGTATTATTGGGTGACTGCCTCTCAACTAGGAAACACCAGATGTAAATGCCAATCAAAAAGCCAGCTTATTACTTTGGCCATAGAGTTCAAGCTCCTGGTCAGAGCCAGTAATGAACCAGAAGTCCCCCAAAATGGATTACACACCTTATATACATCTCTTGCTAAACAAAAGGAAGAAGGAGAGCCCTTTCTGACAATGATGTATCTAAGGAATGTGGCAGTCTTCTGGATAGCTATCTATTCTATTTTCTAAGGGAAGGAAGTAAGAATGGGTACTGAGATAACAAGATGCCACAAGGATTGATGTTTCAGAAACCATTGTATTAGGTCTTGAACTTTCAACCTCTGCAGAAGTTATCTGAGCCCCCAGTGGACAGGAAGGGACTAAAAGAGGCTTCCTATAGCATAGGCTTTTTATTAATAATTTATTTCAATATGTGATCTTTTTAATAGTCTCACATTTGAGAATTTTTGCATCCATGTTTGTTAAAAGAATTGGTTTAGAATTTTCTTTATTAAGTACATATCTTGCTTTGGTATTAGGGTATTATTAATATCATAATATAAATTTGGTAGCTTTCCTTCCTTTTCTACTTCATGAATTTATTTGAGGAGCATTAATGTTAGTTCATTGTAGGAGGAACAGGACCAGGAGGCCTGTATTATTTGAAATGGGCCATGCATATGCAAATACAACTTCCTGATGTCAAACTGTCTGAATGAGAGGGACAACCCAGCAAAAGCTCCTGCTGGAACTTATGGGATGTTGAGAGGGTGTATATAGGCAAGCCCAATACTGGCAATAAACGAGCCTGCTTTGCCACTTGTGTGACTCCCAGAGTATGTGTCTTTGACTTCTCACCTCCTTACCCCCGCCTCCAGACTGCAACAGTTCATGTTTATACAAATTGTAGAATTTAGCATTATAAAATGGAGAGGCTTTATTGAAACTGATCTGCGACCATGCACCAGAGAGCAGAGATTCCAATGTATGGCTCCAAAAAGTGGGTGCATGGGGTTTTTAAAGAGACAGAAAGTCACATCTTAAGCAAGAGGCAGGAAGCAAGTGATTTTTACAGAAGACGGTTATGTATAAGTGGGACTTTCTTAATGGCGTGTGTTTGATTAAACTATGATTGATTAAGCTGTGATTACAGGAATGTTTCAGGGAGACTCAACCCTAATTGTTTCTCTCAGATTTACAGTAAGGTAGAGGCAGATATATGTAGTGTTCAGCTGATACTTTTCCTGTCTAACTTAGCAGGCTGATGGCTAGGGTTTTTTTTTTTTAATTTGTTACAACTATTCCTTATTTAGTTTATCCTAATATTCCTCTTCTAGCTTGGAAGTAAAGCATCCTCACATTCTGGAACTGGGCCTTAGTTCTTTGATTGTTCTTTGTCCTCATATCAGAGTCTCACAAGTGTGTTGGGGTTGTCAGGCCTAAAGCCTGCTCTCTGGAGAATGACACATTAGCATCTAAAATGGGCAGTTAGGTAGATTCCTCCTTTTGGACTTTGAGTTTTGCCTCTTGTTTGCATAGACAATGGCAGATGAATTCCTTCCTTGGGAGTTTAGTTTACCTCCTGTCTGTTCTTAGATTGCTTTTGTTCTTCTCAGAACTGGTGAGATTAAAACTTCCCCTTACAGTTCCTTGCCTATACATTTGAGATATGCTACTGCATGTACCAGGTCACTGCTTTGAGACATTCATTGTACATTCCCTTTTAGCAACTAAGTGTCATGTCTGCTTTTAACTCTACCTGGAGCCATCATGTCTGGTCCCACAAGTAGATGTCACTCCTGCCTTTTCTTTGTTAGCTGGAATGTGTACATTTTATATAAGCCTGTAAATAATTTTGCCCTGTTCTTCCTTGATTTTTTTCCTGCAAATACTCATGTATGTTACAATAAAATTGGCTTAGATGATGGAGGACATCCTAGGCTCCCTCTGACCAATGCCTGATCAATTCCTACCATTCCCACTTCTGTTTCTTGCATGTAAGTCTGGGTTTATGCTGGTTTGTGGGCCTGAACAAGAGTGCTCTTTAGTTCCCTTTTCCCTAAGCAGTCAGGATGGTGAGCAGGGAGCAGGTGCATAGGTTAGTATTTTCCTCATCCAGACAAAACCCCAACAGTCATGCCTTGGTGAACAACAAGCCATATTAATCAGAATGGATATTCTGTTATTTCAAAATGATCTCTTTTCTTCTGCTCGATAGAATTGTAAGAGGGTTGTTCCCTGATATTCACTTTCAGGATGTGATAGGAAACCAGATGGTAAAATCAGAATAATGTGTGAGGAGACCCTGTGGTTCTGCTTCTTTTTCACTGAGCATACCATAGCTCAGCCATACAGCAAGGTTTTCTCATCCAGCCTTGTTTCCCACCAAAATTTCTGGGTATTATTAAATTGTGATTCTTTACTTGGTTTTCCCACACTCTGGAGGACTACTGTTTGCTCTGTGACTTCACTTCTTGGATGCACCTAAAAAGAATTATTCATTTTTCAAGATTTTCATGTGACAGAATGGATAGTTCCACTTCTGTTACAAAGGGAAAAATCAAGGTGAGGAAAGGTTAAGTTACTTGAGCAAGTTCCCAAAGGAGGGAATCACCAATCTAGACCATGTCTGTGCAGAGCTCCTCTTTCTCTATTTCTGCTGTTGCTTTCAACAGAGTCTTAGTACTGGTCTTCCTATCCATGTCTAATAAGCTATACTTTTGGAATATTGCATTGCTATCTTTATAAATACTGCCACTTCTGTATTAGCACTGTGATGTCTTTCTAACATTACACAGATGAAAAACTTCTTAATATACATTCCCTGAATAATTACTACTTGGTATTAAGCATTAAAGTAGTTTCTTGCTTTCTTCAAACTTCCTATTTGATTCATAATTCAGTTATTTATCTATTTTTATGATTAATTAAACTTTCAGTGGTTTGCTTATTAAAGCTCAAAAATGAAAAAAAATTAGAAAGTGTATGAATTGTTGCCACTGAATTGTATGAGCTTTTATCTGTGGCATGTGTGGCAGACCAGCATCATTTAGCTAAATTGCTTTGATTCTGGCAAAGAATCACAAGAACAAAATACTTGAATACATGAGAAATCATTGAGTTCAAATGTGGGGCAAGAGACTGGCATGAAAACAAGGGAAAGTTTAAAAGTTCATGTTGTAAACCAATTTTCCCTTTCCTATTAAAAACTAGTGGGATAGAAAACAGTTTTGAAAAAGCTTCTTTGAAAATCACAGCTAGGGATAGCAAGCATACTGTTTAGCTGGCAGGCTCACTTTGTCTTCTTTCTAAAGTTGAATACAGATTTTTGTTGGATTCAGGACAAAAGAACAATGCAAAAAAGCTAAATAATATAAATCAATAATTATGATATTTCAAATGCCATCTAAACAATCTTTTCAGAAAAGCTAGGGAGAAAGAAAGGTAAGGGATTTCTCACCTCTATTTCTACAATTTACCTTAAAACAGTAATATAGAAATTAGGAATAAATAGTGAAGTAGAATATACCTATATAGATATATGTATATATATGATAGTTAATCCTGGGTTTCAACTTGACACACCTGGTATTAACTAAGATCAGCTGAGACCACACCTGGAAAGATCGGCTGAGATCACCTGAAGAGATTATACCAGCTCTAGATCCCATTGGAACCTCCATAGTTCTCATAGAAACTTCCCAGTAATGGACCACATAAAAGCCATAGAATATAGGAGAAAGAGACATTCCAGGAATGCTCCTGCTATGTGGATTTCTGCTGTGGCTTAACCTGCCTGCTTGTCAGCTTCAGCCATGCTGTCTCTGCTGTGTAACTTCCCTCTGGAACTGTAAGTTGAATAAATCTTCCTTTCTCCCATAAGTTGTTTAATTTTGGGTGCTGTCTCACAGCAATAGTGAAGAGTAACCATTACAGAAATTGTTACCAGGAGTAGGGCATTGCTGTGAGATTAAGAGCATCTGGTACCATAACATGAAGCTGTTTGTGAAGCTGAGAGAAGTTGGTACCCAGAAGTATGGCCAATGCTGTGATGTGGCTAGTGTGCTTTGGAAGTGTTTGTTGGGAGAAATATGGAGAACTTTGAGACTTTGTGCTGGGAAAGTCTTTGTGTCTTGGCAATGGGCCAAATGGACCTTTATCATGAGAACTCCCTAGAGAGCAATGCTATGAGAGATGCAGGCAGTAGAAGCCCAGCTTGTGATGATGCTCCACAGGGGAACAGAGATTGTGTTTGCAACTGACAAGTGACACATGGAGCTATCTGTTAGTGGAGAGTTAAGTGAAGTTTTGCCCTCATCCTGAAAGCTTGCTGAAGTTAAACTGGAGTGCTTGGTGGAGGAAATTTCAAAGTAATGTGGTCTTGACAATGTGATATGGCTACTTTTTAGTTGTCCTCAGAGTTATGAAGAAGAACAAGGAATCATGTAGAAATAAGTAGTAACTGTAAGATCTAGTGATGAAAACTGCAATGGCAAACTTAAAGAGTTGAGCGAGAAAATAGCAGAAGACAAAACGTTAGCTGTTAAAGAGATTAGCTCCAATAGTAAGCCAACCCCTGCTCTGAAGTTGGATAACAAGAATGCAATCTTTTGGGAAGGAATGAGCTGAAGGGTGGAGTTTCACAGCAAGATTCTGTTTCTCCTGCAAAGCAACTGCCCAGGAATGAAAGAGATTTTTTTTCCCATAGTCAACACAGAGAAGATGAACCAGCTGTGGTTTAAGGGGATCAATCTCTAACCCAATGCACCAGCAAGTCTTGGCAAAGTTGTCCACGTGGTTCTGGTTTTAGAGGGAGGAAATTGTGGATTCTTCCTCCAAGATTTCAAAAACTGGCAGAACCCAGGCAGCATGAGGCAAGAAGCCTACAGTTTAGAGGCCCAAAAAGGGCAGTTTGTGCTGTGAAATTAAAGCCTGGTT